>OZ010790.1:125936504-126536504 GCA_963932465.1 Maratus speciosus | reverse complement strand
GGGCAACTTTCTGACATAAGTTTTAATTTATTTTTGATCGAAAATGCATGAAACTAGCTGGGTGTTCAGAAACTATGTAATCAAGCTGCTTTTTTCATTTTTTTGCAAACGCAATACATCTTTCAGAAAATAGTGTCAAAGTGGATGTTTTAAACTTAATTTCTGCATGAAAGGAGAAAAAACACTCAAGAGCGGGCGAAAACGTGTTTGTCACGTGAACAAAATCGTTTATAACTCAATAGGTAATTTATTGATTTAAAAAAAATGGAAAATTCAATTCCAAATAGCTTTCATAACCAGGCTTTCCAATTTTATATCTTTCCATTAAAAAATGAATTTGTAAATGTATCAAAACGTTTTGTGCTTGTTGAGCAGAGCCATTAAGAACAGCCTTAAGATCCTACACTAGTCGCTGAAAAAGTATAGAAGGGCGATTCCGTGCAGAGAGTCACATGTAATGAGGGCTTTAATTTTCATTTATCAAATTTTAATGCTAATTCTGATTTTAAGTGGTATGGTAAATAAGTTATAACCATATTTTTTAGTTTAAATGTGTGGAAATAAAACTCCCAGAAATATATCATTAAATTTCATTACGCAAAATGTGCTTTTTTCCGAAGTAGGAAAAAAGCACATTTTGAGTAATGTAATTAAATAATATACTTCTGTGAGGTTTATTGCCACACATTTAAATTTAAAAATATGGTAACTTATTTACCATACCACTTAAAATCAGAATTAACATTAAAATTTAATAAATAATTGAATAAATGCAAATTAAAGCCTGCGTTATGTGTGCGACACTCTCCATGGAATCGCCCAGAAATGATGGTGTTAATCCTATGGAGAAGTTATTTTCAAATACATTGTTTGGATTTATATATATATATATATATATATACATATAATTTTTTTTTTGGGGGGGGCAGCCATAGGATCTTTATGCAGGCTTATTTTTAATTTTGCAATTTTGGTTAGTTTTTTAATACAGTAGACGATTTTACGAACTGGTGTACTGGTCCCGCCCAGCATCTCGCTGAACTAATGTTACTCCCATTTACGAACTTTTGACTTTATGAACACATATGAGTCCCATCGAGCATTTACTGTATTAAGATATCAATTTTAGAATCAGTTCCGAAAATTAAAGTATTTAAAATAAAATATAAAACCTAAGTTAAAAAAGTAAAAACTAGCCAGCATATAGATTGTCTTCAGCTATCATATGCAAAAAGAAGCCTGTACAAATATTAAAATCCAAGCAAGATATTTGAAAATAACTTCCCCGTGGAACTAACATTATCACAAGTGTTGTCACACTGCTATTGTTAGGCTGTAATAAGTAAAACAAAATATTTAAAAAAAGATAAACACTAACCCATTATATACTTTGTTGTAATTATCCCTTGATTTAATTCACACTACTTCTTAAATTGACTAACTTTTAAAGAAATATTAATTGTTAAGCTTTTTTATGCTAATTAATTAGCACTTGCTAAATGTCAATTTAAAGCGGTTCATATATTTACAAATAAATTATGCACCAAAATAACTTTAGAAATGGATCAACTTAATTCTTTATATCATTTAAAACATTTGTTGAAACTTGAAATTATGTTCAAGTATAACTTTAAAAAAGTCCTTCCGGCCAGTGCCGGGAGGAAGAGGTAGCTTTCGTAATCCTTATTTTAAAAAAGCCAACTTATATCATGCAAACACACGAAGCTCAATTTAGTGGAAACCGGATATAGGAGATTCAATACTAATTTTTATCAATATAATGAATGAGAATTTCGCGAAATTAGTCAGCTTTATCCAAGCTGCTTTTCTTTAAAGTAACTTATATTTGGCTGCCAAATTCGGCAATTTCTTAAAGTACCTGTCATTTTAAAACAACATGGTGGATGAGGCTAACCAGTGAACTTGGTCGAGACCTTAGTAATTGCTGTGCACATGCTCACTCACATCGGAATCGGTTAATGTATAGGAGTGCTGTCGCATGCAAAAAATCAGATTTTTCAAAATGTCACCCACAATAGAAATTGAAACTGCTATATCTGAGCCATTTTTTAAGGTAAAGACAAACAAAAATTGCTCCTGAATCCTTATATCAAGATCAAATACTTAAGAAAGAAACCTTTTTCAATTTCTAATTTTTTTGCACCTCACTTTAAAAAAATATATATTTTTTAATTTAATGGCCGCCATTTTGAAGCAAGATGGCTGATAAATCTGGCCAGCGAACTTGGTCGAGGTGTTGATGTATACTATCCACATGCCTTCTTACATCGAAATAGGCGAATACGTGTGTTATCGCTTGACAAATACAAGATCGTTTCAAAATGTTAGCCATGCTAGAAATTCAAAGTGCTATAAATCAACCATTTTTTAAGATATCAACAAAAGAACAAATTTTCAGAAACAAAAACTGCTCCGGAATCTTTGTATCAAGGCCAAACACATAAAAAAAATCTTTTTCATTTTCCAATTTTTTAATACCTCATTTTGAATTTTAAATTTAATTTTTTTTAAATGGCAACCCTTTTGAAACAAGATGGCGAATGAAGCTGGCCAACGAACTCGGTCGAGACATTGGTATGTACTATGTACAGACCAAGTTACATCCAAATAGGTTCATACGCCTGTTATCGCGTGACAAAAATCAGGTCGGGTTAAAATGTCAGCCACAAGAGAAATTCAAAATGCTATTACTCAGCCTTTTTTTTTTTAGATATAGACGAAAGAAAAACTGTTCCGGAATCTTTGTATTAAGGTCAAACACATACAAAAAAAATCTTTTTCATTTTCCAATTTTTTGGTATCTCATTTAAATTTTTTTATTTTTTAATTTTTTTAAATGGCCGCCATTTTGAAACAAGATGGCGGATGAAGCTGGCCAACGAACTCGGTCGAGATATTTGTATGTACTATGTACACACCAAGGTACATCCAAGTCGGTCCATAAATACGCCTGTTATTACGTGAGAAAAATCAGGACGTTTCAAAATGTCAGCCACGCTAGAAATTCAAAATGCTATAACTCAGCCATTTCTTAAGATATAGACGAAACAAAAACTGCTCCCGAATCTTTTTATCAAGGTCAAACACATAAGAAGAAAATATTTTTTCAATTTTCAATTTTTGGTACCACATTTCAAATTTAAATTTTTCTTAAAAATTTAAATGGCCGCCATTTTTAAACAAGATGGAGGGTGAAGCTGGCCAACGAACCCGGTCGAGACATTGGTATGTACTATGTATAATCGAAGTTACATCCAAATCGGTTCATAAATACGCCTTTTATCGCGTGACAAAATTCAGGACGCTTCAAAATGTCAGCCACGCTAGAAATTCAAAATGCTATAACTCAGCCATTTTTTAAGATATAGACGAAACAAAAACTGCTCCTAAATCTTTGTATAAAGGTCAAATACATAAGAAAAAAATATTTTTCCATTTTCAATTTTTTGGTACCACATTTCAAATTTTATATTTTTAAAAAATTTTTAAATGGCCGCCATTTTGTTTCAAAATGGCGGATGAAGCTGGCCAACGAACTCGGCCGAGAGATTGGTATGTACTATGTACACACCGAATTACATCCAAATCGGTTCATAAATACGCCTTTTATCGCGTGACAAAATTCAGGACGTTTCAAAATGCCAGCCACGCTAGAAATTCAAAATGCTATAACTCAGCCATTTTTTAAGATATAGACGAAACAAAAACTGCTCCGGAATCTTTGTATAAAGGTCAAATACATAAGAAAAAAATATTTTTCCATTTTTAATTTTTTGGTACCACATTTCAAGTTTTAAATTTTTAAAAAAATTTTAAATGGCCGCCATTTTGAAACAAAACGGCGGATGAAGCTGGCCAACGAACTCGGTCGAGACATTGGTATGTACTATGTACACACCGAATTACATCGAAATCGGTTCATAATTACGGGAGTTACAGTGTGACATAGGTCAGATATATATATATATATATATATATATATATATATATCAATTTTGAACGAAGGGTGGTTTCGGGGTCTGGGGGTCATGATCGATGAAAATATACCAAAATTTTTTGAAATCGCTTTCCTCCGAACGGCTGCAATAGGTAGCTTTTTTGTAAAGAAAGCTACCTAATTTAGCTACTGGGTTAGAAGGAACAATGTCTTGATTGGATAAATACCAACCTATTAGGTTCTATCTTGCAGTTATTCTTTTTTAATCTTGTTTTGTTGCAATTGACCATTGATTTTATCCAATGTTTCTTAAATCTACTAACTTTTAAAGAAATGTAAAACTTTAAAATGGCATAAGATTGTAGCTTTTTATGCCAAAAGCAGGAGCCAAATATGGAATTTAGAATATCGTTGGGGAAAGGAACAACATTATTTACTAACAATTTTATTGAACAAAAAGAAAAAAACAAATGTAGCATTGATAGCAATTTTAACAACAGATGGAGTGTTTTGACAACACCTTTAACTGGACATGTAAATATTTTTATTTAAAATTTTCTTGTCAAGACAAGAAAATATGTATTCTTCTCTGCTGAAGATCCTTGAGAGATTCGATAGGGTTGTTGAATTCCACTCCTCGCAGCGGAATTGCATTCCTCCATGAGGTCACTATTCTCCTGTGTTAAAAGAAAATATTGAAATTAAGTTAAATAGCAATAATTGTAATGCAAAGGATTATGAATCTTTTAAAATATTAGTTTTTAGATTAAAGTAAATATAAATAAATTCTTAAAGTCTTAAGCAACTTCTTAAAATATTGTTGAACATTCACCTTTGTTACCATTTTCAAAATGTATACAAACATATCTTTTTAAATAATAATTGGGCGAGGGGGGGGGGGGGGGGGGATGAAACTTTAAAAATTAAATTTATTCTAAATATGAATATATATATAAGGGGTCGTTCCAAGCAAAATTTAGGGCCCTTTCACAAAAATCTAATAAAATAGGCCCCTTTGTAACATTCTTTTTCACACAAACTGTTTTAAAATGTGTAAATTGTAAATAAAACCAGCTCACTGAAAACAAACTTTACCAAGGGGATTTAAAGAAGTTTTGTCAAAGTCTTCATTTAAATTTGAGTAACATGATTTCAACTTTCATTACAAAATGTTATTTATCACAAAAATAACTTACTTTTCACAAAATGGGCCCCAAAAATAAAAACCTACACACACACAAAACCGCCTCCCCATGCATATTCTTAAAAAACATACACTAAAACTTTTAGCTTTATATAAAGTTACACCACTGAAAATTCGGCTAATTGTGAATAAAATGGAAAATGAAACTATCTGTGAAATCACACTTACCCACTTGTTTATCATGTTACTTCTGATTAGGGTGTAAAAAAATCATGATTTTTTTTTAAAAAATAAAAAAAATCTGATTTTTTTTTTTTTATTTAAATCTGATTTTTTTTATTTTTTTTCCCGTGTTAAAATATTAATATCTACCAAGAATTATGCATTTCAAAAATGAATAACCCTCCAATTACTAACATAATCTATGTTTTTTTGCTTTAATTAATAAAATTTTAATTATGTAATTATAGAAATTACAAAAAACTGCAAATAAAAAATTTCTTTAGTAACATACAGCATTATGTGCATTAATATTTTATAATAATTATGTAAACCAATATTAAATACTGCTTATATTTTAAAGTTATTGATAAATTGCATTTAATTTTAAATTGATGATACAGATTAAATTTTGTAATTATTAAACAATTAACTGTTTAATTAAGAACACAATCTACATTTTTGAAAAAGTGGTTGAAAAAAGGTGATAAATAATAGTTTGATAAATTCATAAACAGCCAGTAATTTTACACAGGTTTTAAAGCGTATGTCTATCAAATTGATCAAAAATTGTAGCAATGTATACAACAAACTTACGCATAATTTATAAATAGAGTACAAAAATTGTATTTTTGAAATTTAAATCAGATATTTTTCCCCACAACATTAAAATATTTGAACTTGAACAGCTACTAAATATTATAATGTATTAAAGTTATTTAACATTTAGTTAGATTTTTTTAAATGTATAATAACATCTTTTTACACAGTTTAATATTGTTATAATTAACAATAACAAATATTACATTTTTTACAAGTGATTTAGTGATAGTTTTCATTATTGATTATCATGCTTTTTCACAACATTTTAAAAAATCAGAAAATATGTGATTTTATCATCTGATTTAAATCAATTGATTAAAATCATTGACACTATTGCTGTGTTTATTGTATATAAAATAATAACTTGATTATTAAAAGGAAATTATGACATTGAAAGTTATATTAGATTTAAATATTTTTAAATTAAATGCTTTTTATGTTTGTTAGATAAAAAAACATGGTTTTTACAAACTTACTGTACTTAAAATTTTTCACAATACTCAGGAATTATACTTGGAAACAATTATTTAAAGCTTTGTTTTGTGTATTCATAAGTCACAATAATTTGAATACTTTTTTATGTCATTTAAAACAGTAAAAAATTTTTGATTTTAATCAATGATTTTTTTTTAAAAAATATGACTTGATTAAAATCATGATTTAAATCGTTGACACCCTACTTCTGATACAATCTTAAAATAAATTTCTATTTTAAAAACAAATTTAAAAGGTCTTAAGCAACATTACAAAATATTGTTGAAAATTCCCCTTTGTTGCCATTTTCAAAATGTATACATTGGAAGGGGGGGGGGATGAAACTACATTTAAATTTATTCTAAATATGAAATGTTTTATTACAACAATGATGTTTAACCTTACCCCATAAAATCTAAGCAGTCAGGCGGCAATTTTCTTCCAACAGTCAAATGCATGTCATGTGTCAGAGATACATGTCTAATTTAATACAGTATAACCTCGAAAATCCTGTATCAGGACTAAGACTAGATTTATAAAAATTCTGGATTTCACAAAGATAATCAAAACTTTCACTGTTTTTAATGGTACCTTTAATCATAATTTAATAACAAAGTTATAATTATGTAAGAAAATGAAAAAATAATATTGAAAGGCTTACTTTCATTGAAATTTACGTTAAAAAATTTTCTATAAACAGTGAATTTTGAAAATTCAATTGCAATTTTTTTTTTTTTTAAACTATTAATAAAAATGCTTTTCATATTAAATATATGTTAGGAATATCTATTTCAGAAATACAGACTTGTTTTTCTAACTTGCATAATGTTATGACAAAATCAAATTTTATATGCTGTTTTATGTTATTGGGCAAATGTATCTGACTGATAGACGATACTAAATAAATGAACTAAAACTGCATAGCACTGCATTCCAAACACATAGGAAACCTGGTAGCAGAAAGTTCCTGACGGGTGACATGCGTCGCAGATTTTTTTTTCCATTGGATTTTTTTCCAACTTTATATTATGTTTAGTTCTTTATTATTTATTACTAAAACTTAAGATTATTATTAATAAAAATTAGTAAAATGCTTAAAAACATTAAAAGTAAATTTTCTGCTATTGGGATAGGAAAGATAGATGCTAGGTATGAAGTTTACTAATATGAAAACAGATTTTTTTTTTCCACATATGTATCTGTAAGGTCACACTGGCCCAATACAGTGTTAATTACTAAACACACACACACACACAAAATGAAATTCCATGACAAAATCAAAACTTAAATATATTTAAGATTAATATGTAAATTTATACCTTTCTTGCTGATAATACACCTCTTCAGGATTATCACGTGTCTCTTTGATAGTCCTCTTTGTTGGTACTTCTTTTGGGCTGGTGTTAAATTTAACCTCATTGTTGCCATAACCTCCATTCAACCACAGCAGCTTGAGTGATAGGATCAAAGTATTGTTCCTAAAATGAAAATGTGAAAAAACAATGTTATCGATTTAAAACGTTTAAATGATTTTAACTTAAAATTTCAAAACAGACGTAATGATGAGTTCATACGAAAGTGCCTGAAACATACAAAAAACGGAAATTCATTTCCCTGCAATTTACCCAAGCAATAAATTGGGTTGGGTTGATTTTTGACGGCAAAACTCTTGAGTTTTGTGCAATCGAACAGTAAAATTCGCGATATCTTTTTGTGACTAATTAACAAAATTCACTATTCGTCGTGACCTTTTGACGAAATTTGTAATATTCTTCACCAAATAAGTTTATCGATATTCCCGATTATTTTTTGCGCAATCTTTTGACGAAATTCGCAATTTCTTTCTGAACTCTTTACGAAAATAGCAATTTTATTCAACAACCAATTGAAGATAATTACCATTTGTTTCTGAGATATATGACAAAATATCTGGTATTTTTCCATGATCATTTGAAGAAATTCTCAATTTTTTTCCGCGACTGATTCATGAATTGATTTAGGGAAATTCGCCAAAGTGTTGCAGAAAAAAACAAATTTTGCCAAAGAGGTACAGAAAAAAATTTTGCCAAAGGGGTACAGAAAAAAATTTTGCCAAAGGGTTGCAGAAACAAAAAAAATTTGCCAAAGGGTTGCAGAAACAAAAAAAAATTTGCCAAAGGGTTGCAGAAACAAAAAAAATTTGCCAAAGGGTTGCAGAAAAAAAAAATTTGCCAAAGGGTTGCAGAAAAAAAAAATTGCCAAAGGGTTGCAGAAAAAAACGAATTTTGCAACAGGGTTTCAGAAAAAAACTAATTTTGCCAAAGGGTTGCAGAAAAAACAAATTTTACCAAAGGGTTGAAGAAAATTTTGTCAAAGGATAGCAGAAAAAAACAAATTTTGCCAAAGGGTTGCAGAGAAAAAACACAAATTTTGTCAAAGGGTTGCAGAGAAAAAACACAAATTTTGTCAAAGGGTTGCAGAGAAAAAACACAAATTTTGCCAAAGGGTTGCAGACACAGTTGTATAATATAGCCACACGCGCAGAAGATTTTCCAAAAATTCGGAACCTTGCAGAAAAATTTGTAGAAAAAAACTTATTTTTTGTAACTTTTTTTTTTTTTTTTTTTTTAATACCAAAAAATTAAAAATATTCTCTATATTATAATTTCGTCAAAGAATCGTTAAAAAAAAAAAAAAAAAAAAAAAAAAAAAAGAATTTTTTAAAAGCATTTCTAAAAAGCCCGAATTTGTCAAAGGATCGTGAAAAAAAAATTCCGCAAATTTCGTCTAAAAATCGCAGAAAAATCTTATTTCATCAATGGATTACGGGAAAAATATGAATATCGCTAAAGGCTGAGAAAAAAGCACGTATTTCGTCAAAAAATCGCAGGAAAAATGCAAATTTCGTAAAAATATCGCAGAAAAAACGTTAATTTCGTCAAAGGATCGCGAAAAAAAGCTAATTTCATCAAAGAATCTTAGAAAAATGCAAATTTCGGCAAAAGGGCTCAGGAAAAAAAAAATTTCTTAAAAGCATAGCGGAAAAGCCCTAAATTTTGCCAAAAGATTCTGAAAAAATGCAAATTTCGTAAAAGAATCGTGTACAAAACTACTTTCTTCAAAAAATCGAGAATTTCGTCAAAAGTGTTGTGAAAAAAGCGAGAATTTTGTTAAAAATGCATGAAAAAATACGAAATTCGTCAAAAGATCGTAGGAAAATGCAAATTTCGTCAAAAGATTGGGAAAAAACTGATTTCGTGAAAGAATCGGAGAAAAATGTGAATTTCATCAAAGAATCGAGAAAAAACGAGAATTTTATCAAATGATCACAGAAAAAACGAGAATTTCGTCAAAGACAAAAGGAAAAAACATGATTTTTGTCAAAGGGGCGCGGTAAAAACTCACCAGTCTCTTTAATGATGATACCTATGAATGGATACCTCTTCCTAGAAAAGGTGATTTTGTTGTTTCAGTAGCAATGTCACATTATTTCTGCCCTTCTTATGCATTTTTAGCTGGGGTTTTTTTTTTGACCAAAATAATTATTCTTTGATTAATACTAATTATTTTTAATTCATATTGTTAAAATAACATAACACGGTATTTTACGTTATTAAACATTAAATTAATGTGCAGATAGTTTTTGACCCAATATTTATGCACATAGAAAGTTTTTGGTTTTATACAAGTCTGGTTGCAGAAAAAACAAACTTTGCCAAAGGGTTGCAGAAAAAACGGAAGTCTCTTTAGAAAACAACATATACACAAATATCTACGTTTATTATAACAGGGATAAACTTAAAAAAATATACCAAACTAACTTTTGAAAATTTGGGTTTAACCTGAACCCAACTTGCAGGAATTCACACTCAGCCTCAAATCGACCTGAACCGATTTTTCTTCCAATTTTTCCACTTTTACTATTTGATTTTAAAATGTTAATTCATAGAGGAAACCATTAAATTTAAAATTTCATTATTAATAAAAAGTTTTATTATCCTTTAAATAAACTCAAAGCAAGTTTTTTTTCCAATATGAAATTTACTTATAAAGAGCTTATTTACCAAATGTAATTGTTTTATTAAATATTATGTAAAGTTGTTTTAAAAAATAACATTTTAATACCTTAAACCTTGAAATAAAAAGTATTCGGCCAAACAGTTACTATTCGGCTAGCTCAACATTCAGTATTCGGCCAAAATCACTATTCAGAGAATCTCTAAATCTGACTTGCTACTTTGAACAACATTCATAATCTTCAATTTTAATTTTTAGCTTAATTGTTTACATATCAAATACCTACATATATGAATTATGAATCACTGCAGGATTAGTATTAGTTTTTTCCACTTACTGAAAGAAACTAGTTTCTGCCCTGATGATATGAAAAAGTAAAATGTTTTAAAATTTTACTGTTGTATGATATATTTTTCAAATCATTTTCATTTATTAATTTTTTTAGAATATGAAATTATGGCTAAATTGATAAGCTGGGGAGGGAGGGGGGGGGGTGATTGTGGCTTCATCATGAAAAAATACCAAAAATTTTAGCGAAGACAGTGTTGACTAGGGATGCACCAAATAGTGATTCTGGCCGAATACCGAATATTCGGCCTAGAGGTGAACCGAATACCGAATATTCAGCCAGCCGAATAGTAACTGCTAGGCCGAATACCGAATATTCGGCCTGCCGAATAGTAACTATTCAGCCGAATACCGAATATTCGGCTTGTCAAATACTTTTATATTTCAAAGTTTAAAGGCATTAAAATATTAAATTTTAAAACAATTTTACATACTATTCAATACAGAAACTTATATTTTAATAAACAAGAGTTACAATTACAAGTAAACTTTATACTGAAAAAAATCTGCTTTGAGTTATTTAAGAAGAGGATAGTTATAAAACTTTTTAAATTAGTAAAATTTTAAATTTCGTGGCTTCTACTGAGAATTAATACAGATAAATAAAATTTTCTTAAATTCTAAAAGAAACATTTTAAAATCAAAGTTTAATAGTGAAAAAATTGGAAGAAAAATTGTACAGTATCATATATTATTTGTTTGTCAGGAAGAGACTGAAGTAAAAGTAAACAAATATTACAAATCAATTCAAATTTTATATGGTGGCAACTTAGCAAGAATAATTGTTCTACTCCCTTTAATTTAAGCAAGGAAGTTTTTAAATACATCCTAGATAGGTGTCTGGAGTGGACAATCATTTTCAGAGATTCTAAAAATTGTTCTTAAAATCTTAGCAAGAAACAGATTATTTGCTAGACAAAATTTAGGAACTTGCATTTGTACATAATTAATTTCTATGAAAATCCTCGTGATTGGTTAATTTTCTTACATAATACTTAACAAACAGCAAATAAATAATGTAATAACATTCTCTTTTATTTAAATATGATTCTGTTTCTAATTATTCTGAATATCTTTGTAAGTTGATTGTTAAATGTAGAAGTTGTATAAAGTTTTTAAAAATATGTTTAAAAAATTTTCCTTAAGTATTCGGTTTGGCCGAATACCGAATATTCGGTGCATCCCTAGTGTTGACTAGAATAAAAGGACTGTTTTTACTGCAAAAACTTTATGTCGTCTCTCCCCCCCCCCCCCCCCCCCGAGATCCTTTGACAAAATTTTTTTTCAGGATTCTTTACTGAAATTTTTTTAAGTTCTCTGGCGATATTTGCATTTTAATAAAATTAGTGCTTTTTAACTTTTGACAAAATCTGTACTTTTTTCCTGCCCCGTTATGTGAAGATACTTGCGAGTTAAGGCTATTCATATTTTTATGGGAAGGTTTTATTTGCTAATCTTATTTGCATTTCGACATTTTGAATTTTTTTTTGTTGGTGGTGGTCGCGCATTGTATATCTGAGCTTGATCCTCACGGCACCTGTTTACTTTTCCGATTTGGTTGCAGAATTTTTATTTTTTTGAGAAATTACTTTTACCTTTCAGAATCTGTTCTAAAAGGGAAAGTATTGTCTAAAAAATAAAATAAAATTCTGCAATCAAAGATTAAAGTAAACAACAAGGGTCACTGTGAAGATCAACTATACAATGCCGCAAACAAATTGCAAAATGCAAATGAGATATTAGAGAAAAACCTATACCTATTTTACCCTGTGCTTCAGAGTAAAATGGATATATGCTGGTTATAGTTGAATTACAATATAATTAATGTGTAAACCATTTAAGAGTTTTGTACTTCCATCCTCTGAATCATATATGTAAACTGGGGTGAGGTAGGAAGACAAAAACCTGTCCCTTTCAGTTTGTTTACATTTTTTTCTTTACAAATAAAAACACTTATGAAACTAATAGAAATAAGATGCAAGTACAGACAAATCCTATCCTAGCCCCCTCCCCACCCACCCAAAACTGCTCCCAATTTTCACAACATCAGTTTACGTCCATGCTCTGAATCATGTTCCTAATAGTGTTTCATTTTTAAAGTTTTTTTTTTTTTTTTTTTAAATTTAATGCAGTTCAAAAGCAGATAGATATCAGCATAAGTATCTGTAGGAAAAAAATGAGAAATTAAAAAATATTTTAAATCAAAAGCAATTTATAAAGTTAACTAGCTATAAGTGAATGAAAATTTATATACAAAATGTATACAGCAATGACCGGTGCAGCTTGGTTGAGAGACTTCCTAACAATTCAGGATGCCTGCACATCAGCAATATCGTCTTTCTCAGGGAAGACATAAAATATTCCGGTAGATTACTTTGTTGCAAACTTTACAGTGTATTTATCTTCATCAGGGATATCAATAATAAGAACTGTAAATTGTTGAACAGACTTCTTTACACCGAATTTCACAAGGACCCAGCCACCAAACATTGGATTCACTACAGCAAGAACCTTTGGTTTAACTTCCATGGGTTGCTTCGATTCTTTTTACTATTTGTCCTCTTTTAATCCACCCAATTTAATAATTTAGTATAGTTAGAACATGTGTTTTAATTTAATTTATGGCTGAAAATATGATACTTTAACGTGATTTTTGAGAAATTGTCAATTAACAGCGATTTTTAATGTTACTTACATTCCAACATGCAGCGCAGATAACAGATGTTCGCGACTAATTTATAGCATAATTTCACATTTAAGCATAGGATCAATAACAATTTGCTTTCAAAGGTCTTTCAATTTTGATCCATCTTCATACATTCATATCTTGACAAACTCTCATAAAAAAGATGGACTATAATACCTATTTTACCCTATGTGACAAGAAATCAAGGTTGGGTTTAAGCCATCAAAAACCAGTTTTTGACGTGACATAGGTTTAAACTGCATTTTAAGTGTCAAAAACACCAATATTTAAATATGCTCAGAACAACAAAAAAAAATTGTTAGTATAGCTAAATACAGCACCGCTTTTATTTAATGATAGACACTTTAGTTTTAGTATTTCTTTTACTGATCAAATATTAAATTATAATTTTTTTCTTTGTTTATGACTAAATTGCCAAATTTTTTATGTGGATTTTTAGCATACTTGGTTGCTTTTCTTATTTAATAAATATGTATATAGAGATAGACAAACTTTTTGTAATAATAAAGCATTTAACAAATGAAATCAAACAAGATTTTACAAAAATAGATTATATATCAGGGGTCAATCCAGGTGAAATTTGGGGCCTATTTAGGGCCCCTTTACAAAAATCTATTTAATAAAATAGGACCCCTTCAGAAAAATAAATTTAATAAAATGGGTCTCTTCATAAAAATGAACTTAATAAAACAGGCCCCTTCGCAAAATTCCTTTTAATAAAATAGGCTCTTTTGTAACATTCTTTTTCATAAAAAGTGTTTTAAAAATGTGTAATTTGTAAATAAGATCAGGTCACGAAAAATAAAAACTGTAGCAAGGGGATTTAAAGAATATTTTTATTCATAAATTCTTGGTTCGAATTTGATTCACTGGATTTCAACTTTTATTGCAAAATGTTATTTTTCACAAAAATATTATAAAATTCACAAAATTAACTTACTTTTCACAAAATGGGCCCCAAGAATAAAAACCGGCACCGACCCCTGTATATATACAGTCTTTAACAGAAATATTTTCTTTGCAGCATAATTTTTTTTTTTTTTGGGGGGGGGGGGGGAGAAAAAAGATACGGAAAAACAACAATAAAAATGATTTTATCATGTGTGCAAGAAGTCCATCCAAGCCAAGACTGAAAACTTTTCCGAATATTAGGTATAACCTACTGGCGATGGCCTAGACAATCTCAATGTCTTGATTTATGGCTGAAAATGGATTTTTTACAATAAAAAAGAGCAATTAAAAGTTTTTGCTAGTAAAATTGCTATTATTTCAATATAAAATATAATTTACAACCAGCCAAAAATCTTTCCGAGACTGAAGGTCTTGCACCCATGTTTATAATTGTGAAAAGAATTTAGTAATTGGTTATATAAAAATTATCTTATTTTTTATTTAAATCTTTTGAAATGAGGGACAAATGAATAATTCACCATACCAGTAAGAAAAGAAAAAAATAGTATGCTGCTAGTTTGTTTTTACAAAGTTTAAATATTGCCAGATATGTGACCATTTCATTCACACTTTTAATTTTTCAAAAAATTTTGTGTGGTAAAATAATAATAAAAAATATACTCATTTTACCCCGGCTACCCCTATTGTCAGGAAGGTAAATTGGAAAATATAGCTCTCGGAAAATTGAAAGGGAATTGCTGAAAAGTGATGGTGAATGGATGCAGTAGAACACTGTTTATGTAATTATTTGAATTCTTTTACACAAATAGTATTGTATAGAAATAAACTATTGTACTTCTAAGGAATAAAATTGACTTTTGAAAATATAATTAGATTGAAAAAAATGTATAAGTGGATACCAACCTTGAATTAAAATTCTGTATTTGGAGAAAGAAACAATTCTTTGGAAAATTTTAGGGAGGAATTCTAGTAATTTTTCACAAAATTATTTACTACAAATTATAAAACGTATTTTTGTTTGATATGATTTATCTGAAAAATTATTTTTACAAAATACTTAGAACTGTTATATCTGACAAAAAGTTTCGTCACACGAAAAAGTAAACTTTTATTATTTTCACCTCCCCCGACCCTTGCTTTTACATGACGCTATGATCAGCTTATTTATTTCTCAACAAAGTAATAAACAGCACATTTTAAACGAAAATAAATAAGTAAAAAATAAAAAGGCAGAATAATTTTAAAATATAGAAGCATTTCTAAAATTAGCTGCCTGCAGCGTGACGGAGGGAGAATGTGTTACAACGTGCATTAAAAATTATAAATTTAAATCATTACATGCAATTCCACTAAAAAGTGAGGATAAATTAAATGCTTTTATAAAACTTACCGAATAAAACAGACACATCCTTTCGTTCCTTCTTTAAGAAAACTTCTTGAATGTTTACATATTTATCTACACATCAGCGTCCATCTTGAAGCAGGCCAGAGACACGATAAGACGAGACGAACGAGTCTGAGAACGACTCGCAAAAGAGCGGCAGGAAACTAGCTTGCTAATCAAGTTGAGCTGTTTTTCGGTCGCTCTCGTTGAGTAAAATAGAAGAATAAGAGCTTAAATCAAGTTGAGTGAAGCGTTTAAAAATCAACTCATTCACGATCCAATAAATTAGTGCTCATTCTTGAGTAGGCAAATCCACTCATTCGTTTTAAGAGAGTAGAAGTTTAAAAAATTGCTAAAGAGTATTTAATCGTAATGATTTGTTTTACAGCTAGCCTTGGTAAGGTAACGTTATTTTTTGGACACAAAATAAGCTGGGAGAAAGAAATAGCATACGGACCGGAGGCTAAAAAAGAAATAAAAGAAAAGAAAAAAAAAGAGAAAAAAAATGCTACTTTTTTTAATAGATACATAATTTGATACATTAGCTCATATTTATCCCTTTAGAGCTTTTTAAGAAAAAAATTGGTTTTTTTACAAGAAATTTTGTTAAAAATGTGTAATGAAATGAATGGTTTAGACCAAGTTTATAAAGTAAATTTAACAATGTATAAAATGATCTATATTATGCAAAATATTTATAATCTGCAAAACTCCTGGTGCCAAGAAATTTATTGTAAAGATATCCTACTGTATTTTGATATGCCTCAGGCATATTTGGCTTATGTTTGCAGTGTAAGTTTAACGATGAGTGAAGTGTGATCAATATAACGCAAAATTCTATATAATGTACAACTTTGCGTTTTTAAGTTGCGTTATAAAGTTTACTGTAATAGCAATTTGCATTTGAGGGTTAATCCGCACAATCATCGCTGAATTTAGCAATATAAAACTTTAAATTTTATACACGAGTACATGTAAAACAAGCATGGGATTGTTTATTCTACAAAATCATTGCATCTTTAAGTTTAATTACATTTGAAACACAAGTTTGAATATGGCGTGTCTTAACTACTTACAAACGAATCACTATTACTATTGGGTCTAAAAGTGAAAAAAAAAGAAATCTATTTGTTCACTTTTAAATGTGTTTTTTGCTGTGGTGTAATCGTGCTTGTCAGCTATCAAAGAGTTTTAGTTTATTTCTATGCTCTTATACTTTCACATGATTTCGCAAAATAAAACGATTAAAATACGTATTTATCGTAATTTTTTAAATTCTCTAATAAAGAAAAAATGCATAGCAGATTTTAGAAAAGTTTACAGTATTCCGTAACGTGTAAGAATAAATTAAAACTTTGTTTTAAAACATTCGTGAATAGGAAAATACTTTCATAATTTTTTTAACTGTTAGTGTTAAATATTTTTTTGTATTACTGAGCGATACCGTGCCACCGAACGAAATTTTTATAACGAAATACCATATCCACATATGCAAAACATTTATATGAGAAACGCGTGCTTTTTAAACATTTGGGAAAATGGTTATTGTTCTCTGTCAGAGAAGGAAATCAAAAGCATATCTGAGGCATTTTATTGGTTGAATCCGCATTTTATTCGTTTTCAGATTGGTCTATACAGTAATCTGCATTTTCCCTTTACTTTCAACAGAGATGGATACTTATGTTGCCACTATGACAAAAAAGTAATAAAAACTACAAAAAAAAATTAATAACTCAGAAACAAATTGAGATACAGCTTTCAAACAAATTGCATTTAAAAGTTCATTATTTTTTCTCTATACGGCGGTGTAAAAAGTAATATTGTGGGATGTTTAGAAGTTTAAGAATGAAATTTAATTTAAAATGGGTCGTCAGATTTCTACGATGGAAAAGCCTTTTCCCGAACAGCCAATGAAATGCTTGGATAATACGTAAGTTTCAGGTGGATAATACGTAAGTTTCAGGAAATCTGACGAGTCGCAGGCGATTTTTGTCGCTTCCAATTTTTACGTGTAATAACACTATTAACGTTTAATTCATGGCGTACGTAATGTATGATCAACTCCGTGCGATTTTTTATGTCTTAAATTTTAGTCTTTGAAAAAATCATTTTCCAAATGGTCGTTGTAATTTGTTAGATTGCTTTTTTTTTAACCATTTGGGAAAATGGTTATTGTTCTCTGTCAGGGTAGGAAATCAAAAAAAAAAAAAAAAAAAAAAAAAAAAAAAAAAAAAAAAAAATCTGAGGCATTTTATTGGTTGAATCCGCATTTTATTCGTTTTCTGATTGGTCTATACCTTAATCTGTATTTCCCCTTTACTTTCAACAGAGATGGATATTTATCTGGCCACTATGACAAAAAAGTAATAAAAACTACAAAAAAAAAATAATAATAATAACTCAGAAACAAATTGAGATACAACTTTCAAACAAATTGCATTAAATGCAATTTGTTCATTTTTTTTCTCTATACGACGGTGTAAAAAGTAATATTGTAGGATGTTTAGAAGTTTAAGAATGAAATTTCATTTAAAATGGGTAGTCAGATTTCTACGATGGAAAAGCCTTTTCTCGAACAGCCAATGAAATGCTTGGATAATACGTAAGTTTCGGGTGGATAATACGGAAATCTGATGTTTCAGAAAATCTGACGAGTCGCAGGCGATTTTTGTTGCTTCCAATTTTTACGTGTAATAACACTATTAATGTTTAATTCATGGCATAGGGGAGACGGGGGCTAGTTGGCTACGGGGGTAAGTAGGCGCAGTCCTCATAAATCGCCTGTTTGTGGATAGATTGCGCAACCAGTCACAGAGTACCTTTCTTAATGCTTTTTACAATCCTCATTGTAGTTTTGCATCGTTACCTACGTGCAATGGACATTTATTACGATTTTTCTGTTTTTTGCACTCATAAATAATTTTTTGTCGCTTCACTCTTTTTCTAATTTCTAATACTTATCTTAATAATTGCGATTTAACTTGTGCAGTTTTTCTTAGTGTGTGATTAACTGTATGTACCCTATATGTGGTTCATTTGGATTCTTTATGCTTAGAGGATTACGTGTCCCTTTTGTGATGAAATTTATTCTGGGGCAAGTAGGAGCATTGAACACGGGGCAAGTTGGCTCGGTGTTTGGTGTGTGCTGGTAGCTTGAAAAACAGCAAACAACGAGAAAAGTGGTTGCAATGCAAGATTTTGGGCACACGAGGCTTGCCCAAACGGAGACACTCGATTTTTTATTTGTGACAACTGTAACTCTGATGATGATATAGAGTATGATAGAAGTTACTCAATGTTAATATTTTATTCATTATTTTTTAAGTCTGTATAATTTAGAATTTACAGTGTACGGCATAACGCCTTTGTCTAAACTTACTGGTAATAATGAAATTGATTTCGCTTAACTGCGTGTCTTATTTGAGCTTCATTTAAATTTTTATAAAGCGTGTGCCAACTTACCCCATAGGTATAGGCAACTTGCCCCGTGACGGGGTAGGTTGGCGTACAATTTTCCTTTTACTTTAGGCTTCCGCTAAACATAAACTACAAAAGCTACAAACTCAAAACTCCGGGTATTTGTAGGCAAATGTCTGTTCTTTAAAAGTGCAGTTAAAGTTTGCTAAAAAACCTAAATAAAAAATTTATAAAAATCAAAGCCTGAAAACTGCGTTTACTAGCCCTATGATCAACTCCGTGCGATTTTTTATGTCTTAAATTTTAGTCTTTGAAAAAATCATTTTCCAAATGGTCGTTGTAATTTGTTAAATTGCTTTTTTTATTTATTCTAAGCTCTTTACTATGAAGAGTATTTTAGTTGAACTGATGATTCCTTAAGATCACAAATTTGAACAGTTGAGGCATTTCTTTGTCTTCCTAGTTGAAGCCAACTGACGACCTTCTGTCTAAGAAAAATTGCGTTGCGAAAATTGAGTTGTTTAAAAGTGTAAATATTGTTTTCGATATTTTTTTCTGGTTTTAGTGATCTGTAAAATAATTATAGTATTTGAATTAAAAAAAAAAAATAGTTAACGGGTTTCAATGGAACTTGTAAGATAGTTATTTGGTCGTATGTAAATCTTAAGTGACAAATTACGGCTTTATTTTATATTTTATTTATTTATTTATTGTTGAAGTAAAGCTTTAAAAAATTATTCGTTATCCGTTTATAAGTCAAGACTGAATTTAAAGAAAAAATAGCAAATCATAAAATTTTGAGATCGTACAGTAATTGTATATACATGCCGGACTTAAAATTAAAAATCACATGTTCAAACATATAAACAAATCCCTGAATTTCTGGTACTTTTAAGATGTCTCTGTGATGTGATTCTAAAAAAGTATTGTTTGAAATATTAATTATCACATAGCAATGAGAATGACCTTTGCATTATTATTATTTGCTTTAACCCTCTCGCTGCGTTTTTTTTTTTTTTTTTTTTTTTTTTTTAAATCAACATAAGTTCAAAAATTGCGCACATTGCATTTAAATTAGCACTGTCACAGGAGACTATTTTTATATTCTCGCACCACTATATTAAGAAAACCCATTTTGCAGTATACTTATCTTGTAGATGTTGTTAAAGTCTATATGGAATTTTTTATATTTAAAAAGTGAACAGAGTTGAATTAAAAAATAGTCGCTGGTGGAAAAAATTAATCCCCGAGGAAATCTCGGGTTGCGCAAATTATGCTACTTTTACGTTGCCCGAGTAAATCTCGGGTTTGGCAGCGAGAGTGTTAAGATTCAGCTTTGAAGAATATAAAAAAGAATAACAATAGTTTTATAAGAATTTTACACATTTTTGCAACGAATTCTTAAGGACAATTTTTATGTAGAAATGTTTAAAAAAATCTTATGAATCAAATTGTTTAAAAAAATAATCTAAAAATGAAGATGCATAATTTCATAGAAAAAATATAAAAAAACAAGATTGTGTTTTGTCGTACATGAAATATTTAAAATGCAACGCACGCACAAATCATTCAAATAAATACCAATTCCCAATTTGCAGCATGATATTTATCCTTAATAGCTTATAATTTGTCAATAGTAACATATTCTATGTTTGTACATTCGAATCAAGAATCTTGTTTGAAAATTAAATCTTTTTATTTCTTTTTCCCGTATTTTATTTTCTAAAGCTTCAGTATAAAATGTAATTTCCAATTAGAATGATGGAAACAATTATGCATATGTTTCATTATATTTCTAATTGGCTTTATAATATTTTAAATCTTTAACGTTCACAACAATATTCAATTAATAGTTATCCTATTAATATAAAATTTTGAGTAAAATGCCATTTCTATAGAAAAAAATACTTTTCAGACTACATCTATTAATTTTTAGAAATAATTGATCGTCTTTCACTTTACACACACACATATATATATTTTTCAATTTTATTGTTTGAAAAATGGCAAAAAATAAATTTTATTAATTTTGATATGTTCTTCTTTTTAGGACTGAAATATCATTTCTATACTAAAAAATTAGTTACTCTTTCAATTATAAATTGTATATTATTTTTAAGTTGATAAAAATTTATTTTAGTGAATTTACAATTTTATTTTGTTTATTTTTACTCTATTTGGGAACATCCCCATTGGCTGTATGAAGTTTATCTCATGAACGCAGAAATGCAATAATAACATTAAACTATTTCCTTTCTTTAGAATAAATTTCTGAAAATTTGAGCTTTTGTTATTTAGACTTAAATTACAGCAAAGCAAAATCATCTTATATAATAATTAAATTTTTGCATTAAGCCAAGTAAATCCTAATAGCAAGCGAAACATTGGAACTTTTTAATAATCTTACATCGCCAAAAACGACGGAAAAGATATTTCATTAACACTAAACTTTACTCGTTAACAAGCACGCCAAAAATATCAAAATAAAAACATTTAATTAATTATCTTCCACAAAGTTTTACTTCAAACTTTGCAAAACAGTTTTCTTAATAATTTAGTTTTAACACTCGACTGCTTAAAGATCTCCAAATTACTTCATTTCTCCAAACTAACATAAAATACAAATTAATTTTCCTTGACTCCATCAAACTTACGTTCTTACAAGGATTTAATTAATCCAACGATATGTAGTACTTTAATTTTCCGATAAGTACAATCATGTATGAACAACTCTACAAGACGTTCTGTATCTCTTAATATTTTCCTTTTTTTTTCAAGTCTTTCCAAAAACGCCGTTTGTAATAACAGAATGTTCTTGAAAAATTCTTTCACTTTATTCACAAACAGTTACAAATTAACCCATTCTCCTCTCTTAAGAGAATAACAAGTTAATTTTCCATCAATTTATCAGCATTCCTATCTCTTCACACGTTTACAAGATTTTAATTAATCCAACGATGTGTAGAACCTTAATTTTTCCAATCCATACAAGCATGTATGGACAACACAACACGACATGCCACTGCTGAGTTGTATTTTTCCTTCTTCAGAGAGAAAATAAACTACGGAGAGATAATGATAGAAGAAGAGCAAGAAGATGAAAGGATGGAGAAGATGCTGGAGAGCATCATCCCGCATCCCTCCCCAACCACTGCAGCTGTCAGAGTCCCGATAGGGGCACACGTCCCAAAGGGGGGACCTCCGAAATGAAGTCGTCTGAGATAAAGGTGTCATCGCGTGCGTTTGCAATGACAAGGTGTCGTACACGGACAACCACACGTGTATACACGTCTGCCGAAAAGAAAAGAAAAAGAGAAGCCTCTATCTCAGTCGTTCATTCCATCTGTGGAATGTATGTATTTCATTCTTTCTATCTCAAGGGGCTTGCTGCATTGGATAGAAATTCCTCATTCGTTGGTTGTCATATTGGGAATGTTCGAGGTAGATCGAAATGTCTCCGAATTGTAAGAAAAGAGCAGAGTTTAATACTCTGTATTTCCTGACACGACAAAATATAATGTTCAGATAAAAAAAAATAGTATATCGAATGGAAATATAAGCAATAAAAAATGCTGTTTTTTATTAGATTAAAACTTCGTATAGCATCATGATTGAGCAATCCGAAACTTCAGATTAATTGGAGTTGTACATTTGAAATTTATTTTTCTTAGTTTTTAATTGCTTCATAAAAGTTCTTTATTTTAGAAGTCTATTTGGCCTTTGGGAATGAAAAAATGAGCA
This sequence comes from Maratus speciosus, assembly GCA_963932465.1. Taxonomy (NCBI): domain Eukaryota; kingdom Metazoa; phylum Arthropoda; class Arachnida; order Araneae; family Salticidae; genus Maratus; species Maratus speciosus. Next base: position 126,513,601 of record OZ010790.1, on the reverse strand, counting down.
AAGAAAAAATATATCGAAGGGAAATATATGCAATAAAAAATGCTTTTTTTATTAGATTAAAACTTTCTGGGAGAAAATCATAATGCAACATTTCGAAACTTCAGATTAATTGGAGTTGAACATTTGCAATTTATTTTTCTTAGTTTTTAACTGCTTGATAAAAGATCTTTATTTTAGAATGCTATTTGACCTTTGGAAATGAAAAAGAAATAAGCAGCAATGCTAACAGAAAAAAAAAATTACAAATTATTCTTATCATTTATGAACACAATCAACAAGAACAACTAATGGTAATGCAGCACAATATATAATATAGTATAGTAATTAATTTACTGCGACATATAATATAGTAATTAATTTACTGTAGCTTTTAATAGCCACAGTAAATTGACTACTTGTCTGCGATCTTGAAGAAACTCTTTTCAATTGTTATTAGTTTAAGGGAAATATTCTTTAATTTACTTTTTATTAACATTTTAAAAATTTATATAATAAATATTTTCTATTCAATTGAACTGTTTATTTATCTGAATATATGTAGACAAAAGCTGGTTATTAAATACCAGCTATGTAGACAATCTTTACTATTTTTTCATTCTAACTTTATACAGGTCGGTTGAAAAAAACATTTAAAAATTCAATTTCCATCATATATTGATTTTAAAAAAATTAGCAGTTATAAATGAACGATGGCTTCATTTTTTAAAGATGGAATTCCGTTTCGTACCGAAAATCTTAAAAGTAACCGTTTTCCCTTTTACACAAGAAAGAAAATCATACATCAAGCCTAATTTATCAAAAACTTTGCAATGCTACCAGAATACCTTAACAATACTTCGCTGTTTAATAAGGAAAATAAAATAACTACGTAATCGTTTTAGAAAACTTTGAAAAACAAGATTCAGCAATTATCGTCCATAGTCAGAAAAGTACTTGAATTCTTTTGTCCAGCCCTGTATTTTACCTATAAATTTATATATATTCTACATAGTTGGTCTAAATTTAGTTTCGTAACGCATAATAAGGTGAAAACTCACTGTCAGAAATTTTTGTCAATAGGCTAAAAAATACTTGAATTCTTTAGTACAGACCTGCATATTACCTGCAGATTTTTATACACGACAAGTGTTAAACTTAAATATAATTCAGGTAAAAAAAAAAAAAAAAAAAAAAAAAAAAAAAAAAAAAAAAAAATACACGCTTAAAATTACCGAAATCACACTTATAGAAAATATCGTTCGTAAGCGGACATTTATCCAGTTCTTTGTGTAGCCCTGTATATGATTTAATTTATATTCTACGAAAATCTCTAAATACAGTTTAGCTTAAATATGTATATCTCAATTAAAAACCACCTTTAAGCAATTCACGCTTATATTCAGTAATGCTTATGAATTCTTTTTTATAGCCCTGTATATGATCTATAGTATTTATACGTACCCCATGGTACACAAAATTTAGTTAAACTTTAAAACATGTATCATAACTGAAAACGCACTTCAGCAATTACCACTAATACACAGTACTTTGGAGATAGTACTGTATCCGAAATCTTTTGTGTGCCTCTGTAAATGAACGATAAATGATACGCACATCATATTGCACAACAAGTATCTTGTAATAAAGCTCATTAATGTATATCAGTTTCGTTGTAATTTGAAATAGTGTAACGTACTTAAAATATGCTGCAAACAGTTTTTCTCCGTAGCGGTGGAATTCTTTTGTCTGGCCCTGTAAAGGAATATAAAATGGTTTATCCTCGCATATTCCAAAGAATGCATTTTTTAGTGCACTTCATAAATACATATCAATTTCATTGTGTTTAAAACGGTGCAACATCATTAAAATGTACTTGGAAATATTTTTTCCCATTGATCGTAACGAACGGAATACTTTTGGCCGTCCCTGTAAATGAATTAATAACGCTAAAGCTTAATTTTCAATAGGGATCATTCTATAGAAAATGGCTATATATGCTAGACACATATTACATATTAAAATTACAAAGCAATCAGAGTATGTTTATGAGAGTTAGAGCACTGGCAGACAGACAGACTAACAGACGTTTAGCAAACCGAAGTCATAAACACTTTCAACTATATTGGAAAGTGTTAAAAATAACACAATAACAGTCAAATAATAATGAAAAAATCATTTAAAACTGACAAGAGATCGAATACCTCTGAAATTCGGTAGATGTATTTCAAATGATTCACTGTATTAAAAGAAAACAAGAAATTTGAAATGTCGTTGCAGTAATTCGTTATGCTCTCGTGTGCCAAATCGGGATAAAGGACTTCAAACTCATGATTAGCTTACAATGAATACAAACAAGTTGGAAATTGCCCGTCAAACATGGAAAATTAGGTGGGTTCATACTATAACTAGTTTTATAAATATTTTTTGCACCGCATATTGTACTGAATGTATATTTTAGTGCACTTCATAAGTGCATATTAATTTATTTCAGTTCGAAAGGTTGTAACATCATTAAAATGCACTTGAAATAATTTTTTGCCATTGTCCGTAATGTAATGGAAAACTTTTGACTGTCCCTGTAATTACACTATACATCCGATTTTCATAAAATTTGAAATAACTCGACAAAATTGTGCAATAATTATATATTTAAAATTTCAATCGGTTGGGTAGTTTTTGCTCTGTTATATGCGGACAGATGGACAGACGGACAGACTGATAGACGGACAGAACGACGACTACGTATTTCTATAATTACGAACGCACCTAAAAAGGGTTGTGTTTAAGTTACTCTCCAGTGTACCATAGAATACAAGTATATACATTAATTTTAAGATATTTGTTCAAAAAATTACTTTTATTTAACTTTGCAAATGTTAAACTTAAAGCAATATGTGCTTAAAACTAAATGTAAATCATTCAAAATGTCTTACTACACCGGTGTACAAAATTAAGATAATTTTCAGATTCAGTCAATTACCTCCAGAACTACAGGACAGATTGTAATGAAATTTGGTACGAACATAGGTTGATACAATACAAAAAAAAAATAGCCAATCAACAGTAATAATGCGCACGCATCGTGCGTAAGACTTATCAGCGTCAGAAGGCGTAAAACAGAGCTTACAATATTGAATCAAAAAATGGGTTAATAGGGGCTCTTACAGTTATACAGCTGTCACAACGGGAATTCAGACTGGAAATCAGATAGTCTCTGAGACTCTGTGGAAGTTAGTTTCACTCCTACAGCAAAGCTGTTTTCAGTTTGGATGGTTGTGGAAGGGGGGGGGGGGAGTGTAAAGTGTGTTCCATTTGACCACTTCAGAAAGTTCCAGAGATACTCTATAAGGTTTAAGTCTGGAGATTTGGCTGGCCAATCCATCAAAGGAACATTCTCAGTTTCCAGAAATTTGTCGACCTGATGAGCTCTTTCTGGGCGCGCGTTGTAGTTCATTAAAATGAAATCAGGACAACTGCATCCATTAAAAGGGTACCAAGATATCATCCCTACACTTCACACCAGTCATAGAGCGTTAGCCAAACACAGGGAGGGACGTGGGCCCATCCAACATGATGACTGCGCAGACCATCAAACCCCCGCTGCCATAGTGGTCTCTTTCTCAGAAGATAGGTAGCTGATCCCTGGTTCTCTTCAGATGACAGTAAGTCGAAAATTAGTTTTTAAGACGAATCGAGAATCATGAGTGAATAGGATAGTCCCCATTGATCCCTGGCCCAAAGTCGATGATTCTGAACCATATTAAATGGGTTCTCCTGTGTGCAGAAGTGAGCGAAACGCAAGCAGCAGGTCTTATTGCAAATAGACCTCTGTCATGTAGTCTTCTGCAAACAGTAATCCTTGAAACTCCGCTTCCCGTGGCCGCATAAAGATCACGACAGGTTGCCCTCCTGTTCCCCACCTCTCTGTAATGGACAAATAACGATCTTCGTTGGCCATCGTGGCTCTTGGACGATCATGCCCACGCTTTCTCTCTATAGATCCAATGCCTTTAAACTGTTTTCATAAGTTGGACACGAAGCTGGGTGTTAAATTGAAGTCTCTAGGAACCTGCACTTATCGTTGTCCTGTTTCCAATCTCCCCTCGATTTGCCACCTTATTCTATTGTCCAAACTTTGGTGGTTACTCATTTTTATAGTTTTCTTTTGAATTTCACCGAATGCTGCAAAAAAACTGCAAGATATTCGGCGAGGTGTCCGAGCGAAGAAAACGCGACAATTGCCAATCTCGCTTATAAAGCTCGTTCCTCTACCCACTCCGCCCATCCACCCGTGTACGTTTATGTATTCGACACTAAAAACTTGCATCTTTGTTTTGAAGCATTATTTTTACATTTTGTTCAGTACTTTTCTGAAATTTGACAAAATATGCAAATTCTCTTCATTTTGTTGTGTGATTACTACTTACTTACTCATCACTGTACTAAATGAATCCGCCTCAGAGACAAGTGGCTAATATCATGCACACACTATAAAAGAATTGTCTCTCTCCATTTTAAAGATTGATATCTGTAAGCTAAATCATTGCAAGGGGAAACATTCAAATATATGCTATGCCGTGATAAATGCTGACGTCATATGGATGGTGGTAACACTTGACCAATAAATCTGACCTTTACTGCAAATTTTTCAACTTCTAAATATCGCACAATTTAAATTTTTACTATGCCGAACAGGAAAAAAATGTTCTTTCAAATGCAACTTGTTTGAAAACTGTATCTCAATTTACTGTTTTTTTATGGTTTTTAGAATAATTTTCAAATATGAATTTCTTTGAATACATGAATACATGAATACTTTGAATACATGAATTTCTTTTAAATCTATCTATAGTGTGCAGTCCGACTACAAAAAGTTAACCCTTTTGCACATAAAACAATATAAATATTTCAGCATTAGTTTCCGGTTAATGTTCCAGAACGAAATTAAAACTTCACTGATAACTAAATAAAATAATATAAATAAAACACAAATATATCAGACTTGTAATAAAACTACACGCTTAAAACACGGACATTATTGGAACCCAAAAGGCTGCTGTAAGTTGTGAAATCTCTATCTGTTAATTTCTGATATGCGGCTAATACAAAAGTATCGCAAAACATTGTTTGAATGCATTATTGGTATTTTTATGTAAAAGTGCTATTTGCTGTTGTTAGTGGGCATTCTAAAGAAATATATTAAATGTTAAAATCTATTACAGTTAAAAAAAAAAAAAAAAAAAAAAAAAAAAAAAAAAAAAAAAAGATTTTTAGCTACGTTTTGTAATCTAGGAAATCGGGATGGATTACCTAGTACTTCTACTAATAATAATAATAAGAAGCAGAGGAAGAATAAGTATAAGAATAAGAATAGTAATAATAATAATAATAGTAATAATAATAATAATAATAATAATAATAATAATAATAATAATAATAATAATTTAAACATGTCTAGATGTAAATAATTTTTTCTATTTGTAATAAAGATGCATTTGGGGAACTTTTGAAACTATGTCAAACGCATGCATCTTGAGATTTTTTTTCTCTTATTGCTAAAATTAAACATTTGTTAGGTAGCTTTCATTACAAAAAGCTACCTATTGCAGCCGTTCGGAGGAAAGCGATTTCAAAAAATTTTGGTATATTTTCATCGATCATGACCCCCAGACCCCGAAACCAATATCATATATATATATATATAGGGGGCATATATATATACTATACACCGCAGAATCTAAAAATCTAACGGGTTTTAAAAATATTAGAGAAGATTAAATTATGCTGAAAAAGCTGTGCAGATCTCCCTGTAAACGGGTTTCCATTCAATTCCCTTTGATTGCAAAAATTTAACGGAGAATCAGTTGCTGTTAAGACATCCAATGATTGTTTTCGTTTTTAATTAAAGAGGATCAGTTAAGCATTTGAAAAGAAGCTAAAATAAAGTGAATTAAGTATTCAGAGTCTTTGTCAACCGATATTTTAAAACTATCTCTATAACAATAGCCTAAATCATGTGACTATCATCAACAGTTCCGGGCGGAACACTTTGCTTTTTATACTCTAGGTGCCATTTTGATACTTTAATGTTATCCAGGCACAGGTGATAAGTCGCCAAATATTATTCTATACCCATCATTTCATCTATATTATAATAGTTCAAGTCATCAAATGCCATAAACAAATACAATCTGATCCCTTCGCCTTTCATATGAAGGTTTGGAACAAATGTCATAAAAGAACCAAATTGGCGCGATTTTTTTTCCAACGCCAATTTGGGGAACGCATCAACAGCATAAACAATAACATCCGGCTTACCATATCAAGCAAAATAACGATACTTTGGCACCAGTTAAGTACCCGTTGACTATATGACACTGGCGCCAGAAAAAAATCGCGCCAATATGGGGCCGTATATGACATCTGTGCCGAAAGGAAAAAAAGCCGTGTGCAAATCTCGCCAATATCTTTTTTTCAACTCGCCAGTTAGCATTTTTTTTTTTTTTTTTATTGTTCGAGTGGTAAATTAAAACATTGATTTGAAGTTGAAATTAAATGTCATGATTTGTTACATAATTTAATATTTCGCCAGATGTCATATACGGCATGTTTGGCATGATTTTTTTTTTTTTTTTTTTTTTTTTTTTTTTTTTTTTTTTACGAAAATTTGGCGAAAACCTCGTTTTCGAATACCAGTTACATATGTATTTTTGGTACTACTCAGTTATCCCGTCGACAAATAATCTATCGCGAACTATAAAATTAAATGTCAATAATAGTTGATTGTAAATGTCACATTCACTTGACTTTTAGCAAGTTACACGTGTTTACGTCATCAAGTGATCTTTATTTCGACGTTTTATTTTTATATTTATTAATGTTATACTAATTTATTTGTTCTTTCGTTATTTAAAATAAAAATTTTGTCAATCTGTACAATTTGGCGATTTATATTATTTGCGAAATTGGGTGACGGAATAACTACTACATTGTACCGTATTTTTTAATTATTTTCTATTATTTTCAAAAGGAAATAGCAAACAATTAATTAATTACTACAGAACAAAATAATTTATATAAATTTAAAAAAGAAATAAAAGTAAATATACATTTATTATTAAATAAACAGCAATAGCCGGGTTACCATGTCTATCAAAATAATGCTATTTGTGCGCCAATTAGGTACCCCGGTGCGTATATGACATCTGTGCCTAATATTTTTTTTTTCGTTTTGTTTAAAAAAAAAAATAAATAAATAAAAGAAGTGAAAGCCATCAATTTTAAATGAAAGTTGTGTATGTTAAATAAAATGAATGATAGGATTATATTTTAAATGAAGTTAATGAAATATAAAAAATGCGATGAAAATATTTAAATGAAAGTTTTGTATTTAATAAAATGATAACGAAATACAAAAAAAGCATTGTTCTTAGCATAGATTTAAAGGAGGCCAAACTGTCGCCAAATTAATTTAAAATAATAACCTTTTCTAAATTATGAAAAAAAAAATTATGTTATGATTAAAATTTGAGTTGCCATCATTAGAAAAAATGTATTTAAAATTAGAAAAAAATTAATATTTCGAAAACTAATTCGAATTTAAAAATTCTAATACAGTAAATTCTGTCTAAGGCGGACTCTGTATAAGCCGGAAATCTGTCTATCGCGGAAATTTTTTCAAGTCCCGGCGAACCCATAGAAAATTACATTAACTCATGCTGCATAAGGCGGAATCTGTCTGACGCGGAAACGGAAAGGATTTTAAGGTCCCACCGAAACCAAAATTTTGCATAAGGCGGAAAAAGGATAATTTAAAAATGAAAAGCGTTTTGTTTATTAAACTTTAAAACTGATAAGTCAAATAACTCAATGTCGAGCATGTTAGCTAAAATTCCGTAAGCTTTTAAAAAAGTTAATTCAAACGAACAGAAACTTTAAATTTTAAGGAATTTATGCTTATGCCATTTTTTCATATGCAAAATTGCATCTAAAAGTTAATATTTCTAGTAAAATGAACATTTATGAAAATGATTAAGTATTTTCGAAAGTACAATATATTATACTTTAAGATTGTACTCAAATTCAAAATTATAGCGTTCTTCCTCATTCTCGAATTTTTTTTTTTTTTTTTTTTTTTTTTTTTTTATTTATTTATTTTTTTTTTTTGTGTGTGTGTGTGTGTATAAACTTCCAATATGAATGTATTACAGCAGTACTAAGAAATTGAATAAAGTTTCTCATTTATCTTTAAAAAGACAAAGGATCTTTCAGAATTTCAGTTTTCAATCGATTTTCTAGTCAGGAGAATCAATAAAAGATCGTCATCTTTCAGGGATTTTTTTTTTTTTTTTTTTTTTTTGGCGGGGGGGGGGGGGGGGGGGGGGTGGAGCTTTTTTGCATAAGCCGGAATATTGTCTACCACGGAAATTTTTCTCAGTCCCGACCGATTCCGCCTTAGACAGAGTTTACTGTACCAGTTTTGAGGATCTGTGGATCAACACGGATTTTAGGTAGCTTTCTTTGCAAAAAGCTACGTATTGCAGCCGTTCGGAGGAAAGCGATTTCAAAAAATTTTGGTATATTTTCATCGATCATGACACCCAGACCCCGAAACCACCCTCCGTTCAAAATTGATATATATATATATATATATATATATCAATATATATATATATATATATGACCTATGTCACACTGTAACTCTCGTATTTATGAACCGATTTGGATGTAATTCGGTGTGTACATAGTACATACCAATGTCTCGACCGAGTTCGTTGGCCAGCTTCATCCGCCATTTTGTTTCAAAATGGCGGCCATTTAAAATTTTTAAAAAAATTTAAAATTTGAAATGTGGTACCAAAAAATGAAAATGGAAAAATATTTTTTTCTTATGTATTTGACCTTTATACAAAGACTCCGTAGCAGTTTTTGTTTCGTCTATATCTTAAAAAATGGCTGAGTTATAGCATTTTGAATTTCTAGCGAATCTGACATTTTTAAACGTCCTGAATTTTGTCACGCGATAAAAGGCGTATTTATGAACCGATTTGGATGCAACTTCGTTTATACATAGTACAGACCAATGTCTCGAACGAGTTCGTTGGCCAGCTTCATCCGCCATCTTGTTTAAAAATGGCGGCTATTTAAAATTTTAAGAAAAATTTAAATTTGAAATGTGGTAGCAAAAAATTGAAAATTGAAAAAATATTTTTCTCTTATGTGTTTGACCTTGATAAAAAGATTCGGGAGCAGTTTTTGTTTCGTCTATATCTTAAAAAATGGCTGAGTTATAGCATTTTGAATTTCTAGCGTGGCTGACATTTTGAAACGTCCTGATTTTTGCCACGTGATAACAGACGTATTTATGAACCGATTTGGATGTACCTTGGTGTGTACATAGTACATACAAATAACTCAACCGAGTTCGTTGACCAGCTTCATTCGCCATCTTGTTTCAAAATGGTGGCCATTTAAAAAAATAAAAAAAAATAAATTTAAAATGAGATACCAAAAAATTGGAAAATGAAAAAGATTTTCTTTGTATGTGTTTGACCTTAATACAAAGATTCCGGAACAGGTTTTGTTTCGTCTACATCTAAAAAAATGGCTGAGTTATAACATTTTGAATTTCTATTGTGGCTGACATTTTAAAACGACCTGATTTTTGTCACTCGATAACAGGCGTATTTATGAACCGATTTGAATGTAACTTGGTCTGTACATAGTACATACCAATGTCTCGACCGAGTTCGTTGGCCAGCTTCATTCGCCATCTTGTTTCAAAATGGTTGCCATTTTTAAAAAAAATGTAATTTAAAATTTAAAATAAGGTATTAAAAAATTGGAAAATGAAAAAGATTTTTTTTATGTGTTTGGCCTTGATACAAAGATTCTGGAGCAGTTTTTGTTTCTGAAAATTTGTTCTTTTGTTTATATCTTAAAAAGTGGTTGAATTATAGCACTTTGAATTTCTATCATGGCTAACACTTTGAAACGATCTTGTATTTGTCACTCGATACCACACTTATTCGCCTATTTCGAGGGAAGAAGGCATGTAGATAGTATACATCAATATCTCGACCAAGTTCGCTGGCCAGCTTCATCAGCCATCTTGTTTCAAAATGGCGGCCATTAAATTAAAAAGAAAATTATATTTAAAGTGAGGTGCAAAAAAATTAGAAATTGAAAAAGGTTTCTTTCTTAAGTATTTGACCTTGATATAAGGATTCAGGAGCATTTTTTGTTTGTCTTTATCTTAAATATTGGCTCAGATATAGCAGTTTCAATTTCTAAAGTGGGTGACATTTTGAAAAATCTGATTTTTTGCCTGCGACAGCACTCGTATATATCAACCGATTCCGATATGAGTCAGCATGTGCACAGCAATTACTAAGGTCTCGACCAAGCACACTGGTTAGCCTCATCTACCATGCTGTCTTAAAATGGCAGGCACTTTAAGAAATCGCCAAATTTGGCAGCCAAATATAAGTGACTTTAAATAAAAGCAGCTTGGATAAAGCTGACTAATTTCGCGAAATTCTCATTCATAATGATTTAGTATTGATAAAAATTAGTATTGAATCTCCTACATTCGGTTTCCACTTAATTGAGCTTCGTGTGTTTGAATAATATAAGTTGGCTTTTTAAAAATAAGGAATATGAAAGCTACCTCTTCCTCCCGGCACTGGCCGGAAGGACTTTTTGGTGTTAATTTCATCACAAAGTATTGCATATTTTAGGAGAAATCGCCGTGAAACAAAATCAGTTGTTTAATCAGTCGATTCAAAGAATCGATACAATTCAGGCGTTTCATATATTCGTTTCATAAATTCGTTTCATTAGGATTTTATATATATAGGGTAGATATATATATATATCTGACCTTTGTCACGCTGTAACTCTCGTATTTATGAACCGATTTGGATGTAATTCGGTGTGTACATAGTACATACCAATGTCTCGACCGAGTTCGATGGCCAGCTTCATCCGCTATTTTGTTTCAAAATGGCGGCCAGTTAATTTTTTTTTTAATTTAAAATTTGAAACATGGTACCAAAAAATTGAAAATGGAAAAATATTTTTTCTTATGTATTTGACCTTTATACAAAGATTCCGGAGCAGTTTTTGTTTCGTCTATATCTTAAAAAATGGCCGAGTTTTAGCATTTCGAATTTCTAGCGTGGCTGACATTTTGAAACGTTCTGAATTTTGTCACGCGATAAAAGGCGTATTTATGAACCGATTTGGATGTAACTTCGTTTATACATAGTACATACCAATGTCTGGACCGAGTTCGTTGACCAGCTTCATCCGCCATCTTGTTTAAAAATGGCGGCCATTTAAATTTTTAAGAAAAATATAAATTTGAAGTGTGGTACTAAAAAATTGAAAATTGAAAAATTATTTTTTTCTTATGTATTTGACCTTGATAAAAAGATTCGGGAGTAGTTTCTGTTTTGTCTATATCTTAAAAAATGGCTGAGTTATAGCATTTTGAATTTCTAGCGTGGCTGACATTTTGAAACGTCCTGATATTTGTCACATGATAACGGGCGTATTTATGAACCGATTTGGATGTACCATGATGTGTACATAGCACATACAAATATCTTGACCGAGTTCGTTGTCCATCTTCATCCGCATTCTTGTTTCAAAATGGCGGCCATTTGAAAAATTAAAAAAAAATTTAATTTAAAATGAGATACCAAAAAATTGGAAAATGAAAAAGATTTTTTTGTATGTATTTGACCTTAATACAAAGATTCCGGAACAGTTTTTGTTTCGTCTATATTTAAAAAAATGGCTGAGTTATAGCATTTTGAATTTCTATTGTGGCTGACATTTTAAAACGACCTGATTTTTGTCGTGCGATAGCAGGCGTATTTATGAACGGATTTGGATGTAACTTGGTCTATACATAGTACATACCGATGTCTGGACCGAGTTCGTTGGCCAGCTTCATTCGCCATCTTGTTTCAAAAAGGTTGCCATTTAAAAAAAAAAAATTAGAATGAGGTATTAAAATATTGGAAAATGAAAAAGATTTTTTTTATGTGTTAGGCCTTTATACAAAGATTCAGGAGCAGTTTTTGTTTCTGAAAATTTGTTCTTTTGTTTATATCTTAAAAAATGGTTGAATTATAGCACTTTGAATTTCTAGCATGGCTAACATTTTGAAACGATCTTGTATTTGTCACGCGATAACACACGTTTTCGCCTATTTCGATATAAGAAGGCATGTGGATAGTGTACATCAATATCTTGACCAAGTTCGCTGGCCAGCTTCATCAGCCATCTTGTTTCAAAATGGCGGCCATTAAATTAAAAATATATATATATAAAGTGAGGTGCAAAAAAACTAGAAATTGAAAAAGTTTTCTTTCTTAAATATTTGACCCTGATATAAGGATTCAGGAGCATTTTTTGTTTGACTTTATATTAAAAAAATGGCTCAGATATAGCAATTTCAATATCTAATGTGGGTGACATTTTGAAAAATCTGATTTTTTGCCTGCGACAGCACTCGTATATATCAATCGATTCCGATGTGAGTGAGCATGTGCACAGCAATTACTAAGGTCTCGACCAAGTTCACTAGTTAGCCTCATCCACCATGTTGTCTTAAAATGGCAGGCACTTTAAGAAATCGCCGAATTTGGCAGCCAAATATAAGTTACTTTAAATAAAAGCAGCTTGGATAAAGCTGACTAATTTCGCGAAATTCTCATTCATAATGATTTAGTATTGATAAAAATTAGTTTTGAATCTCCTGTATTCGGTTTCCACTAAATTGAGCTTCGTGTATTTGAATAATATAAGTTGGCTTTTTTAAAATAAAGAATATGAAAGCTACCTCTTCCTCCCGGCACTGGCCGGAAGGACTTTTTTTTAATTTGTATGCATAGCTTATATTGAATTTAATTATATACATGTTAAAGTTGAAACTATCTATAACTTAGGTTAAATAATTGCTGACATCGATAACTTTAGCAAAAAAATCAGTTTGGAGTGTAAAATTTTAATTAGGAATTGTAATGAAATGTTGGAACTTTTGTAGCTTTATATCAGTATTATAATTATAATTCAGAACTATAAATGGATATGCATAAAAGAGAGAAAAGGCGGGGAGGGGATTCTAACATGAGTAGGCTTTAAATGAATATTTAAATCTATATTTTTAGTACGTCTTGATTCTTTACTACTTATGTGCATATGTCTTATTTTATAGAAAACATTTTTTATTATTACAAATAAAAAATAGTTTAAAATTAACATTTTTGTATGTGTATTTTACGTCTTTATATGTAGATAAAATGTATTTTCAAATATTTTGAAATAGAAAACAATACCTTCATTAAATTAAAGAAAAATCTGTGAATCTGTTTTAGAGAAATGTCAAATGGAAATGCAACAAAATATTAATTATGCATATGAAATTCGGACAAGCGTAAATGTGTTTTGGAATATTGTCCGAATTCAATGTAGTTAATACATTAAATAATCGTTTCTTATATAATCAAAGCTTAACTTCTAAAATTAATATGCATAATTTCTTTTTTTAATCTAGAAATAATTCCTCATCTTAATAATAAAAAAAAGTCAATAAGAAATTTATTCCAATTTTTGAGAAACTGAAAAGGTCACTCACAATTTTCAACGAAATGTATCAAGATACCACAATACTGAACATAAACTCAGAAAAAACATTTTTTTTTTCTAAGACAAATCTACAAAATAATCAAAAGCAAAATTCAAACATATAATCGAAACAAAAATAATTTGAAAGTAAATGATTATAAAGATCTTGGCTGGATCACTTTTCTCCTTTTGCTGTTTTTGTTAAATAAATTAAAAAATATATATGTAATATAATATAACTATAAAATTAAAAAAATGTAACCCATTAAAAAAATACACAACTTACGAAAAGTTCTGAAAGGTTTATTTTTTTCTTTTGGAGTTATTTATGACATTATTAATATCTAAAAATCCTTTAAATTAATTTAAATGCATTTTCAAACAACGAAAAAAAAAATAAAATTCCTGTGGATGAGATACGAGCTGAATTTTGTGCAGTTTTATGAATGGGCAAAACAAAATAATGTTTTGCAGTATTATGTGTACGACAATTTTATTTAATTGGCCTATTTCATGACTATATATATGCCATTTGCAAACTTTTTAAAAAACAGTGATATACTTTTATCCTTTCTGAACCAATATCGAATTACATTGAAATATTGGAAATTATTTTACAAGGGTAATTAGTACAACATCCTCAATAGGAATTTTTTTTTATATTATGCTTTTAAAAGTGATAATTTACATAGACCGCAATGAAATATAATAGAATTAGCTATAAAAATAAAAACTTTATAAAGCATTTGAAAAATGTAAAAAATCATAATTATGGATTATATTATGACGAAGTCTCCATAAATATTATTGCAGATTTACATGACGTTTTAATTTTTAAGAATTTTCGTGATGGAATTAATTTCTTTTTAATTAGAAAAACTTTCAAGTGAACATATCTAAGTTATACATTAATAAATGGAAAACTTTGATTGCAAGAAACGAAAATGATAAAAATAATTTATTTCTTAGAAAAATAATTTTTTCCAATCTAAATCAGTAACACAATACACCAGAAAGAAATATTAATTAAATTCGGAGAAAGAAAGGAATAAAATCGATTACAGTACTTCATTCTCCGTGCTAAGGTTGTTCATTAAAAAAACATTTATGAAATTAATTTCTTGATTAAATGAAAATACGCTTTAGAGAAATAGGAACCATCATTACATCGTAACAGAAGTTACTACGACTCTGAAATCCTGTTGGACCGTCAGGAAAGTAATTATAAAAGTCGTTTTCATTTAATTTGCACGAGAGATTAATTTGAAATTTACGTTCGACATAAAGAACTCTTTTAAGGGGAGTGTTGAAAATTCTATTTTCGTCCGTTAAAGATAGATTTGTTCAGAAGTTTCGTAGATTTTTTTATTTTCAATTTATTGAATGAAACGAGTCCTTTGTTTCTAAAATATATCTGAAGAATTAAAGTTAGTTTTGAACATATTTGTTATATGTAAAGGTTCATTAGTTAAATTACGTAAACTATTATGTAGCTTTAAAAAAAATTAAGAAAGAAGATATTCATTCATTTCACATTCATAAGCCTCTTTCATTAGTAAAATATCAATATCGATTATATTGGTTATATCGATTGCATTTAGACCAATATGGTGGCACTGTTGTATTTATGGAGAATACTTTCAATGAAATACCCAACAATGAATATACACTGTTAAAAGTTTTGCAGCTTTCTGGCAGGTCATTCGACCGTTTTTTGAAAAAACGGTTTCATAACCATAATTTAACTATATTCTGACCCTAAAATGGCCAATAATATGGTCAGAATACTATTAAAATTACGGTTGTGTAACCGTTTTTGGAAAAAACGGTCAAATGACCTGCCAGGAAGCTGGAAATTTTTAACAGTGTAGAATTTAATTTAAAATATGGGAGTTTCCTTTTATAGGAGCCTTTGAGAATTTTTTAAAAACTTGTATTTCGAGCGTCAGAAAGAGAATTATGTTGCCAGATGTTACATAAACAGCCATTCTATGAAATCCGAGGAACTTTTATGCTTTTTTATACGTGTGAAATAAGCAAAAATTAATGAAATTGTAATAAATATGTAAATCTTATTATTATTATTGTTATTGTTGTTTTTTAATTTACTTATGTTTGTATATAAAAATAGATAAATTGCTTCTTTATATTAAATAAATTGTATAAGCATTGAAAAAATTGCTTGTGTATATGAAACAATGGATATGTTTCAGTAAACATGCATGGAAATTTTTTATTTTCTGCAAGGTGATTTTCTGTATCTCACCAAAGCCCCTATACTGGGAAAATATAGAAAATATTTCTATTGAAATGTCACTATTGCACAAATACTGGCTTAAAGGTCTCCACGGGCCCGGGCTTGGCCCGAGCCCCGTACCCGGTCCGGCAAAATGAAGGCGAATTTTCAAGCTGGCCGAGCCGTCAGAATTAGAACATTTTTTTAACGGGCCAGGCCGTGCCGAGAAACAGAATAAACTGGCCAGGCCGATAAAAAGATTAAGCGGGCCTGCCGGCCCTCTATAAAAATTTAATCGAAGCCGAAAAAATATGAGCTATTTTCAATGAAGGTGAATTTCGCGAGAATAAGTATAAATGTGCGTCACGAGCCGATGTTAGTTTGAAAACATCAATACAGAAATTTAACATGTCCAGCGTAGAGATCAGCATCGGATAGTTAAATGATGTCTAAGCCTAGGCTTAATTTTTTCAGCAGACTCATGCCGGGCCGAGATCAGGCTTGCATTTTTTTTTTATATATGGTCGAGTAAGGCCGGAACTGGACTTTATTGTTCTCAGGATGTGTAGGGAAGGCAAAATGTTTTGTAAAAATATTAATAGCAATAACGAACTTCTGTTAACGGAATCTTTGGAAATATACCTTAAGGTGGCTCTCAAATTCACTGCTCAATAATGAGAAATTTTCTGATACATTTTCTGACTCATTTTCAACTTTAAAGACACGAAATTGACAGCCCTGACTATTGAAGGGATTTGGAATCGAACAGCGTTTTCCATTTTTTATAAATAAATTACTTATCGCGATATAAGAGAGTCTTGTCACGTGACTGCAGGTTTTTCTCCTTTCTCGTGTTATCGCTGCTGGAAATTCGATTCAAAACTTTAACTTCGACAGTATTTTCTTAAAGATATATTGCTTCTATAAAAAAATGGATAACGTTATTCGATTACATAGTCTCTGATTAAGAACACCTGCCAATCTTATGTGTTTCTGAAAAGAAATGAATTCTAAAATGTATCAGAAAGTAGTTCCTTTGGATTTGAGAAAAGCCTTATTAAATATCAGAGAAATATTTTTACAAATCTGCTTTTATTATACAGCTTCAAAAGTTATCATGTTTCTTAACCTTCCTTTTTTCTTTTATTCCAAAGTACATAAATTTTTTAATGAATCCTTATTTGAATGTTGAAACATCTAAGACTCTAAGTAATCATTAATGTTGCTATTGTGTATTTTCTGTCTCGCGAATACATAGTAATTTTAAAATATACTGTAAAATTATTCATAAATATGTATGCAGTATTATTCTTTAAAAGACTCTTAATTGTATGTTTAGAAAAACCTGGATTTTCTGTGGAAAATGAGTCGGGCTTCATTTAATTGATTTTCCACGGGCCGGGCCTACTCGGGCCTGTATTCACTGATTTTTGCGCGGGCTGGGCCGTGAACTTTTAAAATATAAACAGGCTGGGCCGAGCCCGGGCCTGGAAATTCCTGCCCGTGCAGACCTCTATACTGGCTGTTCATAGGAAATATTTGCACTAATAAGAGGATATCGTGGAAATATTACATTTTGTCTGGAAATATTAGCAATTAAATGTCAATATATTTCCTGACAATTGGCACGAATTATTGGGAAAATATAAACACCCGAATGTTGGACAATACTCCATCCCAATATTGCCAATATTGGTGCTTTCTTTTTACTGAATTTGGCATGTTGTTACTGATTCATGCTAAGTGAACCCGAGTAAAATTTATTAACTTCTGAAATCAGAATAATGATTCAATATCACCTTAGAATGTCCATAGCGTTTACAAGTACACAGAATATTTTAAAATACTGAAGCTTCTACCAATTCATTTCAGTTAAAATTTTGTATGTCACAATTAAGGATTACAATCTTGGGATTTGGAATCCCGCATTGATAAATGACCGACAATATATAGATACATATCAATACACCACTATATAAAGTGAAAAAAGCGCCTATATTTATGAAAAATCTATCACTCACCACAGTTATCATGGAAGAACGGCTTGAAATTATTTATCAGAAAATTGGCATATTAATTTTAGAATAAAATATACAATTTCAAATACTTAGACAAGAGTCTATTCCAATAACACCAACATTTTAGATTAGTAGATTGTCTTTAAAATTCAGAGGGTGGGGGGATTACATGCAGAAATAAAATAACAAATAATCAGCATTGCATTACAGAAAGCGATGTCCCTCTAACTTATTTATAGAACTTTAAAAGGACTTTCCAGAATATATATAGTTGAGATCTGATGGAAACCTATTTTTTTTTTCTTAATACAAAAAATTTTGGAATTAAATAAAATTTCTTACTGAAAGGTTAAATAACGCTTGTATGAAGAAAGCACTAAAAAAGAGATGAAAATAAAAGAAATCATAGCTAATATAATGATATACTGCAATTAGTAAAATATCATTTGAGAAAAAAAAAGAGAAAAAAAAACCTTGGAAAATTTTGTAATCTATATGAGAGCAATCTTAATTTATACGCTCCACCACACTATTAAAAAAAAATCTTAACCTACGAAAGAATAATATAACCACGAACAAAAACATACAATAAACTCTTGATAGTTAATTACGATTCCGAAAATCGTTCTTTATCTTTAGAAGAATCAGAAAAAAAATGTATTTTCAAGATTTAAAGAAGTATTTATAAAAACGAAGTTTTTTTTTGCTGCCACTGATTTTCTGAAACGAGTTTTTCCGAGTAGTTTTTATAGTGTATGCTATCAATTTTACATTATGCATTTTCATCTGCTTTATTTTTAATTTTACACGCAAGTGTAACAAAATAATATTGATTTTAATGTTAATTCTAATGCCATTAATTTAGCATGATAGCATCCCCAAAACCTACATTTCATGTTGAGACAACTCAATAATACATTATAAAAGAAATGTTTCCGAAAATTACTGGCAGCAAAAGAAACTATTTTTTGAAAAGCTTTTTTTAAATCTCGAAAATATACCTGTTTCTGAGGTTTCTAATGATAAAAAATTCTTTTCGAAATCGTGGGTATATCGAAAGCAAATATCGTATATTTTCGTTCATGCTTATATAATATTTTACTAGATTAGGATATATTTGTCTTTTTTTTTTTTTTACAGTGTAAGGAGAGGGATATCTGAGAATGGATGTGTCTGCAACAGTTATTGAGAATATTAATGCGTATATTATGCATATGCGAATGTGTTTTGGCTGTAGCCTAATTGGACCAAATTGTATCGAAGAAATCTGTCGCTAAGAAATTTAAAAATTGTTTTAAGGTACAAAGTATTAGTATTTGTTTTAATATTCGTCATCATATTTAGCCCAGTGGTAGAGGAAGAAAAACAAGCCGAATTCGGAATTAATTAGGGGGAAAGTGGAAATTGTAATATCATTTAAGACGAAACTCAATTTTTCACCTTGATTCAACATAAAATATATAATATGTGAACATTAAAAAGGTCCAAAATCTTACTTAAAAGGCGACTAATGTAATGAAAAAGATGTTACAAGTTTAAAAATTGTGGACCTTTTTAATGTTAACATTATGTATTTTAGGTGGGAATTGTTTTAATACATTTAGTTTAGCTTTAGAATGAATATGCCAAGTTTCCCCCCCTCGTAGTAGGTGCGCGTTAGAAAATATGTGCAGATTTATAGTCGAAAAACAGGGTTTTTTTTTTTTTTTCAATTACCATAATAATATCTCAAACAAACTAACTCTATCAAAAACATTGCCAATACAAATGTTGTAGAGCTTAAAATTCTGAATAAAATAAGTACTCACAGTTTAATATTTTTGTTGAACATTAAGCTCACAATTCTACTTCAAAGTTTAGCCAAAATCGCTAATCAAGAGCTTGAAGCCAGAACAGAGCCGGTTAAGAGTCCACTATGCTTCTAATTTTTAGAAACATGTATTTTTCAATTCCTACTATTATCTCACACTCTCCCTATATTTATTTATTTATTTATATATCTTGCTCAAATTTTCAATCGTTAATGAAATAAATTTTTTAAACTTGTACTGGATGGCAATTGATGTTAATACAGTTTTTTCAAACATTAATTCATTAATTAAATTTTAATTAATTAATTTTAGTTTTACATGGGAGACAAAATGGCGGCCATTGGCTATTGAAACATTTAATGCATTATCCTATTATTTTCTATTTATTTATTTATTTAATGCATCTTCATATCTATAATGGGGGTTACCATAGGGGTGAGCCTGTTCTGTCGCCAAATACAGCCAAGTTTGTCGCCAACTTGGCGGTATATTGCCAAATTTGGCGACCAAAATGAGTTGCCAAAAGTGACGCCAACTTGGCGATATCTCTAACATTTCGCCTAATTCCCATAGACTTCCATTGTAAACCTACTTGCTTATAGAAAATCAACAAATTGAGATATTTAATGCAACAAAAACTAATATTAGCTTAAGGGATTATATTCAATTGTTTTTTGACGACCTAAGTAGGAATTGACTTTAAAAACAAAATTTTTATATTACTTGTTTTTTATTATTATTGAGGCATTTACGATGTGTTTGTAATTATTTTAGCTCATTATTTTTGATATTTTGAGAATTACGGTTTAACATCTTGATTACGGTCCCAGTGGTAGAGGATGAAAAAAAGGCCTAATTCAAAATTAATTTGAGAAAAACTAGAAATTGTTTTAATCCCTTCGACATAAGTCAGAAAATAACAAAAATACATCTATATAAAAATTAGAAGCAGGGTGGGTGATAGTTTGGTCTCTACTGGCTTCAAACTGTTGATTAGCGATTAAGGCAAAATTTTGAAATAGAATTGCGGCCTTAATATTGAACAAAAATATTTATATGGGTATTCATTTTATTCAAAATTTTATTTTCTACAGCATTTGTATTGACAATGTTTTAGATAGATTTCGGCACGCGGTAAAGCAAGCTGGTGTGGAGTCCCCCTCGCTAGTTTCCGAGCACGGGCTCTTCTTATGAAGTGTCCCGCGATTAGGAATCGATGATGCGACGGTGGCTTTGCATCAGGTCGAACCTGTTCCGACCCCTCTTTCGAGTTATATTGAGCCGGGTTGCTTGGTCAGTGATCGGACGTTGGTGTAATGGGATTTTCGGTGGACCGTCATTGACCAACACGAGTGTTGGTCCGTGGTTCCCTGAATTGTGCAATGCTCCAGAGGAGACTAAAGCGGGACAATCCTGCTTGGGACCCTATTGAGGAATCTGGTGCCGGTCTGAATGGCTGGTCCGTCCTCTTAGGTCATTCCCTTGCAGTGGGTGCCGTGGCGGTCCTTTTGGAGAGCACCGTGTGATAATCAGTAGTGATTAAGTACACGTACGTAGTTTGCTTTAGATAGATTTAGTTGTTTTGAGATATTATTAAGTTAACTTGGTCTCTCCTGACTTCAAGCTCTTGATTAGCGATTAAGGCAAAATTTTGAAATAGAATTGAAACATTAATTATGAACAAAAATATTAATGTGGGTACTCATTTTATTAACAATTTTAAGTTCTAGAACATCTGTACTGACAATGTTTTGATAGAGTTAGCTGTTTAGAGATATTACTAAGGTAACTTGGTCTCTTCTGGCTTCAAACACTTGATTAGTAATTAAGGTAAAATTTTGAAATAGAATTGCGACTTTAATGTTAAACAAAAATATTAATGTAGGTACTCATTTTATTCAGAATTTTAATAT
Organism: Maratus speciosus; assembly: GCA_963932465.1. Classification (NCBI taxonomy): domain Eukaryota; kingdom Metazoa; phylum Arthropoda; class Arachnida; order Araneae; family Salticidae; genus Maratus; species Maratus speciosus. The sequence continues at coordinate 126,492,006 of OZ010790.1, read as the reverse complement.
CTACACATTTGCATTGATAATGTTTTTTATAGAGTTAGCTGTTTTGGGATATTGTTAAGGTAATTAAAAAATACGTGTTTTTCGAATACATTTATTTTCGAATAAATTTATACATATATTCTATCGTTCACCAAGTACAAGAAGAAAAACATAGTACGTTCACGTTCATTTTAGACCTAACTGAAGGGATTAAAGCAATTTTCAGTTTTACCTTAATTAATTCTGAGTTCAACCCCCTGACGACGGCGCTAAAACTTCGAAGTAGGATTGTGACCTTAATGTTCAACAAAATTATTAATGTAGGTACTCATTTTATTCAGAATTTTAAGCTCTACAACATTTGTTTTGACAATGTTTTCGATAGAGTTAGTTATTTTGCGATATTGTTATGGTATTTGAAAAAGAAAACGGGTTTTTTGACTATAAATCTATACATATTTTTTAACACTCACCTAGCACTAGGGGAGAAACATAGCTTATTCATTCTAGACCTAAACTGAAGGGATTAAACCAATTCTCAGCTTTCCCCTAATTTGTTTCGAATTCAACCTCCTAACCACTGGGCTAATTGTATATGGGATTAAGCAATTTCAAGATAATTTTCGTTCTTCTCTTAAAATGCAGATTTTACTGAATAACAGCAATATTGCAAAAATATAAATGTAATCTTTTCCAAATTTGCCCAAACAAAAAACATTCAACCTTCAAATTAAATTACTAAATTAATCGTGGGTATATCAGAAGCAGTTATTGTATATTTTTCATCCATTGTTATATAATACTTTACTAGATTAGGAAATATTTGTCTTTCTTTTACAGTGTAAGGAGCGGGATAGTATTTCTGAGAATGGATAAGTCTGCAGCCACTATTGTGAATGTTAATGCGTGTAAGAACAAAAAAAAAAATCTTAAAACACCATCAAAAAATTTTAAGGTACACGATACTAATATTTGTTTAAATATTCGTCATCATATTGCATAAGGGATTAAGCCATTTTGATATATTTTTCGCTGTTTCCTTAAGATGCAGATTTTGCTGAATAACAGCAATATTGTATAAATATTAATGCTGTATTGTTATTATGTTATAATGCTATATTGTTATTAATATTGTATAAATACTAATAATTATCTCTTCGAAATTCACAGAAACATAAAACATTCAACTTTAAAATTAAATTATAACCCCCCAAAGCTGTATTTGAAACATAACATGCACTGCACCCTGTGTTACTAGACAAAACTTACTCCATTTATGATACAAATATATTTCCTCAAAAAGTGTACCTTGGAGACGTGATTGCAGAAGTAGGGACCTCTAGTTGTAAAAAACATTTTTTTTTTTTTTTAACATAAAAAAACAGGAATAAAAAAAATTTATTCTAACAACGTGCAATTTTGTTAAGTAAAAAAAAAGGATAACTTTTACTAATATTACTATTTTTTTTTAAGATAGCCTAAGAGTATATTGTAATGTACTTGCAGAACACAAATGACTTTCTCGTTTATAAATATTAAATTTGATTCCCATCTGTACGTTCGGCACGAAAAGAAAAGAAAATTCTTTGAGTAACAGTGTACCTTTGGTATGTGATTATAGCAGTATAGGGATCTCTAGTTGAAAAAAAAACATAAAAAAAAACAGGAATAAAAAATGTTCATTGTAACAAAATGTCATTTTTGTTGCTAAAAAAATAACTTTTACTAATATTACTATTTTTGTATAAGATAGCCTATACGAGTATATTATAACGTACTAGCAGAACACAAATGACTTCCTCGTTCATAAATATTAAATTTAATTCACATCTATATGTTCGGTACAAAAAAAATTTTTTTGAGTAACAGGGTACCTTTGGTATGTGATTGTTGCAGTATAGGGATCTCTAGTTGAAAAAAAGTAAACAAAGAAAAACAAGAATAAAAAATGTTTATTGTGGCAACATGTCATTTTTGTTGCTAAAAAAAGATAACTTTTATTAACAGTGCTTTTTTTTTTTTAGATAGCCTACGAGGGTATTGTAAGTCATTTTCGTACTTGCAGTACACAAATGACTTCCTCGTTCATAAATATTAAGTTTGATTCAGATCTATACCTTCGGCGCGAAAAAGAAAAAAGCATATGTTTTGAGTAACAGGGTACTTTTGGTATGTGATTGTAGCAGTATAGGGATCTCTAGTTGAAAAAAAGTAAAAAAAAAAAAAAAAAAAAAAAAACAGGAATAAAAAATGTTTAATGTGACAACATGTCATTTTTGTTGCTAAAAGAAGATAACTTTTATTAATATTGCTTTTTTTTTTTTTTTTTTTTTTAAGATAACCTACGAGTATATTGTAAGTCATTTTCGTACTTGCAGAACACAAATGACTTCCTCGTTTATAAATATTAAGTTTGATTCAGATCTATACCTTCGGCACGATAAATGTATATATATATATATATATATATATATATGTTTTGAGTAACAGGGTACATTTGGTTTGTGATTGTAGCTGTATAGGGACCTCTAGTTAAAATAAAAGAAAAAAAACATAAAAAAAAGGAATAAAATGTTTTTATTGTAACAACATGTCAGTTTTGTTGCTAAAAAAGATAACTTTTACTAATATTACTTTTTTTTCTTAAGATAGCCTACGAGCATATTGTAACGTACTCGCAGAACACAAATGACTTCCTCGTTTATAAATATTAAATTTGATTCATATCTGTATGTTAGGCATGAAAAAAAAAAAAAAAAAAAAAAAAAAAAAAAAAAAAAAAAACGTTTTGAGTAACAGAGGCTTGCAAGGAGACGACATGTAACCCGTGTTGCAAAAATTATAAACTGTGTAACAGATGTTACAAAACAGAGATTTTATAACACATGTTGCATGTTACAGGGTCGATATACTTAATAGAAGTTGTATTTAATAAAATGATCATTTTTATCTTCCAAAGTTACATTAAAGTACAAATGTATTGTACATAAAAGTTTTTATTACTTACTTTCATATAATTTAAATAGAAATTTTAAATTTAAAACTGTATTTAAACCTAAAATTGGAGCAATAGAAGTTACAAACAGAAAACATACTTACTCCAGAATAAATGAACAGTGCTGTCTGAGGGATTCTTTTGGAGATATAATTCTAGTGAATGCAAATGTAGCAGCAGAAGTTGCAGTGGTTAAGTGGTAAATTAAGTAAAGTGGTAAATTAAACATAAGAAATTAATGAATGCATTAATTAAAAAAAATTCCACTCACGATAATTAAAAACGCATACAATTAACCAAAATTTTATAACATTTTATAGCAGAAAATATTTCTTGTGATTCAATTTGTATATTTATGTTTATATGTACAAAATCATTAAAATTTCTTTCGTGTGATTGAAACTGAAGCCTTTCTCTAAAATTAAGTGTCTTGAATAAATACACCTTGTTATTCTATTTTATCATTTCTATTTATTATATTTTAATTTAATATACATTTGTTCCTTTCATGAATATTGATTTAATAGTATATGTTTTAGTGTCAAATTATATTGTTTAAAGTGATTATGTTCATAAATATTTTTGAAGAAATTTTCAATTAAGGCTGCTAGTTACTCGGCTTCCGAATTCCCCTCACTAGTCTATGGGCGTTTGATGTTTTCTTATAGCTAAAATATTTCCTCTGGAAATTGATGTTTTTAACTCTTTTTTTCTGTGAACTCTTCTTAAAGAATGTCTCTTTTTTCTTAGTTCTCAAAATATTTCTAAAATATGTACTTAATTTAATATGAAGTTTTAAAATCTTACTCGCAGTTCGTCATCTTTTAACACATAGAATATTAAATTAAGCATAGATTTTAGAAATATTTCGAGAACTAAGAAAAGGAGAGGCATCCTTTAATATAATTTCTCAAAAAGAGGGAGTTAAAAATATTAATTTCGCGATGAGATATTTTAAATATACGAATGCATTCTACGCCTATAGATTGTAGCATTAGTGAAGGGAGTTCGGAAGCTGCGTGACTAGCAAGACACGACTTCGAAGTGTTTAAAATAAGCAAAAAATCAAAATAAAATATCAAGTTTCGATTTCAAAACACTTTACATTTTGAACAAAAAAGTGAAATATAAAGGTTAAAAAATAAAAATAAATAAAAATTTCTTTAACTCCCATATATTTATTCACTGCCGAAGCGAGGGGGTTGGTGGGGAGGACTTTTGGGTTAAAACCCCTCCCACAGCATTTAAAAACTGATAAACTGCATACAAAACTCATTGAGTTAAAGTAAAAATATAATGTGTAAAAACCAGATAAAGTAAATTATAAAATTTTACCAATTCAAATGTTTCAAGGCTTCATAGTAAAGCATCTATTTCAACACAAAGTCAATGAAAGAAAAAAGTTAAGATCAATGATAGTAACGTAGTATGTTTGTTACTGCTATTGCTCTTTCTCCCTCACTTCTTTTTCTTTTCTCGAAAGATTAGAGGAGATGTCTTCTTTGAAACATTTAAAGATATAAATGCTAAGTTATTATGGTTGTTTGTTCTTTTCATCATGCCAGTTTTAATATGTGTCACTTATTTACTAAACATTATCTTATGAACATATAACACAAAGAAACTGTCCATTTTATCAGGAACAATGGTTCGAAATCCTTCTTAAATGAGGATCCTGGCTGCGCCACTGATTCATTGCATTTTTATTTTACAGTGCCATATTTGTCACAGCTAAAAAACTACCAACACTGTCAAAATGTTTATCACACCTAAAAGACTCACAAAGCCTAAATTCTTATTTGTTAGGCAATAGAGTTTCTTATGCTTATTTCTTTTAACCGCGAAAAAATTTTGTTACTTATGAAAAAATCAATCCAATTATGGATAATCATTGTCATATTGATAAGACATTTATAATACAAATATTTTATTAAAAAAATAATTTTGCTATATTGATAAGACATTTATAATACAAATATTTATTTAAAAAAAATAAATTGCCTCACAAGCTTGCGTAGATACAATTTGCACAGTAGAAAGATTTTAAAAGTTTCGGGTGACAATTAAAAAAAAAAAAAAAAAAAAAAAAATCACGATTCAGTCTCCATAAAGACTTTAAACATATGATATGATAACATATCAATGGACAATCTACATTTCTGAACAACAAAGATTTGACCTTTGTCTGAATGAAGTATTAATTTATCTGCATAAAAAATGACAAAAATAGGAATAACATCTTGTCATTTTTTAATTATGAGAAAATACTGTTCATTTAATTTGAAAAAATAGTAAGTTTAGGCTCATGCACTTCTTAGCCTACTTCGCATTTTGACTTCATACTTATTCAAAATAAACTTAAGGATGCAATGCTGACTTAATTTTTCCACAAGAGTGTATGAAACTGCTTATATGAGAAATACCTACAATATTCTCAGCTTTTTGATGTCAGTGACTTGTACCTCTATGTATCCGACCATCCCCACGCTATTGATCCAACCCTTAAAAAAACAGGAAGAAGAGAAGGAGAATAGCAGATGCTTCTTCACAAAGCTATCTTATAGTTCCAAAGACGCTGGATTCGCTTTTTTTTCCTCATCCTCCTCTTCACTTTCTTCCTTATTTAGCTGTTATTTTTTCACTTCGCCCATTTTTTGCTCTTTTTTTGGTCTTTTCCACGCTGAAGAGAGAGAAATTCAGCATGTTGCGATGCTATTGCTGTTGTCGAAAAGAAGGGCAAGGATTGAATAGAGAGGGAGGGTGGTCGATCATAGAGCGAAAAGATATAGATGTACACTGTATATATTGCAGTATATAGATATATAGATATAGTGTGCAGTGAAAAGAGCGCACGTGAAAAGAAAGAGGCAAACGGCTGCCAAAATCGGCGATTTATTTGCCTTTCCGTTGAGGGTTTTGAAAGTAATAATCAACTCGGATTTTATGAGTAAAATCTATCCGAACGAATATATAGTCCATTCAGATGAAGAATTCAGCTACTGAAGATACATGCAATTTGGAATATACTTTTTCCTACGAAAATTTTATTAGAAAACCCTAAACAAATAGGACAACAGAAGTATTCCGGCACTATATAACATTTATGTCTGTTGTGGTATATCAATGACAAAAATTGAAATCTAAATTCCAGAATACATCGAAACGCACGATTTTCCTTCATTCAAAGAAAACTTTTTCCATTTGATTATCAAACAAAAATTCAGTTGCGTAAATATAATCTCAATATTATTCTATAATTATATTCAACCATAATAATAAATATTTTTCTGTGAATTAAAAGTGTGTGTCTGCAGTTAACAACTCTCTTTTTCTTATTCTAAAATTATATATGGCATATGAAAGCACAGAACAGGTAGTCTTCTATTTTGCATTGGATTTTCGAGGCATGGAAAATGCAAAACTTATTTAGCTCTAAAATACAATTTCTTCTATGATTTTGATGCTTCTAAAATATGACCTCTCTTACCTCCATTCATATGTACCACTTATAATCTTCCAAGACATAATAAAGTGCCATTCATCATTAAATATTAAAATACGCGTTGATAGATTATGTATTTTATTCAATGCATTATTTCAAATCAAAATAATTTGAAATGAACTTTTACAATAATTGTTCAATACCATTAGCGTATCTCTCAATTCTAAAAAAAAAAAAAAAAAGTATATCTAATGCTGTCACCGCCGTAAGTCAATTTTTTGTGACCGGAGATCTTTCTTTGTTAATATTAAGAAAATTATTTCATACAAATATATGAAAATTGATAGCATTATAAAGAAATGTTTGATAAACACGCTGAAATAGGCAGTTTTTAAATCTAAGAATTATTTCAAGAACTATTTAATTTTCAATTCGGTCAAAATAATTCCGTTAAAAATGCTTTATATCAGAAAAAACTATTTATAGGAATTTAATCATCTTTTCTAGGGACATACTTCACAAGCTTGCGGTGTGCAGACTGTGCTTTTTTTTTTTTTTTTTTTTTTTTTTTTTTTTTTTTTTTTTAGGGTATTCTTTCAATTTTTCATTAAAATTTTTATCATTTAAAGACATATTTTTTTTTTCATATTTAGAAAATGTCATTATTTTAAATTGTTATCAAATTGTAAAAACAGGACAAAGATTGATATTTTCTTTCAGTTAAAAAATGTATTTGCGACTAACACTGTCACTTATACACGCGACTATTAATACAGAAACAAAAATTTTAAATAATTAAATGGTCACGTGTTAAATGCAAGAAACAGGAAAAATTACGTCATAAAAATTATATTTACACGTGGGTGTTAAAAAACGAAGAAAACTCTAAAAAAATAGTCACATTATTGTGCTAAAAACAGTAAAAGGGAGAAATTACGTTATATTTAAAATGACCAAATAATAATATCGCAAAACAGTTTCATTTTAAAAATATATTTACACGGGAGATTTGTTTCATATTTCGAGATGGCCTTTTATCGATTGTTGCCAATTCTAAGACAGCGCAAGTGCTAATATTTTCTATCAAACAAAAAAAAGTATTTTCACGTGTATATTAAAAAGAGGAAAGAAAATTTTGGTAAAAATTAAGTCAGTATTTAAAATGTCTTATTTCAAACAATTTTCTTATAGCATTGTAAAAAAAAAAAAAAAAAAAAAAAAAAAAAAAAACCTGGAGGCGACGAACATTGCGACGACTTACGACCTACATTTTTATATAAGCTGATTTTCAAGTGTTTAATAGTTCTTATTTAATGAATCACGAAAGTAGCCTCAATAGACTTAAAATCCCCCAGTCAAAGGGAAATTAATGGAAACCCGATTACTGGGAGATCGCCACTGGTAGTTTAATTATAATTCAATCTTTCATAATATTTTTAAAGCAGGTCAAATTAGTGTGTTTTTAGAGTCTGTGGTGTCTGATCGGGGGTTGACAAACGTTGCTCGTTGGGAGCAGAACCCCTAGTAATGCAAAAAGAAATATAAAAGAGGACCTCTGTCTCTATCAGAAGAGCGAGATACTGGGTGCGGCAGGTATTTGAGAACAAAATAACGCCTGCTTTCAAAGCTAAATGTGCACTAGAGATGAAACATTTTTTACATTTTTAACGTTGCGTACAGATGACGACATACACCATGGATGGCATCATGCACTCAAATCAGTCAGCCGCAATAACAGCCTCTACATACTGTCGAAACCAACTGCAGGCAATAATAAATGTGTGTTGGGAATATTTGCTATTGAATACAAACGGCTGTACTGAACTCCACAACAGTGTTGTGTGGATACCTATTGGAGTACCTTTTAACCACGCCACATACATAATAGCCCTTTGGATTAATACCTGGGGAGCTGGTGGGCAATAAGTTGAGGATGATATCGTCATGAACGTTTTTCGCCATCCATTATTGCGTTTTATGACTGTATGGGATGTTGCAGAGTCTTGTTGAAAAAAAGTAAGGACTCCCACGTATAATAGAAGTAATCCAGAGCTTTAACACTTCGGTATAAACAACGCCGTTGGCTCTGGCACCTTGAAGAAAGACATATGGAGATACCAGGTAGTATTCGGTGCTCACAACCCCCCCCCCACGCACACACACACACGCACACAATTATCAGTGAGACTGAGAACTTTATGTGCATGACGGTCGGAACCTCTTTGAGAATTATATTCAGCCACCGATCTTTTTCCGGCTCATTTTCTGGACCTGGACAAAGTTTTTCTCATCTGAGAAAAACAACACCATTCTTGGCTTCTCTTCATATTTCAGCTTGTTAAGGAGGCGTTTGGTTTTGCTCAGGTGATTATCCTTGTCTCTGTAGGACAAGAACTGCCCTCTTCTCATCACGTACGACCCCTAAAGAAGATTCTCACGAATCGCATACCGAATGGTGGCCTCATCAACCTGCAGCTCCGTAGTGACTTCCTACAATTTCCATCGACACGTATGACGAATTCTGGCGTTTTGATAACGTCATATCACCAACAATGTCATTCCCTGTATGAAGCGGTTGCCACATCAAGCCTGGCAGCCTTCAGTTCATTCATCACTTTGAAGATGAATGACCGCGCGAGTTTCATGAATGCAGCAGTCTCTAAATCGAAGTTTTCTTCTGTCAATGCGACAATGACAGCATGCCTCTTCATTTGCTCAGTTAGTCTAGGTTTTGACATGTTTACATGCAACAGAAAAGGATTTATAACCATGATGTGCATAGGGTGGTATTTCACCTATAATGTGTTTTCTCAGATACTTAGCGCTCTCTGTACACATAGAATGCATGCTCAAATTTTATGTTTCCCCTCAAATTATGGTAATTCCATATTACAAAACTTGGCGATACTAACTACGAACAATCGCATAGAAGAGTTAGACGAGCAATTAAGCTTAGATTGGCGATAATGGTAGGCTACCCAATTGTGCTTTTGCCTAGTTGTCTTTCGATTAATTAACTTTAATTTACCTTTCTTCGCGACTCTAGTAAATAAAGTTATTCTAAGAAGCCCGTACTGTTCGATCACAAATAGTTGACCATGTGAGTCATGCAACTTCATTTTCTTAAAACAACAAGAATAATCAGAAAATTGTAGAACTTTATTTTCCATTAAACAATACTTTACTGCACCATTTAAGTGATATGTTGACAATTTTCTTTGTCTCTAACGTAAGGTACTCGCGCAAGATCACGATCTTTCACATAGCCAGTGTATACATGAGAAAGTCCAGGAGGTGTTTTAAATACATTTTTTTAATAGAATTCACAATTTTCTAACAACTATAAATATAACTACTATACAGGATGTATCTGAAATGCTTCAACAAACTTAGGGCGATAATAGTACTCATCAAGACGAACAAAAAATGCAATGGAACATGGGGTCGCAAATGACGTTTAAAGGGTAAAAATCGCAAAACTAATAAAAATATCGAAATCTTGTATGCTGTTTTTCTGCAGAACTGCCTGGTAGCACGAAGCTGGTTTTCCTTTCACTTTGTGCATATCCGGTCAGAAACATCAGAGGTCAGAAACGTCAGAGAAATAACAAAAACTTGGAAGAAAGCCAGACAAATCTGTGATCAAAAATGCAGGACTCCCGAAGTCTTCTAGCGTGTCCGCCAGTCGTTCCTCCGTAGATGTACACAGTGTAATTATTTCCGCGGTTAACACTTTGAACAATTGTTTTAAAATATTTGTTTTCACTGGACATCACGAGCTGTGTTGTACCTATTCTGTGCAATAAATAATTTTCTGGAGTGTTTCTTTCTTGTCTCAGTTTGTTCATTTCCAGACGCATTTTCTCGATTTTCATCCTTTAAACGCATTTTGCGACCCCATGATCCATTGCATTTTTTGTTCGTCTTCATGAGCACTATCATCCCTCTAAGTTTTGTTGCAGCATTTCAGATACACCCTGTATTTAATCTTTAAATTGGAGGAGTAATATGCTATAATTATTCAAAAACATAAAAGGATGTTTAAATGTGGTGCCTTTTGCTTTTAAGAGCAAAAGAGGCAATTTCAGTTTTTACGATAGTTTGAATGTTTTTTTTTTTTTTTTTTTTTTTTTTTTTTTTTTTTTTTTTTTTTTTTTTTAATGGAAACATACAACACGTAAAACGAATTAAATATGTTAATGTAGGAGAACAAAATCACACACAGGTTGATGTCATCTACGGTATAACTGAACAAACATTATAAAATCTCCAACATGTTTTATTCTAGATAGAAAACAGTTTGGGTTTTTAATTGCTACTAGACAATTAATACAAATTAATTTATCGAAAACCATTACATATATTTATTAATCAAATCTGAGTATTTTATATTTCTTACACCACTATGCACAAACTTATGCAATTAAAAAAAAAAAAAAAAGAAAAAAGAGGGTTAGAGTTCTCAACTCTTTCATGAACATTTTACATATGCAGTTTACATAGTTCAATGTGAGCATCAACTGTACTTTTTTATGCAAATCATATACAATAGCCATTTTTGTTAATACATTTTATCGCTCGAGAAGGCAATATCGCCCAATTTCTCCTTTGTCTCTTACAGATACTAGGTTTTCTTCAAGTGTTTATGAGAGAAGATTTTTTTTACTTTGAGCCTTGTTTGTTTTGAATAAGCACTTTACCTATTATTTACCCAATTACTTTCCGACTCCGGTTATTGATATCCAACAAGAGAAACATTAACCCTTTCCGACGCAGTGGTCCCAGTCTGGTATACCTAATTTTAATTCCAAACTTACAAACGGCACCAAGAATATTTTAATAAAATTTTGCTTTTACAATGAAAGTTTAAAGTAACAAGTTTTTAATTTTTAAAAAAGTCGTTTGTAAATTCCGGTGTTAATCAATCATTTCATCATTTTATAACAAAATTTGTCTATGTCGGAAAGGGTTAACAACTTTTTGCATTTTTTGAGGGAAATTATTATTTTTGCACTGTAACTGAATTTAAAAAATAGTAAGAAATTTTCAGAAAAAAAAATACTTAAGCAAAATAAAAATTAATTATAAATTAAACACAATTAAAAAACTAAGCACAGTCTATTATTTCCTGTGAAATTTTTGCATGGCCTTAAAAAAAGCAATATGCTATCGCTTAAAATACTCTAATAACTAACAATATATTTTATATCTTTGTAAAACTATGTCACACCATTTAAATAACCGTGTACTTCACTTTCATAGATACTCATACTTGCCTCTTACCTTTAAAGGAATTCATAGATTTGTTTCAGACAAATTTATTCAAGTACGCTTTTTAGTTCTAATTTATCTGCCTTCATCAGTGTACGCTAAATAGATAGGCTGTTCAAGTGTGTGGAATAGAAAATCTTAAAAAGCAGGTAGAAACATATACTTGATATTATGAATAGTTTTAAAATGTTATTAGTAACACAACAATTAATTTTTCGCTTTTCTAAAGTTTTTTACTTAAATATTTGTTTTTCAAATGGTTTTAGTTCTTTCTAAAACGGAATATGGATAAATCGAATAAATAAGTTCACAAATAGAGTAACTCATGTGATGGTGGAGTATTGATAAATTATTTTTATTTTAGAGGAAAAAAAAAAGCAAAAAGTTTGAATTCAGAAGGATACTTACCCCGAAAGCTGGCTACAAATCGCAATTTTTCTTAACAATTACAAAAAGTGCTGAAATAGATTACCATAAGCATCCAAATACACTCTGTTACAAAAAAATATATGCACTCAGGAAGAAATGAGCCAGAGCTACGAAACTTAGCTTGCTGATGTGATTTGATGAGTTATGTAAATGATTAACATTTCAGCACAAATGGTCAATGGGGGCTTGTGCAATGCGCATTTAAATTGCGCAGTAGGCAGCATTTAAAAGAGCCGGTACTCGAATTCACGGATTACTTAGAACTGGACTACCGTTGTTTATACCTAGGATTTGAAAGAATGATACCTTTAAGATGTACTCGACGACACAACGAACAGTGGTCGATTTCAAAAGAGGTCGAACCGCAGGCCTCAGAAAATCGGGTTGCACCAACGTATCAGTCAGCATTTTGGTCGATGCGATATTGTGATTCCACGGTGGTCAGAGGTTCATCAGTGTATCAGAGAAGACACGGCTGATCGCTGCAGTAGCTCAGGACGCCCCCGGGCCACCAATGCATGCACTGTTATAAATTTGCAGCATTCTGTCCAGTCATTTGACCGTTTTTATCGAAAACGGTTACACAGCCGTAATTTAACACTATTCTGACCATATTATTGGCCATTTTATGGTCAAAATATAGTTAAATTACGGCTATGAAACCGTTTTTTTTCAAAAAACGGTCGAATGACTGGACAGAATGCTGCAAATTTTTAACAGTGTGAGAGGATCGAGCAGTCAGAAAAACTGCCAAATCTACAACAAAAATGCCACTATCATCTATTCCACACCATATGACAGTTGATATGGATGCAAGGGTATCAATGCAAACCATCCATAGGTTTCAGGCCGAGCTCAGCTCTCTATGTCCATTTTGTCAGTTGCTTCTAACCCTTCAACACAAGCAATGCCTTCTGGATTCGTGTCGCTCTCGAGCAAGCTGGGCAGTGTCTGATTGAAGAAATGTCATATTCAGTGACGAATCCCACTTTTCTCTCAGTGCTGGTGACTACCGTGCGTGTGTGGAGGGAGGGAGGCCAGCGGTTCAATCCTGCATTTTTTAATGAGCGACACACTGCCATAACATCTGCAGTGACATTCTGGAGAGCGATCTGTTGGGACAGCTGATCACTTTTACTTGTGCTGTAAGGTACTCTAATGGCTCGAAATCCGTAGAAGTCATTTTGTAGAAAGTAGTACGGCCTACGCTATCAATCGCCTGGGTGCCATTTATCAGAAAGATAAAGCTCGGCCACATACTGCACGACTCTCGCAAGAATGGATACAAATAATCTCGCCATAAGGATATAATGGATTTCCATGGCCTTCAAGATCACCATATCTTACTCCAATAGAGATTGTTTGAGACATGTTGGAAAGGCGACTTCAGCCGTCTCAGAATACCACCAAACTAGCTTATCAATTGCTAAGCTTGTGTCAGAGGGACATTGGTAACATAATAGACTCCATGCCACACCAAGTATCGGCTTTTATAACTGACAAATGTGCCTTTACAACCTACTGAAATTAACATTCTTTTTGTTGCTACTAATCAATAAAATGTTTTTCTGTTCTGAATTTATAATCATTTATTCATCTAAACAAACACTGTTCACATACAAAGCTTTATGGTCATTGCTCAGTTTTTTTTTTTTTTTTTTTTTTTTTTTTTTTTGTTCGTATATTTTTTTTTGTAACAGGGAGTAATTTAAGTACTGTTAACTAGTGTTCTTCTATAAGAAAGTGGCGACATATGCACAAAGCTCAAACGGAAAGCTTCGTCAAAACTATGATAAACGATATTCCAGAAATTGACAATACTCAGCTGGGCAACTACAATTAGACGAATATGAGAAGTGAATAAAATTAGCTTGGCGATTATGGCAAGCTCACTAAGATTTTTGGCGATACGTTTTTGTCCAAAATTTTCCTGACCAAACAAATTTTATTTCCTGTATGTCGCCACTCTCAGATAGAGTCACTCTACAATTAATTATTTACTGCTGAAGCAGTACTTCATTAGAAAGATATTTAAACTACTGAATGTTGTTCATTTAAATTAGGAGTACTGTGGTGGAACGTGAAATTCACCTGTTCTTACCATCCAGAAAAATGTCAACATTTGCTACTGTAAAGTAAATGCCATCTTATTCCATATAGAAATGATTATTTCCAAACAGTGCAAGAATAAACATTTTTTTAACCTCCTGCTTAAGCATAACTATTCTTCAAAATCCTTTTTTAGATAACTAGGGGGCTTTGCCCCCTACGAGCTACGCTCGTCAACCCTCGTTCAGACACTGCAGACTCTAACAGAACGCTAATTTGATCGGCTTTAAAAAGATTTCGGAAGATTGAATTATAATTTGAATCTGACAATTATAATCTGACGTAATTTTCACCAAATTTTTCTTTCTCTTTTTAATATTCACGTAAAAATACTTTTGTTAGAAATGAAATATTATGATCATCTTAAAATATCAAATAAATGTCTCGCGCAATTTTTAAATTTAAACTGTTTTGCAATATTATTTTTTGTTCATTTACGTAATAAGTGTAATGTGTCGTAAATTCTCCTGTTTAAGACTTCTAATGCATGCTAATGAATTTATTATTTTACAATATTCTTTCTCTTTTAAAATTCACGTGTAAATATAGTTTATATGACGTAATTTTCAATGAGTTCCTGCTTTTTATATTTTCTGTTTACAATAGTCACGTGTAAAATAAATTTTTAATTTGAAGTAAAATTAATGTTTGCGCTGTTTATACAGTTGGCAACAGTTTAAATTAATACCATTTTCTAAAATATGTAAAAAATATCTCTCGAAATGCTGAAAATTTGAATTTAAAATATAAATAAAACCTCAAAAAATGAGTCAAATTAAAAAACTAAATTCAGTCTGCACATCGGGAATTTTTGACGCATAAAAGGATCTAAAAATGATTAAATTCCTATGTACAGTTTTTGCTCCTATAAAAATTTTTTGATGGAACGATTTTGTCCAACTTTGGCATTAAATATCTCTTAAAATAATTCTTCGATTTGAAAACTGTCTGCATCAGCGTGTTTATCAAACATTTCTCTATAATACTACCTATTTTCTTTTTTTTTTTTGTATGCAACAGTTTTTTTTTTTTAATATTAACGAAGAAAGGCCATGCTTAAACATTCAAATTGGATGCCGATCTGCTGGGAATATCTACGCAGATTTTCATTGGTCCATTTCCAAATCAAAACTTCTTTTTATATATAGAAGAGCAACTAAATTATTATATTGAAAGTCAATGTAATAAGTGAATTATTATATAAATGAAAAATTGTAAATGAATAAATAATATAAAGTAAACTAAAACTTAATACTGAAAGAAAAAAAGGCGAAGACCACATGGTTTTAATGAAATTTCGCTAATAAGATTACAAATCACCAACATAAATCGAAATTGTGGTATTCTAATCTAGAGTGTAAAAGAAAACTTCATCTGCAGATAATCGTTCTTTTCAGATGCCAGAAAAGAATATGTAATAGATTCCCGATTACGACGCATAATTGGTATAATTACATAAATGGCAGGAGATATTAAAATCCTCATAAAATTCCGCTTTTAACATGTCCTTCTATTTATCCAATCACATAAATTGTACGTTATAATTCTATTTTTAACAGCTGTCAGATAATCGATAGTCTACTGTAAGTGGTATAGTAAAGAGGTTTCTTATATCCAGTGTATCGTTCGTAAAATCAAATGTTCTAAGTTTTTCAGAAAAATTTATTTGGAAATTTTCAGCCTCGCGATTTTCAAGAACTAGTGACCTATAGTGATAAGCCGACAGTTTGAAAGGGTTAGAGCAGGGGTGGAACGTATAGCAGAAGAGTGCAGTGGATTGTGTTGGAATGCAGGGAATGACTTTTCATTGCGGTTCCCTTGCTTCCAAATAGCAGGAATGTTAAAATTTCGCGTCGACCAGAGCAAGATTGTCTTCGTGCTACAACAGTAACAGACGTCCGGTATCTGATTTTATCAGCTCCTAGGAACAATAAGTACCATGCTACTCAGAGGCAAACTGCGTTTCAATTTGGTAACAAGACTTAGGTTGTCGCGTCATAAAACTGAAATAGGCTCCAACAAGGGAGCTATTATGAATACAGGTAAATAATTGGAGTGTGCTCCTTTGACCTCAACATACTATGTGACCCGAAGGAGATGTGTTGCTGAAAGTTGAAATTGGATAGAAATCTAGTTCAATCATGTCCCTTTTACTGAAGAGCCACGTTTTAGTCTGAAGTGTAATAACTGATATGTTCTGTATTTGTGAAAATCGACACTTGGAATAACCCCACAGTCGTGGGAGAAATATCAAAATACAGGCGTGCCTTAGTATGGAATTAGTACAGGTAAAAACATGGAATGCTTCTAAAACGGACGTTTGGCGGGCAAAATGTATGCCGATGAAGTACTGGGACATCGCCTTGCTGATTTAGAGCCTGAATACCCCGTAACAGGTCAGACGCGTCGTAACGAGAATACAACCTTTTAAGCCAAGCCAGTAGACGCTCCGCCATTTGAGGACATACGCATCTTGGCAGCATCAAATGCATAATTCGATAAATCTGGCTATCGGCGCAGTAACACTGGTATCTAACGTATTCCGCCTGATACGCTACATATACCTGATACGATTCAGGACTTCAGGAGCGTATCAGGATACGCCTGAAATGCTTCAGAGGACTTTCGTAGGAAAGCTGTGTCTGTATAAGGTCTTTCCCAGAATTCTTCAAGGAAGCATTCCTTACTAACGTCTTGGAATATGCGAATCCTATGTTAAGAAACAACTAAATCCTCAACTGTGGATAAAAGAGAGATGCCGCAAGTAAATCTGAAGGATTTAAAAAATGACTTTCAGGGGCATAGACTCGCTCTCACATGAGAGGCATGTTCCAGGACAAGCTCTGAACTCCCAAACTAATTGCACATGTTTCCAGGGCAGGGTCATCACAACCACGCACCTACAACTGTCAGCTGGATAAGGCTCGAATCTACCAATTTTACCACCAGCTATTTGTTGTTGGTGGAGACACAAAAAGTTGGCCTTCCACAGTATTTGCATTCTTAATACAAATTTTATGAGCAACGTAGAGTTCCTTCCCACCTTTCAAAAAATTTAATGCTGAAATAAAAAATATTCAATCCTCTGACATTAAATTGTAATTTTTAATATTTAAAATGTCTTATTAATTTTTACTTTGCTTTTAATTTACAGAACGAACTTTTTTTAATGTAACAGTAAGGGTACTTATTTAATTCTTTGCAAAAAATTTCTTAAGTATAGCTTATATTTATATTAACAGCAAATAAAAACAAAACTGTTCCTTTCAGGCAACTAAAAAATAATCACTAAGCCAAGTACTGGCGACATTTTGATCATGACGTATTCCTTGTAACCTTTCCAAAGAGAAAAAAATACGGAATAAAGAGAAATATAAAGCTGCGAAGAAAAAGAAAGCTACGCGCCCAGAAGCAAATAGATCCAAAAAGTATAGAA
The DNA here is from genome assembly GCA_963932465.1 of Maratus speciosus. Classification (NCBI taxonomy): domain Eukaryota; kingdom Metazoa; phylum Arthropoda; class Arachnida; order Araneae; family Salticidae; genus Maratus; species Maratus speciosus. Next base: position 126,474,345 of record OZ010790.1, on the reverse strand, counting down.
AAGAGGAAGAAAGAATATAAAAACTCTGACCAAGAGAAAAGATGCCCTCCCTCACTCTCAAAAGATGTCCTTGTGACTTGCTGTGACAAGAGAAGGAACTCTATTGGTTGGTTGAGCCACTAGTGCTGCTTGATTGCTGTGATCGGACACTGGTGGACATGCTGCCCCCTCTTACGTCACCGCGGAGAGTGGACAAGAGAAGAAACACCCGGGGAGGCATGTAAACAGAGATCTTGGCTTCTGCTTCAGAAGTATTCGTGAATAGAGGCAAAGGAAAAAAGATGATATAAACCAAGTGGATGCTCTTTTATGGACATTTTTCTATCTGTGGCATTCAATAAAGGAAAAAGATATTTTCAGAAGCAAATTTTTATTTAAGATTTCTTTGTTACATTTGTCTTATTAGGATTCTTTTCTTTGTTGCTATGTAATACAAGGTTTGGGACTTTCTATATTGATTGGAGAAAATGTCTTGTGCTTAACCTAAATTTAAAAAAATAAAATAATAATAATAATAATAAAATACAATATAAATGTAAAAAAATAAAAGATGAGTATTAATACATCGCGATCAAAAAGTCATCAAATTCGATTTTTTTTATATAGAGTCTACACATTGAACCTTCTACCTGACAACTTATGTCTTTTCGAAGATCTGTTGATATATATTTTTCTTTCAGTCTAATCTATGAGTAATCATGTATATCAATGTGAAATAAATTTATGCATACATATATTTTTTTATTATGCAATTTCAATATGCTGGACAAATAGGGTGATCCGCAATGCATTGGGGAAATAAAGAACTTGATTACCCCGAAGGGAGGGAAATAATTTGTAGGAAAATCATGAACTTGACAACGAGCAATAAAAATATCGGAACATCGGTTTACAAACAGAAAGGGGTTACACGGCCAAAAAATGAGCGCAAGACGCAGTGTTAAAGGAAATAGCTCTGGTCCCCGATTCTACCAGAATAGCTTTTGCCAGAGTAGGTGCCGTGTCATAAACACTAGTATCTTGTCTTTTTAGATCGAAACTTAACATTTCGAATAAGTGAATATTCACACATCTAAACATCAATGAATCAGAATGCGCTTCCCGTAAAATAGTTCTGAAACAAATGACTACCATTTTATCAACCGCAGTTCCCGTAGTTGAAGATCATACTTAATATTGATAATTTAATGTAGCAATACATCCTATCGCACATTCCAGAACTTAGATGCCGCTTTACGTAGATTCCTTCGCCCACCTCATCTGCCAACTTTTAGCTCGCATCTTCATATCGCTGTCTCGTAAGATGAATTTCGCCTGCCATCACAGCAGCATCATGCTTCATGAGGTTCAGAAGCAATGCTTCTATGCGATTATTGCTTGTTTTCGTGTTCCTAAATTGTCTGCGAAATGGGTAGAAGGAGTTCCGAATTACCATGTACCGGGTGAACCAAAAGTTTGTTAAAATTTTTAAAAACTCATTAAAAAAAGGGAGATAAAGGACTGCGGTTTCCAAGAAAAGGCTCACAAGGTAGTCGTTTTTTTTTTTTTTTTTTTTTTTTTTTTTCAGCAAAAAAAAAATAAATAAATAAATAAAAAATTTAAAAATCACATGTACAGGCCGCTGACGACCCGCCACACAATAAACAGGACAACAATATGCTCCATTCATTTGTTCTTCCAATAACAAGTGTTCAAAATGACCTCCAGAACATTCTACGACACAACTGTTGCCCTGTTCATTGTCTTTCGGATCATCAGCGCCCTCTACACGTGAGTTTCTAACTATTTTTTTTCTCTGCTGAAAAAATCCGACTACCTTGTGAGCCCTTTCTTGCAAATCGCACTCCTTTATCGTAATTTCTTCCTCTTTTATGAGTTTTTAAATTTTTAACGAACTTTTGGCTCACCCGGTATGTTTCAATATACTTTCAGTTTCTCTATGACAATTTTAATTTTTATGGCAATATCTCAGATACGTGCGATAATTTAGATGGCAGAGATTTTTAGGTATGTTATAAACTTATTTATTTAACACTTTGAGCTCAGAGCTATTTCAAACGCATATCTCTCTCTGGACTGAGGGTATTTGGTAATTAAAAAAAAAAAAATACTTGGAAGATGTCCGGACCAGGATTCGAACCAGGGATCTCCTGACTGAAGCCGCCAGTGCTCTGCCATCTGAGCTATCTCGGACGAATCTGGTGGAACTGTCTCACCCAGCTAATCTTAATGATTATAGCATCTGGTCTGAAACCTGGTTCAGCTCAACAGAATAAATCTCAGGTATTGAAACTCCAGAAAACGCTGGATACGAAATTACACTAGATTAATTTTAACACAATTATTCTAATTGGTAAATAAATCATATTAGATGTAAATTTCCAACTGCGCGGAAAATGTCCGGACCAGGATTCGACTCAGGGATCTCCTGGATGAAGCCGCAAGTGCTCTGCCATCTGAGCTATCCCAGACGAATCTGGTGGAACTTTCTCACTTAGCTAACTTTAATGATTATAGCATCTGGTCTGAAACCTATATAACTACAGTAAAATCTGTCTAAGGCGGAATCAATTGGGACCGAGAAATTTCCGCCGTAGACGATATTCCGCCTTATGCAAATCAGTAAAAAAAAAAAAAAAAAAAAAAAAAAAAAAAGGACGCGTATTTTTTACGTTTGTAATCTTCAGAACCGTTCTTAACGTGAAATATTATTTAGTATAAATATTTTTGGAGTTCGAATCTCAGCAAAACTATTGCTTCCCAACAAACAAATGGTCTATTATTTTCACACCATAATAATGCATACATATTTTTTTTTTATTTTTGAGACAAATAATAAAAAAAAAACATGATTTTGCACATGTATTTATTTATTTAATTTTTTATATAGAGAGAGAGAGTTTTATGTATGAGATTTTGCATTTTATGAATTTAATGAAAAGTATAAAAGTAAAAAATGTACAGATTTTTATTTGTTCAATCGGCATTTTCTTTTTATTTACAATTGTTTACAGTTTTTCACACAAATAAACTCCTATTTTTCTCAGCGAAATGGATTAAAATACGGTATATAAAATTAAACTATACTATTCTAAATTATATTTTTTTTCAACTATCCTAATAATTTGAAAAAAATTATGGTTTTTAAAACTTTGTTTTTTAAATTTTAAATGTATGACTTTTTTTAATTATCGTAGTCTTGTATTTACAGTTAGAATATAGGTCTGTAATTTTTTTTAAATTTTTATTATAAGGGTAATAAAAAAAAAATAAATAAAAACGCATATTTTAAATGTAACACTGTAAAAAAAAAAAAAAAAAAAAAAAAAAAAAAAAAAAAAAAAAAAAAAAAAAAATCTGTGTTAAAAATTGTAAATAAAAAGAAAATGTTGTCGGCTAAACAAATGGAAACTGCATATTTTCTTTTGCTTATTATTATATCCGCAAAAATGCAAATTTCATAAAAATTCTTTCGCTGTAAAAAAATTAATGAGCAAAAATCTGTTTTTATTAATATTTGTATTTTATAAGTATTTATTTATATGTATTTGATCTATTAATCAGTTTTAAATTTTCGTTTACTGAATGTTTTTTATTTTAAAAAAATCCTTTTTTTCCGTCTTATGGAAAAATTTGTTTACCGCGGGACCTTAAAATCCTTTCCGTTTCCGTGTTAGGCAGATTCCGGCTTATGGAGCACGTATTAGTGTTATTTTCTTTGGATTCGCCGGGACTTCAAAATATTTTCGCAGTAGACAGATTTCCGGCTTACACAGAGTCCGCCTTAGACAGATTTTACTGTAATATGATTTATTTACCAATTAGAATAATTGTGTTAAAATTAATCTAGTGTAATTTCATATCCAGCGTTTTCTGGATTTCCATTACCTGAGATTTATTCTGTTGAGCTGAACCAGGTTTCAGACCAGATGCTATAATCATTAAGGTTAGCTGGGTGAGAAAGTTCCACCAGAATCGTCCGGGATAGCTGAGATGGCAGAACACTGGAGTCTTCAGCCAGGAGATCCCTGGTTCGAATCCTGGTCTGGACATTTTTCGCCCAGTTGGAAATTTACATCTAATATGACTTATTTACCAATTAGAATATTTGTGTTAAAATTAATCTAGAATACTTGGAAGATTTGTATTTAAATATTTTTTAAATTATAAACTTCAAGCTGTTCTTATTCATAATCAAGGAACTATTTAAATGTACTAAAATTTAATATTTACTAATAAATTATTGGAAAAAGCATGTTTTATACTTTTAAAAAAGTTCCGCATATGAAATCATCATTTTTAAACGTAAAATTTGGCAGACTTAAATAAAAATCCTACCCAAATATTGTACAAATATCTGAAAATAGGTTTTATTTGTATATAAACCTTATTTAGTAAAATTTTCTTGTGTGTGGCACATTTCAAAGCACAATGAATAATACCAGGTTCTCAATAAGTTCGAATTCAGCTACAATTCCAGATATTTTCATATACTTATTTCTATTTAGTGCTGTCACCTATTTTTTTTAACAAAATAAAAGGTTCGTAGATAATAGCTGAAAAGTCTGCGAGCGTATATAGTAAAAACTTTTATAGCTCAAAGAATTAAAAGTTGACCCCGAGAGACTCTCGAGCTTAGTTTGCTTCACCGAAAACGGCAATCCGAGTGGCACTCAGGCTTAGACCTCAAAGTGTTAAGTTTGTGTTATCTGTAAATAGTCGAAGAAAAAGATAATTCAAAAATTAGTGTTATTGATTGCTTCTCTAAGCATTTACAGAATTTGACTATTTTAACTAGTTACTTATATACAGGTTGTCCCAAAAATGACGGATGCGTTTAAAAAATTCATGAAATGAAAACGAAAAGCGGTAGAAATGCGCCGTATGCTGCATAGAAAACAAAAAAATTTTAGTCACATAAAATTTCAAATACAGTTACGAAGTTCGATAACAGATGGCGCCACCAGTGATCTGCGAAAGCTCTAGATGAACTCACTCAGTAAGATCTCCGTTTCGTCACCCTGCTGCTAGCATGAACTGCTCAGATACATGAATTCCTTAGCAAAAATGGTTTAATCGTTAGAACAGCGGATATTTCTTGTCTTAGAATTTCACCATCTATTTCAAAGTATCGTTAAAATAAGGCGCAATTTTCAGAAACAATTTAATGACACCAAAGGACCGAAAACGGATACAATAAAGTCTCTGTATGAAAAATTTCAACGGACTGGGAACGTTAAGGATGACCGTGTTGGAAATGTCAGGCGCCCGCTTTCGGCAGTTACAGATGGAAATGCTGAAGTCGTGATACAGGAACGTTCACAGGTTTGCGTTCTCCGTTTTGCAGTTCAGGCTGGTATACGACGCATATTCGGGCATCGTATCATGCGTTACAGCTTCCATCTGTTTCCATATAAGATTCAGATCCGCCAACCACTTAGTGCTACTGCCATTAATGCACGCGAAACATTTGCGAACGCTATGCTGCAGCAGCTAGATGCTGGCGAAATCGATGTCGGAAACATTTGGTTCTCCGATAAAGCGTACTTTTCCCTGGACAGCTTCGTCAGTAAGCAAAACTGACGTATTTGGGGAACGGATAATCCTTATGTTGCCGTACCATCATCTTTGTGCCCACCAAAAGTTATGGTTTGCACCGCAATATCCTCCTAAGGACTTATTGCGCCATTTCGCTTACGCCAGAAAATTTCTGTAAAGCTCTACCAGGAAATTATGCGTGAATTTGTGGCGGTACAAAATATCCTGGAGAACCCTGAAATCACCTCGTGGCTTATGTAAGAAGATGCGCTCTGCTGAAGTCTTCAATTTCTTCTACCGATATTCCTGTGATCATGTTATTGCCCTGGATTATTCAAACCATTCGTCCTTGTGACATTTTTCTGTTCGAGTAAATGAAAGACCAGGTGTACCACCAAAATCTACAAACTCCTGCCGAACAGGAACAGCTCATCTCTGCCGCATCTGAGAGTATTCCGGTTGTAATATTGGCTCGTGCTTCTGTTTTATTTTATTCTTATACTGAGTCATGCTGTTTCTGCACTGCACATGATGGATACAAGGAAAATATTGTTATTTACTTTTTTCATGACTTTTTTTAGCTACATGTTCATAGAGTTTTCCAGCTTAGCAGCGCCATCTATTGGCAAAATTTGTAAGTAAATTTTAAATTCTGTGTGACTAAAAATTTAATGATTTCTTAAATAAAATGAATATAATACTGATTTCCTAAATAGTACTAAAATTTCCATAAATTTCGAAAAATTATAAAAATAAAATGAGTCACTGTAATTGAATACAGTTTGTCGGATACTTATTCCATCAAAATTTTTTAACTTTAAGAGCGCACCAAGAAGAGAGCATCGGATTGAAATGAAATTTAATACACATAACAATACAGATGAGAGATTCACTTGATCCCAAAGTCAAGACAATTAGACAAATACAATGTAACTTCAATAGCGCTTCGGACAGCCGCCTGCTTCAATACACGCCGTAACACGGTCCGACAATGAATTGATTAGAAGTCTGATGTTGTTCTGAGGCAGATGGGTACACAAATTTTGAACAGCCACTTCAAATTCAAGTGCAGAATGACACGGCGGTATCGGGCATTTCAAATAGTTTACACATGCTCTGTAGGAGACAAGTCCGGGGAGCTGGTCGGCTATCGAAGAGTCTGAACATGACGTAGGATGTCTTGAGCAACTCGAGTTCTATGCTGATGAGCATTATCTTTCAGGAAAATTGAGCCTGCAAGACCATTTAGGAAAGGTCCCACGTGGGGTCGAAGAATGTGATCAACATAACACTGGCCCGTGGTCCCACGTACTATAATTAGAGGGACACACTATCTTAGGCTATGGCACCCCAAAATATTACGCCTGCTGTAGTGCAGTGTGTCGTGCTACAGCGTTGGTAGACTTGCACCGTTCAGTAGGGTGCCTCCATACCCGTATGCGGTTGTCATCTGACCCCAAAACTAACTGGGAAAACACTAAACACCACGTTTTGCCAATCAGTGGCATTCCACATAACTCTGGCTTGGCACCACTGTAGACGGAATCACCGATGTTTCGGTGTTAAACGCAGTGCATGAAATGATCGCTTGGATTACAGATTCGCTTCAGCAAGGCGTCTGGAAATGGTTTGTGGAACAACTGTCACCCTACATCTGGTCACCGAGTCACGGTGGGATCCACGAGTGCTTGGCGCACGAAGCTTCGATCCTCTTTCTTCGTTGTCTTCCTGGTAGCTCCAGACCCGGCACGCTGCATGTGCGTATCATCTCGTGTCCACTGCTCACAACATATTCTGACGGCGATTCCGATGATTTGATGATTCGGAACGATCGACCTGGCGAGTAGCACAGTCCAACAGCCTGCGATTTTCATGCTGATGATGAGGCCCTTCTCAACCTCGATTAACTGTGAGAAATGCTTTCTCACACATCTACCCGGCATTCTTCGCTTACTAAAGCCTTCATAGAGGCTCTGTGATAGCGATTTTTGTATACTTTTCTTGATTTTTTGTAGTTCTATTGTCCATCGGCGGCTCGTGCAGCGGCGGGAACTCGCTTCCTGCTAAGCCGGCTATTCGCAAACATCTGATAACAACAGAATAAGGATAAAACTATTAATTTTAACAAATATCATGATATAGATTAACTCGTTTTTAGTTCATTTAATTGACTGAAGCAGAAATTTAAGATGAAAATCAAAGTTGGTATAGTATTGAACTAATAATATTGGAGTATTAACATGTGTAACTAGTTTTTGAAATATTAAGATGCATAAGATAGAAGAAAGTTTTGGGATTGGCACATCCAACTAGTTTTTTATTGTGCTCATTTCTTATGTATTTGAATGTATTCAGTCATTGGTTCAAAAAAAATTTCTCTATTTTTGCAAAAAATAACAATGCTACAAAATAGGAACATCTGTGTTTCTGCAGTGCATTGGTGCATCTTCGCATTCAGCAATAAGTATGATTTCATCCATTTCACATCACTAGCAGGAACAGCCTGTAACTGTAGAGGAAAAACACAAAAAGAGGTATGTAAACAAATACTTGACTTCTGTATTCTTGTAGCATTGAAGTGGGAAACAGCCGGCAAGTATTAAATAAACCAAGCGAATGTTTTATCCTGAACGTTTAGAGGACACTTTTGGTCAGAGAATCACAGAATTGCTCGAGCATTAAAACAAAACAAATTTTTCACTCAAAAACTCCTGCGCTAACGCTGATTTCATAAAATGATTTTATACAGAATACTTGAAAATTAATACAACAAACTTTCAGAGGTAATAATGAAATTATCACCATGAAAATCTCCCGTGAAAGCGAATATTTTTTGTGCAGGACAGTTAACGTTACGATCAAGTTAATCGATCCAAAACACAGAAAATCGCAAGTTCAAATCGAACCCGGGTTTTCCTTCATGTTCTTAAAAATAACAATAAATAAGTTATGACGATAATTTCCAACAGACTTATTTTGCATTTGTAAAAAGCGAGGGCAATTTTTGCATTTGCAAAATGCTTGCTGGTAACGACATTTATTAGTATTTATTTAAATTGCTTTTGATGAAAAATTTAAAAATAATGAATCTCAATCTCGAAAATAACGATTACTTAAGCTATGAGAAGTATATAAATACAGGAAGGTAACGTACAGAGATGTTAAAAAAGACATAAAATGCAAAAGATTTTTTTTCTTTTTTGCATATGAGCCATTCATATAATTTTCAACTGCCTTCTGTTTTCTAGAATATTTCGTCCTGTGGATAAAATATTCTTTAAAGGGAGGGGGGGGGGGTAGTAGTTGTAAGGATTTGAACTATCTCACAATACTCCTTGCAGAAAACCCTCAGTGGCACAGATTCACTATATAGGAAAATCTAATGTGTTTCCAAAGCAGAGCAAAAATATAGCTAAGTTCACTAATCTGAACGGTGAGATAAAACGAACCAGATAAGTTTTAAGGTACATTTTTGGCATAATAATAGAAGAATCAACGAAGGAAAATGCTTCTATCAAGAAACTGTCCGATTTCCCTGGCAAAATTTGAAAAAAATATTTATTTATTTTTTAATTAAGTAAATTTTAAAATGTATCTTTTCGTACAGTTATGAACAATTTGAGTTAATTTTTTAAAACTATTCTTAGAAGTGTGTTGTATCATTTTAAGTATCGGACTTACAATAAGTTAATTAGTTTGAGAGAAAAAAAAAATGTGAAAATATGTGTGATAAAATTAGTGTAAAAACTGAATTTATTTAGCATTTTCAGTTAAAAAAAAAAAAAAAAAAAAAAAAAAAAAAAAAAAAAAAAAAAAAAAAAAAACTTTTTACTTTATTGTAAATCCGATACTTGGTTTATCAAGTAGAGAAAATGATAAAAAATCGAATCAATTGAAAAATATACACAGTTTTATCACTTTGAACATGCTAATTCGTCGAAAAAACATAAACCGAGAGAAAAATCAACTTTAAGTGAAGTGGGTGTGGAATTTAAAGGGACTGCGATGTAATAAAATTGCTTTTAACTATATTTATAATACACGTATCTTTACGAAACTTCATCAGAATATACTAGGGATAATAAAGTATAATTTAATCAAAAAATTAGAAAATCGATATTTTCTTCATTATCCGGTTCCCTTAAAAAACTTAGGATTACTGAAATTTTAAATATTTGAAAATTACATTAGTTTCTTTTGACTTCCAATTTTACACATTTTACTGTATCAATGAAGAATATCTTATTTATTTTTATACCTATATATATATATATATATATATATATATATATATATTTAAAATACCCATTTATATTGAATTTAATTTTTTTAGCCCCCGATATACTTTTTCTTTCAGGCAACAATTAAAGTGTCGTCCCTAAAAAATTACGTTACACAAGTCAGCCGTAAAACAAAGCAGTTGTATCGTTGTATGTTTAAATACGGATAACCTCTACTGCAATTTTTTAACTTCTAATCATAGCTCATTTAAAATTTTTACACCTTAGTAGAGAAAGAAAAAAGGCACTTTTATCTTCAATTTTATGAAAACTGCATCTCATTTTATTTTTAAGATATTAATTTTTTTGTAGTTTTTAATGCCATTTCTGTAATGGTGGTAACTGAAGTACTCCATTTCTGTAGAAAGTAAAAGAAAAATAGAAGGAAAATCATAGATTAATATTTCTTTTTATTGACATTTTCTCATAAAATATGAAAAAAAAATAATTAAAATACGTTCTATTTTGAAAAAATGTAAATGAAGGATTCTGATAAAACATGGAGCTATCATTATAAACTATATTTAATTTTAAGTATACATATTAATATTAAAAACTTTTTGATGCCATTTTCTGATAATAGCTGAAAAAAAAATTGTAATTAAAATACGTTCTCTTCCAAAAATATACCTCCAAATAACTTATTTATAGATGTTATTTAAGACTGGATCGTAAATGTGGAATTCTTCAGCGGATGACAATGCTGTCATTTTATATAAAATAAAAGCGCATATTTTAAGTCTTAAAACTGAAATATGTTTCTACTAACTATATTTTTATGTATATAGGGTGTCCGGGCTATAAGCATCCAAAAGTTATGACTTATTATTACGGAACTACCCGCTAGAATATAATAGACTTCATCTCCGGGGATTGGAAACCCCTCCGAGATTTTAAAACATTGAACAAAACAAAAGATTGAAACTGTGGGTGAGTGGAAAAAGCGTATCATAAGAGCAATTTGTATAATAATTCTTGATATGCTACGAAACATTTGGGGAGAACTGGATTAACCGTTTAAACGTTTGTCTGCCAAAGGTGCACACATCGAATTCTATTGATAATAAAACTTTATGCTATTTTTATTTAAATAATTTAAAAACAAAATTCTAATGGGTAGTTCCGTAAAAATAAGCCGTAAAAATAAGCTTTTGGGTACTTTTAGCCCGGACACCGTGTATGTTTTTGTTTGTCTTTTTCATCTGGGACCGAAAAAGCAGAATTTCTATTTCCTAGTGTTTTTCTTTTTTTTCTGTTCTTTTTTTTAGGTAAGGACTAAGATTTTTACTTGTTATAGTTTTTTTTCTTTCAAGAAATGCAATACAGCTTATGATTACAAAATAAATACTAATATTTTCTTTTCTTTCAGAGGCATCATTCATAGTGAAAAATAACCATTTTATCTGAGATCTCATTTGCCTCCTTTCAAACTCATCCCTCTCTTTTACCATGTAAATCCAAACCGCCAAAATAATAGAAAAAGGAATGCATGTAAACAAGAAGGTAATCTTCGAGAAACAGGCCACTCGGGATCTAAACGCATGTATCTTCTTAAAACCTCTCTGCTTTTTCTTGATGAAAATGCATGACGTGAAGCGAACCCTTTTATTGGATAGATAAAGTTCGAAAACACATAATCCTGCCATTTTTACTTCTCGATTTGTTTTTCTAACGGAAAACAAGAAATCCTCATGTTCTTAGAGTTATCTGCTTATATCGCTTCATTCTTTTTTGGATGTTCTGACGCTTTAAATTTGTATATATTTTTAAATTAATTCTCTGTGTCAAACAGAAAGCTGGCGAGTGCTGTTAAGTATTCAACCGGTTCATCTTGACTCTTTTTTTTTTCTTTTTTTTTTTTTTTTTTTTGTGTGTGTGTGTCATGTTAAGTATTAAAAATTTTGGAAAGAAGTTCTGCAGATATTTTTTTTTTTTTTTTTTTTTTTTAGTTTTAAAAACTGAACATAAATTATGAGAATTATGCTGTTCATTCAAAATATCGCTGGTAAAAAAATATTAACCGTTCCTCTTACTCATTTTTTTGAAAAAAAAAACTGCAAAACATCATCACATTTTTTGCAATCACATCTTGCATTTAATCATTTGCATTTAATATCACAAAATTTGGAAAGCTTCCAATCAAATATTATATATTATTTAATTATTGTATATAATTTATTATATTAAATAAGAATATTTTCTTTCTTTTTAGCTTCAGGCCGAGTAAAAACGAATAAAAGAAATCGTAGTGACAAATTATGCCACGCTCGAGTTTTCTCGGGATAATAATTCATTGTAACATATACGAACACGAGATAACTCGGGATAATAAGGAATTTATTAAAGCTATAAATATATGTAACATATGGTAGGTAGAAATGAATATCTGCCTGTATTTTGAAAAAAGTAATGAATGCTGCTGAAATTACATATTCAATAATTTTCTTTTCTAATAATCAACTAAAAAAAAACAAAAAAAACAACTGAAAGCCGAGAAAACTAATGCTGGTAACAATATTATCAATGTCAAGCATCAAAATATTTCTAAAAATAATTTTAATGGAGAAATTTTCGGTTGCCGTTACAATTATGAATTCAATGATTTTCTTATTCAAACGTAAGAAAACAAAACTGACATTTACTATAATATTAAAACTAAAATAATTATTTTTCTAATTAATTTTCATAACATTAAGGCCTTATCACTTCCTCGTCCGAATGAATTCAAATATTAATGAACGCAACAACTCATAACAGATGAATATACTGAAGCTACTGATTCTTTGGCAGATTTATTAATGAACTCGATTTACCCGAAAACTTGGTAAAATTAAATACTTAATCAGTGGGCAGTGGACGCATGTCATGATAACAGAAATTTATGTAAATGTTTGAATGCGCATACTTTGACTTAAATTGCACTGGTTTAATCACGATAAGAGATTTTTAATCGTGGTAACTGGAAAGGATGAGTTTAAACAGAATTCAATTAAATCGTATTAACTTTAGCTTTTCTATCAGAGCTACTTTTCTTTGTATTGGGGAATAGCGACAACCGTTTCTATATTTAATTATATAAATTCAATATTTCAAATACATAGCGTTTCTTTAGTAGGAAAAAGGCACAGCTGGAGAAGTGACCATTTTAAGATAAAGTTTTCAGACGATTATTACTACATAACTTATTTAAGTGGAAGGCAGTGCATAAATGTATCTTAACACTAGATGCCATTTAGGTTGTTTTAAATACTGGCAATAACGAGTGCTATTCTATGCATTAAAAGTTACCAGTTTAAGAATTAGAAATAGCATCTCTGTTTGACAATTTGCATGCATCACTGCTAATTTTGGAAACAAATATCTTAATGCAAAAGGTATTGATAGTAAACTCCATAACATCACCGTTGTGAGAAACAACGTAATAAAAAAGATGATATTATTACAATAAACAAACAGTAACGACGCATTACATCACAATTTTGTGGTAATAAAATATATTAAAAGAATCGTTATTCTTTTTCCTTCTTAACAAAAATGGTCAAATACCATGAATTTATTAATTTATTTATAAAATTCGCATCAGTTACTAGTTATAAGAATTTATTATATTAATATTATAAAAAATATTTAATGTTAGTTCACTATTTAAATGAAATAGACAGGTAAAGCAGCTCATTTAAAAAAAAAAATGTTGATTTTTAAGTTCCGAAATACATCTATATATTGCTAAATGCATGATTTGTATATTTATATGTAGAGGAGATAAGACAATAATGAAAGAACTTCCATAGAAACATTTCTTACTCAATATATTCTATTCAGTTTTGGATACAATTATGTTATAATAATATTTCATGTTATCTGAAACTAAAAAATGTATAAGGCAGGTCAGAAATTTAAAAAAATAATAATAATTCCCAGACCATTAGAAAATTGTGAGCATTTCTTCCCACACCTCCTTCACATGCGAGAGGAGTGGCACAAACATGCAAAGCAGAGAAAATGTATGTTTAATTTATGTTTAATGAATATTATAATCTATTTATCTATTTCTAATCTAATTCTAATCTATTAATATCTAAGTTAAATGAAAAGTATGACCTTATTTTATTTAGTAATATGTGTTAAAATGCACAAATTAGGTGATTGCAAGATAAAAAAAATTTACACTGAAAAGAATCTCCTTTTTATTGGCCTTTTCCTTTTGCAAAAAAAAAATTATGGCCATTTTTTTTTTCCCATTCTGACCAGAAAATCAGAGTTCAAACTTTTTATGGCTGCTCTTTCATCTTCACCTAACACTTCCTTTATAATGGCTGTTTCATAATAACGAAAGCCATCAGTCCATCAGAAGAAAATGATTGATTCCAAAGGTATAATCTTTCATTTGGCGCCCCTTGGCTCTGGCGCCCGGGGCACATGCCCCCTCTGCCCCCCTTAGTTTCGGCCCTGGTCACACTCCATGACATAGTGAGTACGGAAAGATAAACGTTTGTATTTTTATCATGTTCACCGAGTCCAGGAACTGACTGAAAGGGATTAACCTCGTTTTGTGGAATTCGTCCGCTAGTTTCTGCAGCAGAATGCGGTAAATCCAGATTTTGTGGCAACTGTGCTTTTCACAGATGAATGTACCTTCACACGTGATGGTGCATTTAAACCCACAATCCACAGGTATAGGCGGTTGTGAATCCACATGCCACATATTCGCATTCTCATCAACGACGCTTTTCTATCAATGTTTGGGCAGGAATAATCGGAGATCACATACTTGGACTTTATCTTCTGTCAAAACACTTTGACGGAAAAAAATATCTCACGTTTCTGCAACAGGTGCTGCTAGACATGTTGAACGCCTTACCCTCACACGTCTGGCAGATAATGTGGTTCCAGCAAGAGGGAGCACCAGACCATTATGTATGAGACGTGCGAAGCTATCTAGATATAACATTTCCCAACCGAAGGATTGGGTCAGGTGGTCCTGTAGCTTGGCCACTGTGCTCGACAGATCTTTCATGTCACGATTTCTTTTTGTGGGGGCAGCTAAAGGCTCTTATATATGAGCCCCCATTGAATCTGCAGAAGACCTTGTCGCCAGATTTTCGTCCACTGCAGAGGAAGAGCGAGATTTGCCTGTTGTTTTGCATAAAGTTCGCCAATCCTTTCTCCGCCTTTGTACAACATGACGGTCACTGTTTTGAACGCTTATTGTATCCACATGTCATTAAACTTGCTTTTGTCACTTAATTGTTCTTTGTGTGTATTTAACTCATATAACAACATTACCTTCGGCGCCCTCTAGCACCTCTACATTTTAATTCCGACCATGCATTCTTTTATGAAAGTGTGAACCAGTGTTTATTTTATGCAATTGTCCACTGTTAAGTTGTCCACTGTTGTCCCCCTCCTGCCTCCTCTCCCCTATGATTTCTTGCATATATGTGCAGCAATAGCGAATCCTCTGGCTATGTAGTAGTACAGATAAAATAGGGTTTTACAGCGACAACTGATGGCCATTCACGAAAATTTTAAAGGAACATCGTTCTGGCACTAGTAAGGAAGATCAGATAAGTCTCAATAAAATACTGTTGTTTTACTATGATTCGGGGGTGGGGGGGGGCGAAATGTTGGCATTTAACTCAAGAAGGGACGAACTCAACTTTTTTTTTTTTTAAAAAATAGATCGAGTGGAGTATCATTTACTATATATTTCCTAATTCTGAATCGAATAGCACCATTTGCAAGTCATTAGAATCACTTCTTACAAAGTTACGAAAGATTTTAGGATTAAAAAGTCGAAAAATAATATATGACAAAGCAACACTTGGTTAAATTTATTTTACGTGCAATTTTTTTGTATATAGTTTTGAATAATATTAAATTTATAAATGACCACAAACTAGCAATAATCAAAATGAGGATCACCTAAGTCTTTTCAAGGTCATCAGAGTTGTCAAAATTGACTTCAGTTGGCATCGTAACTTTTTCTTTTTCAAGCAGTGTACTGTAGCAGGCTACTCCTTCACAAATTTTGCCCAAAGTGGAGCAGGTTATATCGCTTTTCTTGCAACTGCGTCGAGCTGAAGAACGACCACCTTCGCAGGAAGACGACATCAGCTTGATTATTTTGCTAGTAGCAGAAGGGAGAGTTGTCCGAACTGGCTGAAAATCATCGTTTTGACGTACCCATCCCCACTATTTTGGTTTCTATTTGTTTCCAAGTCGCTGATGGATTTAATTATACACCTTAAATGAATATTGGGCAGCACAAGCAGAAGTAAGGGGAAGGGATTCCAACTTGGGTACGTTCTTTTTCAAAGACTTCTGGAACTGAGAGTAAAGGACTGAATTGATTGTGAAATTTTCTTCTTAGTCCCTTAGAGATGAAGGAGTTTTACTCGTTTTCTTCACTTCGTTAGGCGTGGTATTCGTCCTATTAAAAGTGCCACATATTCTTTTAAGGCACTGTCACTAGCTATCGACTTCATAAAAAAGCTGTTATACCTTTGCCGTGTTTGACAAAAGTTTTATCACACTCGCTCAACGCATGTGCGAGAAGGATGTAGATTTTCATGCCATTGTACAGACCTTGTAATGAGGTGGATGGTTTCCTCTTCACCCAATTTTGAAAAAAATATAGGCTTTTCAGGTGATATAAGGGCAGATAGACTTACCATGTCTTGAGTAACATGGATTGCCAGTAACTACTGAGCTTACTATACAGCTGTCTAAACAATTAACATATGCACCACAAGACGACAATGTTTCAATGCGACATTATTGTTTTCAAACATAGTAGACAGAACGATGTTGCTTCTTTTCTGGAACATTACCCAAAAAACAGATTTTCATTACCATAAACTAGGGTACTTATAGAAATCTACTTCCTAATAGTATTTACAGGCATAATATGCCGGTAACTGCGTAAATGTTCACCCTATTTCAGACTGTTTCTGTCATCATAATCATCGTATAAAACTTTTACGTATGTTTCTGCCGGCATGAAATTGTTTTTCAAATTGTTTACGAACTGTATGCAAATATGATGTATTGAAATTATTCTTGTTCTACTTTACAACATGCAGATGATAACCACCATCAACAACAAAAACATTAGTGCGACTCAATTCGTGTTCATGAACAATGGGGAATTAAACATACAGTGCTAATTTTATGTGGTTTTGCATGCCAGAATATGTAAAGAAGGACAGAGGGTATGATAAGGAGATAGATAAGGAAAAGAAAATCAAAGCCTCAAAAAAGTTTTCATTAGATATTTATAAGAAGAACTTTTTCCTAAATTGTAAAACTTCCAATTAAGGGTACGCATTATTTATTTATTTACTACAACGGTAAAACTACTCGCATAATTTCCGGCAAAAAATGTCAAAAACTCCGTTTTCACTAAGCGGTTGTAATATTAGAAACCAGGTTTGTCGACCCTGGATTATTGGTGAAACCCTCTCCCCTTCTTTTATGTCCTTGGACACCGCAGTACTGCAAATGTCCCAGTCTTTATTATTCGGTCAAAAGAACCCAACTCTTGAGGGATAACGTATGTCCTGGAATACTTGAAGAGTGTAATTAATGCAATAGATCTCCATTTCCATACCTGATTCACGTAACATCTGAACACAACTTTTGGACTCTTCACAAGTTTTTAAAGACCCTGGTGTGCATACTTCATTAATTACGGTTCGAACCACACTCTAAAAGATCATGTTGTTTTATTATGTGAGGGTATTGCGTGTAAAATAAGTGTAATAAAGTTGTGCCGCCTCATAAAATAAAATTTTCGACTTTTTATTCATAAAATCCGCAAGAGTTTATTAAATCCATAAAACCCTTTAACAACTGGTTGTATCGGTTTGCGAATTGTGTCATTGGATTTAGCATGAAAAAATACATAAAACGGTATCTCACTCGTGCAGGTTTTATCAGTGCCACTGGACAGGCTTTATCTGTGACGGGTAAATGCCCATTTGAGCACTGAATTCTTGTAAAATGGAGAAATAGATTGTTTTATTTATCCATGAACTAATTTTTAGTGAAAACGGGATGTGCAAAAAACAATGTAATGAAAAGCACAAGCAGACGAATAAATTTTTCATTGAGATACTTCAATATTTCATGAAAGAAGTGCTTTATTATTCGCCAGTGCAATTTTAAAGAAAAAGAAGGAGAAAAAGTAGTTACTAGTAACATACGCAACTTTGTTACTATTATTCATCTCTCTTCCTTTCATTCATTTTATACGGAATAAAGGCTTCCTATTATTAATACTTGAAACAGCTGTATTTAAAAATTATTTTTGGTGGTTATGATTTCATTTACATTGGTTTTTACACATCATGTACTCATCATAATACAAAGAGTTTTATGCGCATATTATTAGTTTTTAAATCATTAGGAAATAGTTTTGAATCCTAAATAGAAATACTACCCCTGCACTCCTTTACTACTTTAAAAAAATTATAAAGGCATGCAGAAGTATGATCTTTCTGTAGCTGGCTTTAGAATATTCAGGTTCGAACAACACTATACATCAGTGAATCCAGGTTGGTTAAAGTTGCAATATCCCTATTAAGTTAAAAACTCCGTTTATAAGAACTTCAAATGCTAGTGGTGTGCTTTTAGAACATGGGGAAACAAATGACATACAATGAAAATCACCAAAAGTAAGAGATCGAGTAACCGATGGCACTATTAATAATCCCTCGTCAAAACGTAATACAGTGAACAATTTAGATAAGATACATATATATTTTTTTAAATTTGAGTTGGTAAACGATTATCAACTGTCATAAAACATACAAATAAAGTTTGTGTAAGCATTTTGTAAAAATTTTACATGGCGCTAACAAAAGCAAACGTCGCTTTTTGCAAATTGTTTCGAACAAATTTACAATAAAGCGCATTAGCTCTGTGAAAGTAGTTGATGAACTCAACTGGCTTAATCGTGCTTTATATGCAAAGTTATTTTAACTAGAATAATGAAAACACTATTGGTGACTTCGCGAGTACTGGCGTATAAAAGTGCTGATACAGACATCTAGAAGCTCATGGAGTCTGGAGAATATTTTAAAGTTTCAAGGACACTTAAGTTTCTTATTTCTACCATGACGGAACTAAAAATTTATGACAACGCAAGGTCTGAAGAAGATGCAACTTCTATTGTTGAGCCGACCACTCACAATCAATCATGGTCAAGTTGTAGCAAAACAATTGGATTTAACCTACATTGTTACATGTTAATACATTTTGCCTCTTCAACACAGTTGACACATTGAACATTGCCAACAACTTGCTTCCGACAGCCTTCTTCCTTTCAGAATTTCTTGTGCAACATTTTTTAGATGCATGAACTAAATTGACAGTTAGGTGCTCAGAACTATTGTCAGTATTTATTGCACTCGTATACAACGTATAATTCATTATTAAGATGCAACATAACTGAAAAGCCATTTTATTAAATTATGCTTTGAAGGCTGTTCGCAGTGACATCTGTTCGTTAGTTCGTGATAGTTACTTTAGTACCAAATTATAATATGTTTTTTTTTTTTTTTACTACTTCTTTTACTTTACATTTATTTGATCAATTTTTAAAAATTGGCTAATATATCAGTGAAATAAAAGAAAATGCCTTTAAAAGTAGGCATATTGTAATTAATATTAGTTATGATTTTTATATTGATTTTATAATATTTATTAATGAAATGTTTTAATGCATTTCATATATATATTAATACATTTCTCTAACACTGTTAATTTTAAATGTAATACATTATGCTAACAACTTAGTCATTCAGATTTATCACCATAAACCAGACATTCATATCCCAATAATACCTTTGTGTTGGACATTTAATTGATCAAAATCTCAAAACGATCATCCTCATAGCATATTCCAATGTAATTTAAGCTGTCAGATTCCTACTAGCATATTGTCATTTGCCATTCTACGGTATTCCGTGTCAAACACACGCATGTGATATTAATTCTGTCGTAGAATAAGAGGCGCGATCTAATTCTCCTTTCTACAGCTTTTCTGAGATGTTTTAAAGCCGCAGACATGACGTTGTGGTGGTCTTTACATAATGAAAGGCTGCAGTTATGGACGTTTGGGATTCAGAATTTGAAATGAGTAGAATGAATTATACGACTCGAAAGCAGAATTTTAGTGTGGAATTTCTTTGTACGCCTTTTGATGAGAAGTGGCATTTATTTTAGTTCTTAAATCTGAATTTCAGTTCTCTTTCACTTTATGAGATCATATAAATGTTAAATCTTCAACTATCTGAGAAAATATATATGAAAACGATTTTTTTTCGTGAATTTAAGATTAGAAATGTATTAAAAAAGTCCTATAATTAAACTAGTTAAGACCAGTAATATACCATATGTTTTTTTAGCAGTGTTGAATTCAGGGGGTGGCCCGGGGGGGGGGGGAGCATCTCGCCCCCGGAAAATTTGAGGTTTTGCGTTTTCAATGGTCAAAAAGCGCAATCCCCCCCCCGGAACTCTGTAATCTCCCCCTCCCCGGTTTCACAAAAGTCCCTGCCGGAGTAAAGCGTCTGAGTTCAACACTGTTTTTTAGAAACGATAATGACAAAAATATTTAAAAGAATTTGTCTCAAAATGGGTTGCTCTTCAAACTACGCACAATATATTTCTTGAATTATTTTATATTTTTACATGAAGCTTTACAGATTATAGATTATATCCGTATTTTAAAACTAATCTTAAATTTGTTTAGTGTTGTAGTCGGAAAAAAGATTTTAAACATAGATGAATTCTAAATACATTTGTAAAAATGTGCATTTCTAAAATTTTATTGTAAAACTAGAATTTTTATAAAATATTTATAAATTTTGAAGAATTTGAGAATTTAAGATTAAAAACTCATAAAAAAGTCCTATAATTAAGCTAGTTAAGACCAATAATATACCATATGCTTTTTTATAAACAATAATTTAAAAAATTATTTAAAATAATTTGTCTCAAAATGTGTTGCTTTTCAAACTATGCGCAAGATATCTCTTGAATGATTATAATATTTTTACAGGAAGTTTTTACAAATTATAGATTATATCTGTATTTTAAAACTAAACTTAAATTTGCTTAGTGTTTTTGTCAGAAAAAAGATTCTAAACATAGATCTAAATGCCTTTGTAAAAACGTGCATTTTTAAAAAAATTATTGAAAAGCAGAATTTTTCTAAAATATTTATAAATTTTGAAGAATTTGAAGATTTTGAATATAATTAAATGTCTGAAGCATGTTGATAAACACATAATTTACTTTTAAATTTAAGGTATCTTGAGTAAAGATGCTGCCATTTTACAATTGTCAATAAAAAATGTGCTAGTGTTTTTGTTGTTGTTGTTGTTGTTGTTTAGCAAAAACACAGATAGTTTTTAATATGAAAAACTCAAAAAAGTAAATTTTTATAAAACATACATAATTTTATTTACCAATTAAAAAAGTTGTTCTGAAAGCTGTGTTTTTCAAGATATAAAGTGTCAAAAATTAAGATTTCTTTTTTTCGAATTTTAAGTGTATACGAGCCCTTAAATCTTTAAAGTCATATGCAAATTAAAAGTCAAGTTTTCATCATTAAAAGAGTATACTTTTAACATGAAAGATAAGACTTTACTGCAATGGAAGGTCAAGATTTTCCATAAAATTACAACTTCGATTGGAAGACTTTTTTTTTTACTTACCAAGTAAGTACTTAGTTAAATGTTTGATAATTGATAGCCATTTCAAACTTTTAAAATGATTTTAAAGTATGTCGTTCACTTTTTACTTTTTTTTAAAATTCTTATTATCATTTTTATTTTCTTTATAAGTAATTTACACTGTTTCTTTTATGTTTTATTATACAGGATGTTCCAAAAACATTGGCCTCGGATTTTATTTCTTAAATATTGATCATAGAGATATATTATAAATTACAAAGTTACGTAGAAAAAGGTACACAGTTTTATGAAATCAATAATAATTATCAGGGAATTAAATTTGAAGAAATAATTAAAATTTTTATACGGCCCTCTAACAAAAGAATTTCACATTTAGTAAAATGTGCTCCAAACACTAATAAGATCATTCACAAAATTTCAGCATTTTATCACAGAAAGTCGCAGAGATATGAAAATAGATAAATGCTGACTTAAACCTCTTTTTGATGCCGGGATATGAGACGCTATTACTAATCGATTGGTATCAGTCATATTTTTGCTTTCTTCTATCTTTACAAGAAGAAAGTATTGGATTCATGAAAATTTTCGAATTCCGGTTTTTGACGGATTTACACGTTTTAGGGGTCAGAGAACGCGAAAAAAATGTTTTTTCGAAATGTCTGTCTGTCTGTGAATGTGTGAAACAAATTTTGTGGACGCTCTATCTCAAGAACTAATGAACGGAATTTAATAAAACTTTATATTCAGTTAGCACCTGGTATAAACTGGTGCTGATTATTTTTTGGTGCAAATCGCCCAACAGGTGTCACTGCAATGCTGCATTTTTCAAGGTTTTCGAAACAGCTATATATCAAGAACTAATACACGGATTTTTGTAAAACTTCAGATTCAATTAATCCTACCTATAATTTGGTGCTGATTACTTTTTAGTGTAAATCGCCCACCAACAGGTGGCGCTGCTATGCGGTATTATTCATGATTATCACAATAGCTCTATCTCAAGAACTAACGCACGAATTTTTACGGAACTTTAGATTCAGTTAGTCCGTGATACAAATTTGTACTGTTTAATTTTTAGTGCAAATCGGCCTGCAGGTGGTGCTGCTAGGCTGCATTTATCACGATTTTCGCAAGAACTGTATCTCAAAGACTAATGCATCAATTTTCATCAAATTTCAGATTCGGTTAGTCCCTGATATAAATTGGTTCTGATTAGTTTTTGGAGTAAATAGACCAACAGGTGGCGCTGCTATGAGCATTTTTTTTACAATTTCCATGTACAATTTCCTATGTACATTTTTTTACGATTTTAGTTCTACCTCAAAAACTAATGTACGGATTTTTAGCAATCTTCAGATGCAGCTACAACTTGACATAAGTTGTTGCTGCTTACATTTTGGTGTAAATCCAGCGCCGAAACTGGCCTTTTCTGCACCCGGGGCAAATACGGATTTCCCCCCCCCCCACCTCCCCTTCTTCCGCAAAGTATATTTACAAAGAGAATTTTAACGGAATTATTTTCTTCTGATGGACTGATGTCTTCCATTATTATGAATCAGCCGTTATAAATGAGGTGTTAGGTGAAGATGAAAGAGCAGTCGTAAAAAGTTAGGACTCTGATTTTCTGGTCAGAATGGGAAAAAATGGCCATAATTTTTTTGCACAAAAAATTATGACCATTATGGCCGACTGCTCTTTTATCGTCATCTAACTAGAGTTGCAAAAAACGCGCAGATTTTGAGGGACGGAATAAACCCGGGAATTTTGGGGAATAAACCCGAAATTTTGGGGAATATTGGAAATTTTGAAGGAGTTTTGAAGAGAAACAAAATCAGTTATTTTTTATTTATTTTAAAGAAGTTTCCTGCAAGAATGTTCCAAAAAGATAGATTTTACATTATGAATTCACAAAACTTACGACTTTAGAGTCTAAGTCTTTATAGTTTATTAGCTTTACAACAATGGTGGCTGTAAATAGGTGAGGATATGAATGTTTCTTTAAAAAATAATGTTTTTTTTGTTTCGGTTTGCTCGCATATATCTTATTGCATTTTTGCATGGATTTCTTTTAATTGTGTTCATTTTCTTTTTTGTTTACATTCGTTGATTCGAAGAATAGAGGTGAAGTTTATATTCATGCCAGAGTAGATGAATTTCTCATCTTCCTCTTTCATTTTTTACTTATAGACGATTAAAATACCAAATTACTTATGATATTTTAATTTCTGTTACTTAATATTTCTGCATCTTAAGAGGGCTGGTCACTCACCTTCGGAATTCTCCCCTGTAATGTTAAGTCTATGGACTTTTGATGCATTCGTATTATTAAAATATCTCCTCGGGAAATTAATATTTTTAACTTCTATTTTTTCTGTACTCTTCCTAAAAGATGCCTCTTTTTTTCTTCGTTCTCAAAATATTTCTAAAGTATAGACTTCATTTTATAGGAAGTGTTAAAATCTTACTCACATTTCGTTCGCTTTTAACACATAAAATATTAAATTCAGCATAGATTTTAGAAATATTTTGAAAACTAAGAAAAGCAGAGATATTCTTTAAGAAGAGTACACAGAAAAAAGATGTTAAAAATATGAATTTCCCGAGAAGATATTTTAAATATACGAATGCATCAAAAGTCCATAGACTTAACATTACGGTGGAGAATTCCGCAGATGAGTGACCAGCTCTCTTAAACCTGTATTTCGTTAATTTTCATGTATGAAATTTTTTTATGTTACTAGGGGGGCCCCCTATGAGCTACGCTCGCCAACCCCCCGTTCAGACACTGCAGTCTCTAAAAGCACGCTAATTTGATCGGCTTTAAAAAGATGTTGGAAGATTGAATTATAATTAAAAAATCTCATAATTAAAATTATATTATATTATAATTAAAAAATCTCCCTATAAACGGGTTTCTATTCATTTCTCTTTGATTGGGGAATTTTACGGAAAAATCAGCTGCTGTTAAAAGATACAATGGCATTTCAAAATCATCTAATATAAAATGAATTAAGTAAACGGAGTCTTTATCATCATTACATTATTATTAATCAGAGTATTTTTTAACAAAGCGAAAAGAAAGTCCTTTTAAATAAGACATATTAAATATATCGTTTTTAATCTGACGTAATTTTCACCAAACTTTTCTTTCCCTTTTTAATATTTTATACTTTTATTAGAAATACTTTAATTAGAAATGAAATATTATTTGCGCTGTCCAAAAAAAAAAAAAAAAAAATAGTTGAAAAGTTCATCTCAAAATATCAAGTAAATGTCTCGCGCTATTTTTAAATTTAAACTATTTTGCAATATTATTTTTTGTTCATTTTACGTAAGAAGTGTAATGTGACGTAAATGTGATATAATTTCTCCTATTTAAGACTTCTAACGCATGTTAATGAATTCATTATTTTACAATATCCTTTCTCTGTTAAAATTCACGTGTAATTATAGATGAAGTAATTTTCAATAAGTTCCTGCTTTTTATACGTAATTATTTAATTCTAATGTGAAAGTTTTTTTTTCTGTTTATAATAGTCACGTGTAAATAAATTTTTAATTTGAAGCAAACATTATTGTTTCCGTTGTTTATACAGATGGCAACAGGTTAAATTAGTACAATTTTCTGAAATAAGTAAAAAATATCTCTCGAAATGCTGAAAATTTGAATTTAAAATAGAAATGAAACCTCGAAAAATGAGTCAAATTAAAAAAATAAATCAATTCTGCACACCGGGAAATTATAACGTATAAAATTATCTAAAAATTATTAAATTCCGATGTATAGTTTTTGCTCCTATAAAACTTTTTTAGTGGAACGATTTTGTCCAACTTTAGCATTAAATATCCCTTAAAATAATTCTTCGATTTGAAAACTGTCTGCATCAGCGTGTTTATCAAACATTTCTGTATAATACTACCAATTTTCATATTTTTGTATGCATTATTTTTCTTAATATTAACGAAGATAGACCTCCGGTCACAAAAAATTCAAAACCGGCGGCGGCGGTGACAGCGGTAGTTACTTTTTTTTAGAATAGAGAGATTAATTTTGTTTGCATTGGCAAAAATTGAAATCATTAAAAATAATTTAAAATAGTAAATTAAAAATTTTTTATGCTTAAAACTTTCTGAAAACTCCGGGAAATGTTCAAAATTTCCTTCCCAAAAAACCCGGTTTATTCCCGGGAATAAACCCGTTTTTTTCCTCACTTTGCAACTCTACATCTAACAGTTCATTTATAATGGCTGTTTCCTAATAATGGAAGACATCAGTCCATCAGTGTACAAGAAAATGATCCGTTCCGAAGGTATTGGCTCCCCTTCGTTCTGGCGCCCGGGGCACATCCCCCTTCTGTCCCCCCCCCCTTTGTTTCGGCCCTGTGTAAATCACCTAACCGGTGGCAGTGATATGCTTTATTTTTCAAGAAATATTAACATGTATGATGTAGAAGAAAGTTTTGCGATTGCCACATCCGACTAATACGAGGAATTGTGGGTTTTAGAATTTAAATTGATAACTGTTTTTTTTTTTTTTTTTTTCAAAAACTGTACACATGTTTCCTGAATTTTAAACCAGTAAAATTGATTTTTAAATCAATACGTTAACTTATACTTAAGCTATACTTCTAGTAAATGTCATTTCATCAGCAATATATTGAAATAAATTAAAGTCCAAATAATATGTTTAAATTTGTAAGCAAAATAATAAATTTTTAAACGTTTATTTACAGAAAATTTTCCAAATGTACAATTATGTATATAAAATAAGATCCTCTAAGCCCTATTTTAAACTCCTGCTTATAAAAAATCATTAATCGGTATGTCATGGCGGAACAATGTATGTATGCTTATTATATGTGTAAAGGTGACGAACGCCAAACACATAGTTTGACATTATAATAACGCGCAGTTATTGCGATCTGTTAAAGGGTGAGATAGCTACAACATAATGAATAGCGCACGGTGTTTAATGACAGGCAAATGAACACATTTCGCAGTAATCAGCATTTTAATACATATTAGTAACGTTTAGGTATTATATAATAACTGCTACTTTATTAGATATTATAGTTATAAATGATTTAGTGTTTGATGTAACATTCGTTTCTGTCTATAAAAAATCTATTAAAATTCTAGTTATAGCACGTTAACTAATTTCACAATGTAGTATTTCGATTACGTAATATTTAATATTACACAATATCAATTCAGTTATACGAGCGTCCATAGTTTCTGTTACAGATTACAGATTTTTTTTTTTTTTTTTTTAATATTTAAAGAGGCAGATATGACAAAGTGAATGAAAGACTGGAGGGGATTTTTGGTAAGAACAAATATCAAAAGAGGAAAACATTTAATTAATCTTATATCATACGGGAAAGTTTCTAATCAAAACGTGACGTAAACAGATATAAAACGGAGAAGTGTCAAATTTTTAAAAAGTTCTATAGTAACAGCCTAAAAAGTTCTAAAGTAATTCAAAATTCAAAACAAATTTCCCTTCTTTGACTAATTTACATCTAAAGCATTTAATTTACATAATTCTTTTAAGTATTTCGCATAGCTAGATTAATAATTTGGTTCTTAAGCTTTACAAAAATTAATTGTGCTCAGTAAATAAATTATTTACTTGTTATGATAAACATATAAATTTTTATTCGTAATTGTTCAATTATTATTATTTCAGTATTCTGTAGTATTCAACATTTACAATTTTGATACAATCATCAGTTCCAGTTTGTGACGAACCCTCGGGTACATCACATGAATGAGTAGCCATAAAAACAACGTTTAAGATAAAACACAAGTTTGTTTAAAGTTAAAAGAAACAGTTCAATGCAGTGGGGACAGGAGAATTAAGTTAACGACAATTAGCTAAATTTCAATTAATAACTAGAATAAGAAATAAATTCAAACACGACTTAAGTAAAAAAAAAAAATGGCTACTCTAAAATCTCGAGGAACCGAATCCCGTGGATTTTAACTTCTGTTTATTGTGAAAACATGAAATGTCAACTCCTTTCAGTGACAGCGATCTTTTAACTAGAGATTCCGAATTCAAACTCCCTCAAAGACGACGTCACGGAGAACGACATAAGGCTTGAAAGAAGCACAGAAAGCTGCCTTGTTATGATAAAACTGACTCATCAAAATCCGTTGGATCAAACTTCTACACCTAGATTTATTCTGACTAGTCGACCACAGAGACTATTGGCATATAATTGGCATATTACTGCACAAAACAACACCGACAATCAGATTTAGGAAATTTCTACATACGCTCGCTAATGTTGATCCTATGAAGAAAATTTTAAGATATCTCGTTTTCATTTGAATATTTTTAAATGATTTTTTTTTCATTGAACAGCAGAGGTAGATCTCTATAAAGTTCGTTTTTAGGGTTTCGTACTTAAAAAGTAAAAACGGAACCATTATAAGATCACTCCTGTGTCTGTCTGTCTGTCACAGCCACTTTACTCGTAAACTATGAACGTGGAAAGTTCAAATTGGGGGAAATAATAAAGACTATTGACCCACATATTTACAGATTAATAAATATTCATAAACATATTTATGAAAAATTTATAGGGGCTAATTAAGTTACTTGAAAAAAGAAATCTTTTCTTTGTATATCGTGTGAAAGCTCTCTTAAAGCTGAACTCAAAAATACATTTCTTTGAATTTTCGGTATTATATTTTCAAAGTTATGGTCGAAAATGTAGTGCAAAAATATGTCCCCCCCCCCCCATCTAATTCCGAATCTACTGCAACTAAAATTCTGAAAAAATTAGAGTTAGTAGACGTTAGTTTAAACCTTGCAGGAAAATTATAGCGATTACCATAGGTCACTTGGTTTTTGAAAAAATCATATGTTTCCGTTATACACAAATTTCAATTCACGGGCATTCAGCAAAAGTGTTCAGCAGCGCTAGAGGTACCTATCGTAGCAGAAGTGTAAAAGCATTGTCGATCATGATTTTCATAAAAAATCGTCGGTAATTAGCCGAGATATTAACCGTTAAAGACACGGACGATTTGGACATACATAATGACGGGGATCTCGTATTCTATGATCCATCACTTTTAAAGCCTAGATAACAAATTTTAAGGATATATTTGTGTGTAATGCAATGCTCAGTAGCAGTATAAAAGCAATAAACGTCAAATTGTTAAAAACAGATTAATTTAATGAGAATTAATCACATAAATACTATGGGATTCGCGACTAGTTTGCATTGAGTGGCTCTCTCAATACACCTACTGTGTCTTTAAAGGTTAACTAAAAACCTGTATGGAAAAACGCGGCACAGACCAAAGCGGCGTTGCTAATTTGCTACCTCCTTTCAAAGCTTAGCAAAATGCTAAGTTTAAACTTTGAACAAGGGTTTTGTTTTAGATACACTGTAAAAAGAAAAGCTTATTACGACGCTGAATTTAGTTTTATGAAATGCCAAATGAAGTTTAAATATGCACAACTTTTCATGTCAGTGCCGAATTAAATTCATCATGAACAGATTAGGACACGATTTAAATGAGATTTATACAGAATAGCAGTATTTGATATTATTTAGGCTTCATATCTCTTTGAACTTTTGCGGTATACCCATTTATACTTTTCTAGTATACATACAGCTATACCAAACCCTACGTTGTATATTTTATACGAAGTCTTATTTTTCTTTAAAAACGATTGTTTTAATAATACAATTCAAAATTCATATACTTAGTGTACGGAACCCTATGAGCGCAAGTAATTCTCGCACTTGACCGGTTATTTACTTTTTTATTTTCTTTGCAGTTTTTTTATTTTTATTTTTTGGGGATACTTCCACTTTCGAAATCGGTTCCGTAAACAGAATGGGAAAAGTGGAAGATGGCCTTTGTAGAGCTCAATCTCAGCTAGTCAATGAAAAAAAAATTGAAATCCTTCCATAGGATTAACAATAGCGAGCGGGTGTTTCTTGTGAGTGAACTAGCCTCTTAAACTGAAAATTGCAAGTTAAATTGTGAAAATTGAAAAAGTATCTTTTTGCGCGTATTTAACAGTAGTTAAGGGTTAAATATCCGTCAGTGATATTTTATATAAGGCATCTTTTAAAAAGAATATGAAAATATTTAACATAATATCTCATCACAGTATCTGTAAATATGAATAGATTATTTCTGAAACCTGACAATTGATTCGCCAATCAGTGTCTATCATCAAATACTCGTTGCATCCTTTATTATATTTCAAAGTGAGCACAGCATCAAATCGAAAGTGACAGTGTTCTGGTGGAGTTCTAACAGTCCTCATAACATCGAGACATCCTATTAATGGACTCATTAGCATTTCGACCTGTCAATATCATTGTGTCACTGCTCCACTATTATAGCTTGGACTTCATGTTTAATAATTGAGTCGGAGAAG
Source organism: Maratus speciosus (assembly GCA_963932465.1). Classification (NCBI taxonomy): domain Eukaryota; kingdom Metazoa; phylum Arthropoda; class Arachnida; order Araneae; family Salticidae; genus Maratus; species Maratus speciosus. Next base: position 126,444,412 of record OZ010790.1, on the reverse strand, counting down.
ATATATTTTAATGTGCCGTATATATAATTCCTATTGCGTGCAATATCTTATTACACCTGCAATATCATGTCGTTTATATGTTTCTGAAGCATTTGATGATGCGACTGAAATGTATTGTAAGTTTTAAATGCTATAAAGCATCTTCTGTTATTAAATTTAGCAATTTCTTTTCTTTTTTTTTTCTTTTTTTTTTTGTAGATTATAAAACAATCTCTTAATGCACGTTATAAAAAGTGTACTTTCATTAGACGAAAGTATAGCGAATGAAATTATACTTGAAACTTAAACTTATTGTACTGTAAGGTAATATGTCAAATTCAAATTAAATGTGTTACAAATCCATCGAAACCGTCTTCAAGAAATAAAAGAATAAATAAATATACATCTTAATGATAGGGTCCAATGGCCTCAAAAAATTATATCATTTGCCTTCAGCCAAATAAACACTGAAGTTGTGTTTATTACACTGAGGAAAATTATTGTATTCACACGTACGTTAAACCACTTTACAGCAAATTTATTTTTTTTTTAAACTTGAACCACTTGCATTCTGACCGCTCCATACAACTACATAGAATATGTGTCAAAAGTGACAATCATGCAAGGTAGCATATATTATCTATACATGATGCACAGAAAACAAGCTGTATTATCTCCACAAAATTGTTATTAAACTTCATTTATTTTGAGAGCTTTTATTTTAAATAAGATTATTTTGTTACCTTTTATTTATTTAAAGTATTTTATATTTCCATATTTCGTTTTATTTCTTACTGACATAAATGTACTTTGCAATCACTTGATCCCCCCCCCCCACACACACACACACACATAAAAGCGCACACGCTTTTTTTAAAGTACATTCCGTTCGACTTAACATGCAAGACTGGGATAATGTCGTTGTAAATCAGTGGTTTTAATTATTTCCATCGTTTAATAATACATTGAATTAAATTATTTTAAATTTTTGATTTCATTCAGTAGATCGGGTAATTTTCATCCGATAACAAAATGTGCAGTTTATGCAATTTACTTTTACACTTTATAGAGTTTTGTGACGCAAATTAAAACAAGGGGAACATTTCTCGTTGCTTTTAAGTGTCAAAACGTTATAAAATTTTATCTGTTACAGTTGCACTTAAGAATACAACGATGTGAATATGGCAGTTAAAATAAAGCCTCTTTCTTGCGTTTTTAAATAAAACATGATCATTCGTTTCATTTGGGAAATTTTAAGAATTTTTTTTTTACCATGCAATGGAAACAAAAGGTACTAATACATGATAGTGTATCCTGTAAGTTCATATTAAGGAGATAAGGGACTTTCAAAGTTTTTTTTTTTTTTTAATTTTCACTATAATACTATTCAAGGGCTCACTATATGTATTATGGCATATATTTATCACAAAAGAAATTAAAAAAATAATGGAGAAAAATGAGAAATTTTCCTAAATATTTTAAGCGTTATGGAGAACTTTTCAAAATACCTCTTGCGCATTCCATATTAATTAAAATCCCTAATATTTTCCCCCAATATATTTAACTTTTACATATTAATTTTGAATTTTAACATTAAACGCTTAATTATATTAAAGATTTTAATTTAGTCTATAAAGAAAATTGTAATTTTTATGACTCCTAAAAGATTCAAGATACTTCATAAAGTGGTTAAAAAGATATTCTGCGTGTAATATCAAAATTAGTATTCCGGGATAAAAGTATTTAAAAAAAAATTTAATTAAAAGAAAATATACAAAAATGTGTTCATTCGTTCTATGATAATGTTAAACACAAAGTTACTGAAATGTAAATTTTTATAAAAATGCTCAAAACTTCATATAAATAAAAATTGATAATTGGAATTTTTAACATTTTAAAGATTAGCTGTTCCCATAATTGAAATACAGAGGTTCCAACTCACTTTCAAATTTAGACATAGGACAGAGTCCGTATTTTCATTGTATCATGTGACAATCCTGACAATAGAAATGAGACAAAAGTGTTCAAAATTATATAAATCTTTATCTAGCACATCTGAGACTCGAGCAGAATTGACAATTGGTGATTAGAGCGGAGTTTGTATTTCCCGTTAATTTGGTTCTCTCTTTATAAAATTTAATGACTTTGAACGACTTTTCTATCGAAAAGTTGTTTGTTGGAGATACAAGCATTGTCTGTAATTCTTTTATACAGCGGTAACAAGAAAATGATTTCGGAAAAAGAAATATCCATTTGTAGATGATACTCATATGCTATTTTTGATAATACTTCCCTGTATGCCATTGATTCTTATCTAGTTAGACATGAGTTCACGACTGCATTTGAATTTATACGTACAATTTATATTGTAACAGAAAACTAGAATGCAATTGTCTGCTGTAAGGACACGTGTCACTTATCAGAGAAATGAAATGTTGATGTAGAAAGTCGTGAGTATTTCAAAGGTGATAATGATAATAATGAAAATTTAAAAATTAATTTGTTGGAGTTTTTTCCTAATACAGATAATTATTGAAAGTGTTTGATGAAGATAATTATTGAAAGTAATCATATTTATTTATATATATACATATATATTTAACTTTAAAAGGTCTATCTCCTAAAATAAGATACCATTTCATGTACAGCATTTATTGTATATTGAAAGAGAGATAGAAAGAAAAAAAGAGATTGAAAGAAATATTTCCGGGGAACATAATTAACCAATTAATTATATTAAAAAATTAAAAAGGTTATAAAGACATTTGGGTGCTATCACGATTTAAAAATTAAAAATATAACTGCTGCAAAAAATTTTAAATCTCTATTTAAAAAAAAAAGAGTATATGAGAGTATATGAGGGAAATCTCATTACTATTATATATATATGTGTGTAGTTAAGTTTAACATTAGTATAAAAAATGTTATTTGCTATTATGGTCTTAATAGCTATAATAGTAAATTTATTGAGTGTAACTAATAAGAATAAAAATTATAATATTTTACTTTTTTATTATAGTCATAATGACAGTAATAAATTGAGATCGAAGTCAAAGTTTTCAATTTCGTTGGTACTTTAATTTTCTTAGTTGAATGATACTGACAGCAGTATTCTAGACAGTTCGGAAAGCTAAATTATAGTTTTTATATAGTAGAAAACTGTTTCGTCATTCAATTACGACAGGAGCGGTGGGAAATTTAAGAGGCAAACTGGGTACATTAATGCCCCCACCCCACCTGGAAGATTTTTAAGTTTGCACTTATCAATGTTTTAGAAATACAAATTTCTCCCCGAAATTCCATAATGTCACTCAGTAGAAGCTACAGAAATCCCACCCGAGAATAAAAGTCTGAATTCAGTACTGATCCCGAGGTTTCTGAGGGGGGCAGATGGCCCTAAAACTTTCAAAAAAGTCTTTTTTTTTTGTCTATTATTAAAACATTACATGTTACCTAACTAAAAAAATAAAATATGACGATATTCCAATTAAAGCTGTTTTTATGATAAAATATGTGGAACGATACCTATCCAAATCAAGGTAAATTTGAAATTTTAAGCCATTTAGTCATTATATCATTTTTCATAAAACGGATGTTTTTGACATTATGCGCATCAAATTTTTAAAACTAACAAACACAGAAACTTAATATTTTGTATTATATTGCATTTTAAATATCTTTATAACATCTATCTTTTTTTAAGTAAGTACCTGAAACATATTTATTTTTTATTGAAATTTTATCATAAATTTTGTATTTTATGGCCATTTCATGGAAAACGGATAAAATGGCCTGCAAGTGACACTTGCATAAATACCTATATCTATTAACAAATAAGTTGTTAAAATATAAACTATACATTAAAAATAACAAAAAAAATCCCTAGATTTTCATATTAGCATAGTTGTTTCAATCTAAGGATATAATAACATTGTTCAAACAGCAGTAATATATAGAAAAGATGGTTCACAAGTGAAATGGCCCTTTATGGTTTAATTGTCTGAAAAAATACTTTTATCTGTAAACTTGATTATTATTTTAAGTTAAAGTGCAATATTTTAGGAATATATATATATATATGCGATAATAAGTGGATATATCGGTATCGGATATATTTATTATAATCCTGATCGCAACACATGTATTTCAAATCATCTTTTTGGAAATACTTAATTAGTATCTCTTAATTAAACTAAATTCTAATTATCTTTCATTTAAAGTGTTTAAAGGAATGCGTAAACTAAGACTGTACATTGTACAAGTTACTCTAAAATAATTTTAATTTGAAGAAATGTTTACAGCCCCAAAATTGTTTTAATATTGTGTTAAAATAAAGCAATTTCGAGCTGCTAAAAGTGATCTCCCCCTGAAGATCAGGGATGTAGTGGAGGGTATACGCTAGAATACGCCGTATACCTTCTGGATTTTTTAAAGAATATCCGTATAACCTCTGTTTCTCAAATAAAGCTATAGCGTATACCCTGTGCCTATAGCGTATATGCGTATATCCTCTGGGATTTTTACGATTGCATCACTGCTGAAGATGACACAGGATGTGTGTGAATAGCCACCTTGATCCTCCTAAAACCCTAAAAGTGCTCTTCTTAAGGCACAACCTCCAGGGATATATGCAGAAGAGTAATTTTTTTCTTAAATCACAAACCCTTTATGAACGAACTGGCCTAAAATTATTTTTTCTCAACAAGTCAAAGGTCCCTCATTTATGGTCCGTATTAATCTTGAACACGAATACATTTTGTTTCCCTTCCCTGACTGATATCAAAACGATACAATGTCGGTTTTTTTAATCCCAGTGATTATTATTATTACTACAACCTCTCACTCCCTTGTTTCGCTGGATAGACAATCGTCTTTCACAGGATATCCGTTGAAGCACAGTCTTCCCCCTATCAACCTTGGATACGGCAGATTGAGATAGCTCACTACACACGCGTAGCAAAGGTATCGCGTGTCTGATACACCTCGCGATAATCAAAAGAAAACCTAGCAGCTAATACATGAGCCTTTATTTTTGCGTCCGTTGGTAATTGTGGAGTTTTTATTTTTTAACTTCTTTTTTTTTTTACCCGTTCTGCGTGTTACTACCTGGTTAATGACGTAGAAGTTATTATGTAATAAGGGCTGATAGATAGGCTTGTAAGGTTGTCAGTCAACATCTGGATGGTATAATAAGACGTCCAGTGCATTGGAATTGCAATAGTATCAAAATACAGTAGCCTCCCGTTATATCGAATCTCATTATATCTTTCATTTGGATATATCGCGTCCCGTTATATCGCTCTCCTGAAAAAATATATCTTCCTTATGCGTTTTAAATAATTATATATATCTATATACATATATATATATATATACATATATATATATATGAATTTCAATTACATAATAAGCGTTAGCAATTCTGTATTCGTATTTTGTTTTTTACAAAAATGTAATATGTGTAAAGTTAGTGTTTTATTGAGAAATATAAAGCATTTATTAGTAAGATATCCTTTCATATACTAAAATTTCTATGTATGCACTCTCATAAATACTTTCTTCAATTCACGGAAATCGCACTGGCAGCAGCGCTTCCGGGATATTTGCGTTATTTGAGGAATGTCTGTCTCTTTTTTCTCAATTACAGAAGGTAAAATGTTCATCAATTGAAGAAATTTGTGATAAAAAAGCGTTGGTCTTGAAGTCGAACCAGGTATCTTACTGTTATGAGCCGAATATTTTAATCGTTCGGCTACAGTTGTTCGGCAGAGCACAGTTTGAAGTAAATATATTATGTTTCCCTCAGATAAGTACGGTTTGATTGATTTCTTTAGAAAGCTGGGAAATTTTTAAGTTAATTTCAGGAAGATTTCATGGTTAATTAGATTGTGGCTGAAGTTTTAACACTTTAATGTTAATATAGGATAAAAATAGAAATTATAAATATTTTAAGTAAATTTTTAGATGTAAAATATGAATATTATATTTTTATTAATTTCATCGTTATTTGAAGAATCTCTGTTTTTTTTTTTTTTTTTGTTGTTGTTGTTTTTTTTTTTTTTCTCCGTTACAGTAGGCAAAATGTTCGTCAATTGAAAAAAATTGGGATAGAAAAAGCGCTGACAATTGGAGTCGAACCAGGTATCTTACTGTTATGAGCCGAGTATCTTAACCGTTCGGCTACAGTTGTTTGGCAGAGCACAGTTGAAGTAAATATATTATGTTTCCTTCAGATGGGTACGGTTTGATTAATTTCTTTTAAAAGCTGGAAATTTTTTAAGCTAATTTCAGGAAGATTTCTTCGTTAATTAGAATGTGGCCGGGGCTTTAACACTTTAGTGTTAATATAGGACAAAAATATGAGTTATAAATATTTTTAACTAGATTGTTAGATGTAAAGTATGAATATTATATTTTTTATTAATTTCAGGAGGTTTTCGTCGTTAATGAGATTGTGGCTGTGGTTTTAACGCTTTAGTGTTAATATAGGGTAAAAATAAGAATTCTAAATATTTTAAATAGATTGTTAGATGTGAAATATGAATATTACATTTTTATTCAAAAAGATTTTTTTTTTTTTTTTTGTGAGTAAAATTGATTTTTTCCCCATTCAATATTTTCATTTTAATTAATATATCTATTTTAAACGTGTTCATTTAGAATATATTTCAAATAAGATTATTCGTTTATAACTTTAAAAGATAAATTGTGAGAACTTTTAAATAAATGATAAAATTAATTGTTATTTATTTTTAAATTCGAAAACTTTTGTTTGTTTGTTTGTTTTATTCTTTTTTAAGTAAACTAGAAATTTCAATCTATAAAATTTTTGGTTTTTTACTTTACAAATAAATGCAAATTTTAATATTAATAGAACCAATACGCATGCGTACTACAAATGAACGGGATTCTCCCATCTTTTTCAGACATTCGGGACAAGTATGTTGGAAAAACAGGTATGTATTTGAATCATTACCGTATAAATAATAATTACTTAATAACCGTTTATATATGTCTACGAGTACGGAAATTATTTTTTTTTTAATGAGAAATAGTTAATTGTATAAAGATGAGGTTTTCTGACAATGTGCATTTTAAAGAGAACGGAAACAAGTCCTTCCGGTTCAGTCGGAAGAGTCGGTTACTATTCTGTATAGATATTTGCATATGTTATTCATTTTTGTATATTTATTCTGTAATAAAAATTAGTTGGGAAAACCGAATGATTTATTGAAAAAAAATTAAAGAACATATTGTTGTAAGATAGAAAAATAGTTCAAGTTTACCATTATCACAAATGTTCGATGTGACTTCCTTTCGTGACTCTGCAAATGTGCCATCGGTAAATCATTTCTTGTTAAAGATTTATCAGCATGTTTCCGTCGGTCAAATTAATTGCAGTGCATAGTCTAGATTTTAGTTCAAGAATGGATGCAGGAAGTGGCGGCTTGTACACTTGATCATTTACAAAATCCCATACTCCGAAATCAAGCTGTGAAAGATCTTGTGATCGTGATGGCCATTGAATAGCACCTCCGCTCGCTAAGCGATAGCGTCAGTTATGACACCTAACGCCATCTATGAATAAACTTCGTAATATTACTACTAGTCTGACTTTCAACTAGTTAATTTCATTTAATATTTCGGAAGTTCTTAACTTACGAAATTGCCCAACTAACTTGTAGATAACCTGCATATATTATATATATATATATATATATATATATATATATATATATATATATGAATCAATAATTATTATACAATAGAAAAAATTATATCCAAGATTCCAAAATACACAGATTGAAGGAAGCAGAGGGAATCTATAGGAAAGAATCCAAACACAGAATATAGAAATATTACTAGAAGAAAATAAAAACTTATATTGTGAAATTTCTTTTATCATGGACACTATTCCACAATATAAGTAAATAGCAATTGATTTCAGTTTGAGTATAGTAAGACTTTAAGCAGATATTACTTTGCTCAAATTGCCCGATCAACTACGATACCTCATGTGAAAATATTTATAATTAGCAGCGGATAGTTTCTGAAATTTATACTAAAAAAATACCGAATCAGTACAATAGAAAAAACTATCACATCATATCGTAAAGAAAAGGTATATAAATGTGAACAATATATATATATTTTTTAAAGTACATACGTCATAGTGATTACAAATTAAACAAATGGGTGTCACTCCTTCTATATTCGTTATTTTAGCGAGAAAGGAAATTTGTAGGGAAATTGTAAATTCGGCTTATCAGATGTAATTGAATGGGTATGTGGCAATTACATCAAAAAAAGCTAAAAAGTTCTTGAAATTATAGTATAAAATTCGCCCGTAGGCTGATATATAACCCATATCATTATTTGAATGCCTTCGAAAACTTTTGTGTGCCTCTGTAAACGAATTTTAAAAACAAAACGCTTGATTAACGAATTTATCCAAGATACTTGCATGATCAATGCACTGTCCAATTAGGTTTGGATTGGTTCAGTATTTCGTACGTTATCGTGCTGAAAAGTTTTGCATGTTTTGTTTGGGATTAAATAAATATGGCACCTAACCTATGACATTAAATATATTAATACACAGTTTCATTTTCATCCTTTTATACCACTGTATTGTAAGATCAATACACTGTTATTATCAATTTAATGCCGAAAGTTCGTATTTCAATCACCCCCCCCCCCCACTTTTTTTGGTTACTGTTTATTACCGCTCCACTCTTGGGTAACATTATAGCATAGTACTATTTATCGAAAGATATACGAGGTAGCCATATTTATCCTTCAATAAATGAACTGTGTATGCAAAGAAATCAATTACAATTGTTATCGTTATCATATATCATATCATTATCGTTATCATATATATCGCATTCATTTATCCTATCAATATCAATAGCGATTTATTTTTTCTTTTAAAAATGCAATGTGTAAGAGCTATGTGCAGAGCTACGTTGTAATGCTGTACTAAAGACAAACCGATAAAATAAAATCCCTTGCAATTTCTACAGCATCATATTCTCGTGACAACCTATCGTTATTTGGCGAAATTTTTAATATTACTTTAAATATGTTAAGTGGCTGAAAACCAACCATCGCAAAGTGGATATTTTTTATCTTAAAAATTCAAATAAGTTATGATATAATTATTTTTACTTTCTTTTATCTTCACAAGAAGAAAGTATTGAATTCGTGAAAAATTCTGACTTCCTGTTTTCGATGGATTTATATGTTTTAGAAGGTCCTGAACGCGATTCGATGTTTTTTAGAAAATGTCTGTCTGTAAGTCAGTCTGTCACTTTGTGCGTCTGTATGTGACACAAATTTTGTGGGCGCTCTATCTCAAGAACGGAATTTTACAAAACTTTAGATTCAGTTAGACCTTGATATAAAATGGAGCTGAATCATTTTTGGTGCAAATCGCTCAACAGGTGGCGCTGCTATGCAGTATTTTTCACAATTTCTACAATAGCTATATTTCAAGAACTAATGCATGAGTTTTCATAAAACTTCAGATTGAGTTAATCCTTGTAATTTGCTGCTGATTACTTTAAATTTTGGTGTAAATCGCCCAACAGAGGGCGCTGCTATGCTGCATTTTTAACGATTTCCGTAATCGTCCGCAATCTCAAAAACTAATGCACGAATTTTCATCAAGCTTCAGATTCAGTTAGTCCCTGGTATAAATTAGCCCTAATTAGATTTTGGTGTAAATCGCCCAACAGGTGGTGCTGCTTTGCAGATTTTTTTACGATTTCCACAATAGCTATATCTGAATTTTCAACAAACTTCAGACTCAGTTAGAAGTTGACACAAATTGTTGATGATTAGATTTTGGTGTAAATCACCTAACCAATGGCGCTGATATGCTGCATTTTTCAGGAAGTATTAACATGTATGAGATAGAAGAAAGTTTTGGGATTCCCGCGTCCTACTAGTTTTAATGTAAATTTTTATGTTTTCCTAATTCAACTTTTCATGCAGTTGTTTCATTTTAAATCCTTTCTTGAGCAGCCGTTTTAAATACTTAAGATTTGAGATTTTAAAAGTGCATTTGTGAAAGACGGAAAGAAGCAGAATAATCAAACAGAATAATTATTTTTTATAAACAATTTTCATATACATTGTGACGGCAACATTATAACTTATAAGCATTTACATTATTCTAATATTCATTACATATATTCATAAATGAAATAAAACCTACGCAGCATTGCCCTCAATTTTTGTTTAGATCACACAGAATGACTATACTATTAACATTTTGTTCATGCTGTGTGAAAAATAGCGAAAACAGTGCACACGCAATAATGAAAAAAGGAAACGGTTTCACTTTCAATAGTCAGTCCATTTAACATCCCTTGTTAATGAATAGATGTAAGTAAAAACATTTTTTTGTTAAGCAGGGTCACTGGGTTAGACACTTTCACTGGGACAGTGACAACTAGCGCAGTAAAAAGTTCAAAAAAAGAAAATAAATGTGACAGGTGTGTATATGTTAGCAATGAAGCTAGTGGGTAATTTTTTATTTTTTTTTTTTTAGCTTGTTAGTACTTTTTTTTATGGAAGAGTACATAGCAGTTAACTAGCGTTCTCTTTTCAATTAAACGATGTTACGCGTGAATCAAGGGGTTGTATCAAAATTTCAATCTGATATTTCTGATCCATTTTTAACTCAAGATTTTTTTTTTTTTTTTTTTTTTTTTAAATAAGATGTCGGAAAAATATCACATGATTTTACAGGTAACATTTTTCGTTCCAATGGAATTTAAATTTGTTTGTGTGTGTGTGTGTTTTCAAATATGCTATGACGATGCTAAACGATGTTACGCCTAAATTAAGGGGTTTTATCAAAATTTCCATGAAATATTTCTGATCAATTTTTAACTCAAGATTTTTAGCTCAAATAAGATGTAGAAAACATATCCCATGATTTTATAGGTATGATTTTTTCGTGCTAATGAAATTTAAAAAGTAATTTTTCTTTATGTTTTCAAATATGCTTTATTTATTTTCATAAGTGTAAATAGTGATATATTTTCCTGAATTCACAGTGTTGAAAATTTTGTAAAGACACAGAAAAAAAGAGATTCTCTGTAAATTTGCATTAGTTTTCATTTAAATGTATTTGATTGGGTTTCTCAGTCATCATTTTACTGTTCAGTTATCTTTTTGGTTTTCTTATAGCAAATTCCCTGTAAGGATTTCCATGTCTTTATTTTTATTTTTAAATTATCTTTGTTATAAGCTTTAATTTAAAGTGCACACTTTTAAAATTCTTTTACAATTTAATTATAAATATTACAGAAGAGAATTTGGTTTAAAAATTGTTTTATTAAAAATTAAAATATTTTAGAATGAAAAAATTCGTCTTAGCGGGCTTAGCAGGTATTTTGATCGACAATCACTTTGCAATTGTTTCTTTCGTCATGTGCATGAAGTTTGGTGACATTAAAACTAAAATAAAAGTATTTCCTCGTTGAATCATAAAAGACATCCTTTGCATTCCTTAGTAACAGTTCCTATGTCGCAGTCAGCCCCATCAGTGGCCGAGAGGTTCTGCTCTTGAAGCTGGTAGACGGGAGGCGCTGGGTTCGATCACAATCGCGCCCGTCGGCCTAATCGTTCGGAGTTTTCGTGGTTTTCTCCAAACCTTGGTTTTCCAAGCGTAAATACCGGTTAGGTTCCCTTAGGAAGACCTCCACTGCAGGCACTTCCTTCCTTAGGGCCTATATCCCTCGTGCTGATAATTGGCCGTCTTAAATACAACCAACCTACGTCGCAGTCGGTAAGTTGACATTCTCCAAGCCAGCGGGCTCTGTATCAAATCACAGGCCTGTTAGAAATAAATATCGTAAAACTGAAATGGTTCGGCGATTCAAATTTACTCGAAAAATTCCAATTCTTCGAAGTTCAAAAATTTACTAATTTTGAAAAATAGAAATAACTGAATTTATTATCATTCAAAATAAATGAACTAAATAAATTTACAGAGCCTACTGTAAATTTACCGAATAATGTCTCTGTTATCATAATCTCTGTAATTTTCCATAAGACTTAAGATAATGCAATACCAGTAGATTCTCTGTAATTTTGCAGAATTTATTTACCAGTGCATGATATGCTTTTGTTGGGATTATTGACTTATAAACTATTCACGCGATATATAAAGTTCCAATATCATAAGGATGAAAAAAATATTGATAATAATTTACTTGAAGAACAGAAGGATTACCCAGTAGAAAATTTATACATAATATTAAGATAGATCAGATTTCTATAACAGTATACATGTCAAGCAAAAATGTTAAATATTTCCAATTTAAAAATAAATAAAATGTAAATATTATATACCTATAATTTTTCTCTATTAAAAATAATAAAGTACAGGAGGTTATAACGTATAATCATATATTATATTTATTCGAGAAAGTCGTTATGAATTACTTTATTTTCACATAGCAATATATCAGATCGCTTTTATGCATAATAAAGATTTTTTTAAATATAAAATTTCTGAACACATAATCCATTTCAGCTCATATAAAAGTATACTACAGAGCTAAATATATTAGAAATTATTAAATAGTTTAAATAATATAAAGTTTTTAACATTTATTCTTCATTTTAATATTATTTACGTAAATATAATAAAAACAGTTGAATTTTAGCTAAAGTATATTACAATTTATTCATTCAAGGAACACGTGGAAATTTACAATGACACGTTTACGCGTAAAATGATTAACACATCAGTATATTTTGTAACCAGAACAGGAATAATTCGGTGGAAACCCTAGGGAAAAGATTCAGTTTTGGGAATAGGAGGGGAGGATGACGTTTTAGTTTCTGCAGCCTCTATTCATCTTGCAAATATATAAAATCAAAGTAGCTGCAATCTGCACAAATCCTCGAGTTCTTCTTTAAAAATTGGGACCCAGTGTAACTGACCCGTTTCCCCATGCATGCAGCAATTACACACTGTTTGCAGCATATAATGATACATGCCAATAAATGCTATATGTTTTTTTATATGCCAGAAATTTGCGAATACTTGTTCCATATAGAGTAAAAGCGTAGAAGTGTGAGTCAAGCGTTAATGCTAAGATTTTTTAATTTATTTTTTATTTTTATTCTACTTCTGTAAGTAAATGTTTGATATTTTAACCTGCGCTTTCTGTGCTTTTTTTTTGTCGTGAACGATAAAATTTAAAATTTTTAATAATAAGATAAAGTTATATTTGTGAAAATATTTCCTCCTTTTTACGCCACTTAGACATTAGGAAATAGTTTTTCGCAACGATACCTTTAAATTGAAGTGCACTTATATTTATAACCTACCTCACTACATAAAATAATTTTGATTATTATTTTTTTCTTGTGCAATGAAAATTATGCTTCTTTAGGTTAGATATATTGAATTCGTTTCTGAATTACATCAAGCTTAGGCATTCTTGATAAACTTTTCTCGCAACTTTTCATGTCTTAAGCATATTATTCTCTTCTAAACAATATATTAATTTATTATTATCCAGTTTGAAACAAATTTCGTGTTTTGTTTATATGCCACCGGGCATTTCACTTTTTTTTTTTTTTTTTTTCAGTAATGTTTTTCTTTTTTTATTATTATTGTTTCTTTTATTTTTCTAGATGTAACATTATATTTTCGTACTTTAATTGTTAAAATTCCTGTAATGTATGAAAATAAGAATTTTTTAATTCAAAAACAAAAGCACATAAAGTTCATTAGTTAAAAGCATATACATATATTCTGGCTCTTTATTTTCTATAAGTAAATGCTGCAAATATTTAATAAATACAAACAAAAAAATTCACAATTGCATTTTTACTAAAGGTATTTAAATTAACAGCTAAACCAATTGAAGAAAAAAAAACATACATTTATAGTTCACCCCCTATATGGGTTGCTTCCCGTTTGTACATCCCCGTCACTCATTATCGCAGTGTGTCCAGCACAAAAGTGCTGCGAAGTTCTCACGGTCGCCGATTAAACAATTATCGCTCGACATCTGTTTCGCTGCTACGGGCAGCTGCCCTTACCTGTAACAATTTTCAGGTAGGCCCTTTCTCCAAATGTGCCTTGTTATCCAATTACTGGGGCTTGATCTAACTCATCCTGGCATACTTTCGCTTTGTTTTTTGATTACATTGTGCGCTTTTTCTGTGTTACTAATTCATTTATTGCATCAAATTGACGATGATGTTCAAGACGTGTTTTTCCGCTCAATACATCTATGTGAACAAGAGTTATCATCTGATGAATTGCAACCGTGAAGAAAAAAATGGTTCATTAAAATTTGATGCATATTGCAATAAAAAATAAGTGTGTATGTAATATGTATTATGTACGCAAATATATACAGTAGCATATGTATTTGTGTGCATATAACATGTATTTGATCATTCAATCCAAAGTGATTTTTTTAGTTATCTGAATTTGTAAAAGAAATGGGTGGATAAATATTGATGCTACACATCTCTTTTTGTGTATATAATTAATATAATAAGCCATTTTATAGTAAATAAAATCATAATTAGTAAACTAATAAAAGAAAGTAATAAAAAGAAAAGTGCCCAGTTAAACTGATGGCATTGAGCTCATAGGCTGTTCAGACTAATTGTATATTATACTCTTATTTCAAAGAATAATGCCCCTCAAAAACAAAAAAAAAATTGACAAAAAAAAAATAGCTAAATCAAGGGGGAGGGGATTAGCTACTCCCTTTCCCTCATTATACTTAACCAATGAACCTCCAAATCTAATCAGAAAAGCGCCTTATCAAAATAAACCGGTTTACTAAATTTGAAGCAAATCGGATTATTCTGCATGAAAAATCCTTTATCTAAATTTTGGGGGATTAGCTTTCCGTTCCCCCCTTTATACTAACCAAGAAGTGCCTTATCAGAGTGAACCTATATCCAAAATTTGAAGCAAATCGGATATTTCTATCTAGAGTTACCGCGTTACGTACAGAGAAAAAAAGAGTAAACACCCCTTACTAACTCCTCAACAAATTATCGTAGACAAAAGTTACTGGTACCGATCGATTGGAAATAAAGTCTACTTTTAAATGACATATATAAAATTTACTTAGGGGGCCATTTACATATTAAAATGAATCCAAACTTCATTTTATTTCAATGACAATACCCAATTTTAACAAGATATTTCAAATCTTTGGTTCAAACTATGCCTAGACACCAAATTTCAAGTCATTTGAATGATAAGTTTTTGAATTATAAACATTCAAAATTTAGTGTTTCTAATGTTAAATTACATTTTCATATTTTTATTTATAACTTCTGAAATTATGATCCTAATGTCCTAATTTTTTGTGTCGCGATAATACTAATATACCCAAACATAAATACGTTGAATTTGCAATTTTAAAAATTTTCTGATATGAATTATGAATTATGAAATTAATATTAAAAAAAATTATGAAATGCAACCTACAATTTTTTTTTGATGGATTCAGATTTATTAAGTCCTGCTTTATGGAAATCCAAAATTTCACATTTTTCTTCCAAGTAGTTTTCAAATTATGCTTAAAAAACGGCAAAATGAGGATTTAAGGAGCCGTCTATGATAGAAGTGACTAAATATTTTCAAATTTCTTATGCTATCCTGTAATCTAACAGGCTTAATTGGCTTCTTAATGTGCCTTGATCAAGAAGGGAGCTCTCTCGGTTAACAATCGAGTACCGCACTTCAATTTGGATACTGCCCTTAAAATACGCTCGTTTTAAAATAAATAATTTCTCGGAAACTTATGGTACAAATTGCATAAAAAAATTTTTTTAGACTAATTGAAAGGTGTGGAGTTTATTTATGCTGTCAGAATTGTGTACTGCTATTGAAAAAAAAATTATGGTTTGTTTCAATATGTAGATGGTCCTGTAAGCAAATTTTATATACATCATTTAAAAGTAGACTTTATTTCCAATCGTTCAGTACCAGTAACTTTCTTCTACGATAAATTGTTGAGGAGTTAGTAGGGGGTGTTTACTTTTTTTTCCACGACTGTACATACATACACACATATATACATACATACGTACGTACAGTCATGGAAAAAAAAAAAAAGTAAACACCCCCTACTAACTCCTCAACAAATTATCGTAGACGAAAGTTACTGGTACCGAACGTTTGGAAATAAAGTCTACTTTTAAATGATGCATATAAAATTTGCTTAGGGTGCCATCTACATACTAAAACGAATCCAAACTTCATTTTTTAAATGGCAATACCCAATTTTAATGAGATATTTCAAATCTTTGGTTCAAAGTATGCCCAGACACCAAATTTCAAGTCATTTGAATGATAAGTTTTTGAATTATAAACATTCAAAATTAAGTGCTTCTAATGTTAAATTACATTTTCATATTTTTATTTATAACTTCTGAAATTATGATCCTAATGTTGTAATTTTTTGTGTAGCAATAATACTAATATACCCAAACATAAATACGTTAAATTGGCAATTTTTATAATTTTCTGATATGAATTATGAATTATGAAATTAATATTAAAAGAAATATGAATTGCATCCTACAATTTTTTTGATGGATTCAGATTTATTAAGTCCTCCTTTATGAAAATCCAAAATTTCACATTTTTCTTCCAAGTAGTTTTCAAATTATGCTTAAAAAATGGCAAAATGATGGTTTAAGGGGCCATCTATGATAGAAGTGACTAAATATTTTAAAATTTCTAATGCTATCCTGTAATCTAACAGGCTTAATTGACTGCTTAAGGTGCCTTGATCCATTGGGAGCTCTCTCGGTTAACATTCGAGTACGGAACTTCAATTTGGATACAGCCCTTAAAATACGCTCGTTTTAAAATAATTAATTTCTCGGAAACTTACGGTACGAATTGCATAAAAATTTGTTTTTAGACTAATTGAAGGATGAAGAATTCATTTATACTGTCAGAATTGTGTACTGCTATTGAGAAAAACAAAGTTATGGTTTGTTTTAATAAGTAGATGGCCCCCTAAGCAAATTTTACATACATCATTTAAAAGTAGACTTTACTTCCAATCGTTCGGTACCAGTAACTTTCTTCTACAATAATTTGTTGAGGAGTTAGTAGGGGGTGTTTACTTTTTTTTTTTTTTTTTCCACGACTGTACATATAAAACCTGCGGGCACATTAGCACTCAGGGTTTGATAGCCTGTGAGCTAAAAGTTACTCAACTCCACTAACAAGTAAAGGATACACAAATTATCGTGGTCATGTTGTGCCAACAACGGTAGATGAACTAGCATTTGATTCCGTTTGAGATAGTTTTAAAGTTTGGTCGTTTGACTTTGAAATATTTTTGGAAATATAGTTTTTAAAGTTATTTTAGGAATTTTTTTTTTTTTTCAAATAAGAAAATAATTTTTTTTCTAAAATAACTTTAAACATTATATATTTTACATTATATATCAAACTATTTCTTAAATCTGTGCATATTCATCATAAATAATTTTCTATGCTTTAACATAATGCATTAAAAGCTCCTGGATTGCAAATGATGCTTAGGATAATACCTTAGAATAGATAACAAATAAATTAAAAATTTTGAGATTCAAAATCGTGAAAAAAAAAAACTGTATAATGATCACACATTATATGCATTTTTTATCGCTTTTTTATAAACTTCTTTTTAATTTAGTATTCACAAGATTAATTATTTAACTAGAAAATAGAATTTGTTTCTGCTGCAATGGAAATGTGAATTTTATTAGCCTTCATTTTAATTCATTCAAAAGTCTAATAGAAAACAAATTAATAAATGAAAAATATACTTACCAACGTACTAAAATTAAAATATTACATGTGGTCGCTCTCACAGCCAGTTCGGAGTAATAGACCTTTTCAATTTTCCTATTCGTTTCGTCGCGTAGTTTGTCTCTCTGACCATTCCTGCGCTTTTTTTCTTTCTTCTTCAATATTTTACTGTAGTACATTTATTAAATTACGATTAGACTTTTTTTTATAGCTCCTGTAAAATGTGTTACACAAATACTCATCTGCTCTGAAGTTGCATTGCATCTGGGAAGCACCTGAAAGCATCAAATGTTTATCTGTTTATGTGTTTATAAATATGTGTTATTTTCAAAAGTTAAGTAGAAAAAAATCCCCATAATAATATTTATCGTAAACATTTCATACTTATTATCTTTTTGACTAATATAGAGCAATTAAAAGGAATTTATCGTATTGAAATCTTAAAATGCATTCTTTTAAATTGTACATGTAAAAAAAAAAAAAAAAAAAAATCAACTTTTGCAATATAAGCGAAAGACAATATAGGTTTACTAATTTTTAGATCAGAATAAATTTTTTTTAAAGCGGAGATTGATGTTTTATTAATGTCATATTTTGTTATTTTTTTTTCTTTTCTCCGTTAAACGTAACAAAATTTTGACATGCCTATCACGAGATGCAAGCATTCCTTTGAATTTCTATGAAGTATGACGCCACTATTTAACATAAGATTTTATTATTATTATTATTACTTAAATAGAAGTTTTTGTAACCGTCTATCTAATCGGAGGATTCATAATATTTTTATGCGATTAATAAGATGAAAAATCCTAATAATAAATTCTGGTAGAACTGCTGCCACGAACAAGATTCTGAATGATCCTTAAACACCATAATCCCAAGCAATATATGAAATTCCTAATGTTGAAATAAAAGCATAACATAAATATGAAAACAAAAATAACATAATGAAATGAAAGCATAAATAACATAAAATTATTGCTATTTTTAAATGTATATCAGCAGCAAATTGTATTTTATTTAAGTCATATATTATTTAAATCTTTAAATGCATTAAAACTCAGTTGAGAAATAAAATTTACGGTGTATCAGCCACTGAGCAAGAATCTAAGGTATCCTAAAGCACCTGAAAACAAGGCCTGATATTCATAACCCGGAAATGGAAAGTTAAGAATTAAGGGGTTAAAATAATGATAATAATGATGATGATTTTAGCAAAGAAACAGTTTTGTAAGTATATTCTTTTTCTGTCTCCTCTCATCTGCTACAGAAAATAATGTAATAAATTCAAAATGTTCTTAATTCTTTTTCTTTATTTTTTCTGTTTTCCGCAGTTATATTTTTCAATTGTGACGAAACACCTGCTGAACATTTTCTCAACGATTAAGTAACAGAAGATTCTTCAGTGAAAAACACCTGTGTAATGATTCATTTCTTAAAAAAAAAAAAAAAAAAAAGATTTTTTTTTTTTTTAACAAGTTGTATTTCATTTGTTGTACAACATTTACAAGATGGAATTATCACGATGCCCCTTGCAATGAGTAAGTAATTTATCACCGGCTTGTTTGGAATTGATAGTTTTATTGCAATTCTTGTAGTTTTCGTGAGTTCAATATATTTTCATGGTAATCGTTCTGATTTCGGGGGAAGTCGGAAGAGCGGAAACAAAATTCTGAATGATACTCACAGGAATAACATCTAATTAATGTTCAATAACTACAAATAAATCTTCGATCCATTTTTTTTATTATAATTGAATTTTTAATCAATCAACATTTATTTTTTTACAGGCATTCTTTTTACAAAATATCTTAATGTGCAAATCTACCTTACTTACATGGATCTACACTTTTTTTATACGGTTTAATATCTAAGAAACATAGTTCTGAAAAATACTTACAAGAAGAACCTATTAAATCATTTTCAATAACAACAAATAATTCTGTATTTTATTTTTTATTATAATAAAAATTTCTAATAAATCAACTTTTTAGTTTTTAGCATGCGTTCTATAAACAAAATATTTTAATGTTCAAACCCACATTATTTATATGGCTCTGGCCTTTTTTTTTTTCTTTTTTGGATGATTTATCGAGAAGCAGGATTTCCACTATTCTGATGAAGAATGCTTACAGGAAGAACATCTTAATTCGGCGTTAATAATTAAGACAGATTCTTCATTCTATTTCATAGAAAATGAAAATCTATGATAATAAAAAAAAAGATGTTTCCAACAGTTGAAAGTTAATTAAATGTTTAAATACTGTTAGAATGCATGTATAGTAAAAATATTTAGCCCCAATAAAGTGCTAAATATTTTTCAAAAATAATGATTGAGATCTCTGAAAAATATTTCTTTAGTTTTTATGTTTACAATTATGTGGTATTTTAAACAGAGCCGTCAACAGAAAAATGTGAATTCAGATTCAAGAAAATGGCAGATTTTCATTAATTTGAATACTCCGAAATAATTATTTATGCATATTTAATAATAATAATAATACTAATAGATTTTATTATGCTTATAAAATATGCAAAATAAACACAACAATTATAGTTATAACCCTTTAAGACCTGACCTACACAATTGTGTAGATGATCCTAATGAAAAAGGAAAAACATTTTCCTATTTTTGTGCGATTTAAAGTCGAGCCTGCAACCACAGAATGGCATGGATCCTCCCTTGGCACAGCCTGACATCGAATAAATATTTTTAGATTTTTTTCAAACAAATATGATCTTATTAATGTTATTTTCATTTTCATTTCTACCAAAAACCTTCAGATCTTAAACGGGATAAATAATACTATTAATAATCGCAAAAAAATATAATTATAAAAATATTTTGAACTTGATTCTTACTCAACAAATATTACTTCCTTTCAAAAATCTATAAATAGCTAAACTATTACTTATTTTTCATATTTTATTTCCGCTGATAATTTATTTTGTATTGCATGTTTTAAAAGTAAAAATCTACAGAGAAGCAATTACTTTCCCATTAGAAATTCTATGTGTATTTTAAAAAGAAAATTATTGGCATTAGATTTAATCTCATTGTCATTTCCTAAGAATGTATAATTGGGAAAATGGCATAATACAAAATAAGGATGCGCTTCCAGGGTACGAATTTCATCGCTTCTGTCATATTTTTATTTACTTACAACCGGTTTGTCTCAACTTATTATCAGCCATTTACTTTGCACGCCAGTGGCAACTTCCTGTTAGATCACAATCAAAATGATTATCATTATTACGAATCTTATATCGGAGGCGATCCTTTTACACGCTACTGACTTGTTTATGTACCACACGCTGAGATAAGAATTTGTAAATTGTTAAGAAAAATCATAAAGTACAGGGACGTAATTGTTTCCTAATATTGTTTCTAGATTGAAAATTTTATTGATGACACTGAACAACAAATTTATTTATTTAATTGTTCTTTCTTTAAAATAATTTATGTGATTTTAAATACATTTGATGAGTAGATTCAAACGTGATAGGGTATTTTTTTTATAACATGCAGTTTATAACTCAATGGTACCCTGAATGATACGCTGTCAATTGGTATAAATATTAGACATCCCAAAAATGGGGCTAATGTGAGACAAAAGAAAAGTTACAAAATTTTATAGTACTAATATTGGCTTTGCGATCATTTTATGAACATTACATATTTCATAAATAATAAAAAATATTTATATACATTACGAATACATTCAAAATTTAAGGAAAAATATCCCAAAATATATACATTACATAACCTTACTTTTTTATGAGAGAAACTCTTCTTTCAAACATGAAAACATTTTTCGTACAACATGATCCTAGTTGTAAATTATCTTAATTGGTAAAGGTACACATATATTAAGACAGACTCTAAATACAATAAACCCAACTGGAGTGAAAAATTAGCCGGGGCCAGGAATCGAACCTGGGTCGACAGCATAACGTGCTGTTGCTCTACCGTTAAGCTACCCCTGGCCGATGTCCTAGCCTGACAATTTCTCACTAATAAACCAAGTTGGGGAACGTCACCGTCCATCTATCAGATAGCTCAGGATGACGTGACAACGATGAATAAATTTCTTTTTCCATCGATCCACAATATATATTAAAGCACATAAATTAACGTCTGAATTCCATTTTTAATTATTAAAGGTACACATATATTAAGACAGACTCTAAATACAATAAACCCAACTGGAGTGAAAAATTAGCCGGGGCCAGGAATCGAACCTGGGTCGACAGCATAACGTGCTGTTGCTCTACCGTTAAGCTACCCCTGGCCGATGTCCTAGCCTGACAATTTCTCACTGATAAACCAAGTTGGGGAACGTCACCGTCCATCTATCAGATAGCTCAGGATGACGTGACAACGATGAATAAATTTCTTTTTCCATCGATCCACAATATATATTAAAGCACATAAATTAACGTCTGAATTCCATTTTTAATTATTAAAGGTACACATATATTAAGACAGACTCTAAATACAATAAACCCAACTGGAGTGAAAAATTAGCCGGGGCCAGGAATCGAACCTGGGTCGACAGCATAACGTGCTGTTGCTCTACCGTTAAGCTACCCCTGGCCGATGTCCTAGCCTGACAATTTCTCACTAATAAACCAAGTTGGGGAATTTATGTGCTTTAATATATATTGTGGATCGATGGAAAAAGAAATTTATTCATCGTTGTCACGTCATCCTGAGCTATCTGATAGATGGACGGTGACGTTCCCCAACTTGGTTTATTAGTGAGAAATTGTCAGGCTAGGACATCGGCCAGGGGTAGCTTAACGGTAGAGCAACAGCACGTTATGCTGTCGACCCAGGTTCGATTCCTGGCCCCGGCTAATTTTTCACTCCAGTTGGGTTTATTGTATTTAGAGTCTGTCTTAATATATGTGTACCTTTAATAATTAAAAATGGAATTCAGACGTTAATTTATGTGCTTTAATATCTTAATTGGTGTTTATTCCATGAGAAAGGCAATTCTTTTTAGCCTTTAAACTTTGGTTACCATTATTAACCCAGTCTGCGTTAAAAACCAACAATCCTATGGGGCTAATGTGAGGCAGTGTGTGAGACTAATATGAGACACTGTATGGGCTAATGCGAGAGAGTGCATGGTGCAAGTTGAGACAGGGCTAATATGATATATGTTGTATACAGGGCTAATATGAGAGAGTACTTGGAATTATGACAATAGTATTATTGTATTCTATGTATAACTTCAAGCAACCGCCACAGATAAAAACAGAAAGTACTAATCTTTAATTGATTTTTGTCCTTATATGCCATATGTTTTTTTTTTTTCCTTTTCTTCCAAGCTTCATTTTATATTCATCTATGTTTGTTACTAATTTGCAATCGTCTAATATGAAATGCTAGGTAGTTGATTTAACTGCATATTTTTACACAGGAATGTGTTGGGACCGAAGAGATTACCTAAGAAGTCAAGTAATTTATTCTATCTTATTTTTTTATATATATTTTACGACAATTATAATATTACTAATTAGAAAAAATACATTAGTAATATTTATTTAACAAAGTCTATAAGACTACCGAAACTACTGCCTAAAATAGCACTTTGCTTAAAATTACATTTATAAGCATCAAAATTACTTACACTTTTTCTGGTTATGTAGGTATTGAACAATGAATTAACAGTCAAGATCATTTATGATTTTTGATTTTTCAACTTTGATTTACGCTTGGTAGAAAGCAAAAACGAGTGAAATAATGTTTCTTTTTTTAGGATATGGCAACAGTAAAAAGGAAAATAAAAGCATTTTTTAACTTTTTATTTGCGATTTCTAAATTGTTTTTCGGTCTCCAATCAGAATATAATGAAAACTAAACTATCATATGATAAAATCGATTTTTTTAACGTACAGGGTGTCTAGGCTATAAGCATCCAAAAAGTTATGACTTATTTTTACGGAACTACACTGTAAAAAAACCACTGAAGATTTGCCAGAACAAACTCGATCACAGTGAATGTGCTGTATCTTTCTTTGGTTTCCTGACTATATTAACATGGAAAATACAGTAGTTGCGTCAAATTAACAGCACAATGTACTGGCAATTTGGACGCATTTTTTTACAGCACAAACTGCTGGCGTCCAAATTGCCAGCACATTGTGCTGTTAATTTTACGCAACTACTGTATTTTCCATGTTAATATAGTCAGGAAACCAAATCACTGTGATAGAGTGATCGAGTGTGTGCGCGAGATAAACAGTAAAAATGTCGTTTTTTTTTTTTTTTTTTTTTTTTTTTTTTTTTTTTTTTTTTTTTTTTTTTTTTTACAGTGTACCCATTATAAATTTTTTTAATTATTTAAATAATACTAGCATTTCACAAAGTTTTAATATCAATAGACTTCGATGTGTGCACTTTGGTCGCACGACAAACGTCTAAACGGTAAATCCAGTTCTCCCCAAATGTTTCTTAGCATATCAGGAGTTGTTAGACAAATTGCTTCTATGAATCAATATCAAATTGCTTCTTTTTCCACTCATCCACAGTTTCAGTTTTTGTTTTGTTAATTTTTTAAAATCTCGGAGGGGTTTCCAATCTGCGGAGGTGAAGTCTTTTATACTTTAATGTGTAATTCCGTAACAATAAGCCATAACTTTTGGATAATTATAGACCGGACACCCTGTATTACGCTCTTTTTTATTTGTATTTTATTTTCTATTTTTTAGTGTTTAAAATATTTCATTCATGCAATTTCACAGCCAGCTGACATCTTAGCAAGGTTTCGCACATAATTAACTGTGTTGTTATTCAACTCGTATATAGTTGTAACTACAAAGACACTTTGTCAAATTATCACCTGCGCCCGGATAACACAAAAATGTTTTAAAATGCCTTAAAGTGAATTAATTAGTTACTAATTAATTTAAAAAAGTGTTTAAATGTTGTTTTATCATCATAAACACACATATACACATATGTACACATAAAAGTGAAAACTAGATTATAAAATGTCATCTTTATACACATGAAACAAGTTAAATTAAAAAATGTAATGAAAAAGAGTAATGAAACTTTTTCATTTAGAATAAAACCAATTAAGTGGACCGTGGACCTCTATTTAAGTAGAAATTGACGCCAAAATCTAAAATAATTTTTGTGCATGTTATTACTCTCCGGCTTCTTCTGAACCATTATTAAGAAAACCGCATGCAAATGCGATTATTTTTTGGAAAGTTACAAGCGTTTGAATTTTCGGCCTTTTAATATATTTTTAATCTGTTTCTCTCAAAACTGATTTTTCAACATTTTTACATTTTTGAAATATTTCATGCGTCATAATTTTTTATCAAAACTGATGAAATTGATAAGGAAGAATCCTGATATTGCTTATAAAGAAACTGTGCATGCATTTTAAAATTCGACTTCTTTAAGATAGTTACATTTTTTTAAACTTATTAAAAGGCAAAATTTTGTAGAAAATCGATATCGAATTCAGAAAAAAATCTCTAAAAAATTAACTATTCAAGGAATTAAGAAATTCGATACTCAGATGTGTTCGTCATAGAGCTTTAAGTGCTTAAAATGCAAAATTAAGGAAACATCTAAAAATTTATGGCGCATGGAGCATTTTAAAATTTCGGTTTAAAATTTTATTTATTTTTTTATCTTAAAATTATAATAAAATTGGAAATTTGTTTTACTGTGTTCCACATACTTTTGGTTAAATTTATATTTCCACAAAATTTCATATCTCTATGATGAAATTAAAAAAAATAAATTTTTAATGTTCACCGTCCCCTAAAGAAGAAATCCCAATGAGCCAATTAAAACAGAAAAACAGTTATACTGTAAATTCAATATACTATATTCTCCCGGATCATAAAATTTTTCATTAAAAGCTTCTGCTTTAACATAAACTATCCAATTTTTATAATATTGAGATAAATAATTGCTTAAGAGCTTTGTCTGTGATTTATCTTAAAGTAAACATTCGTTTTCCTGACCAACATGTTTTTTTCTTAAAAGACATAAAGTTTACCCAGCCCGAGAAATTTCCTTTAATATTCAACCATTTTTTAAGTATAAAACTTCTACGATTTTAATTTCTATATAAAAAAAACACATATAAGACGGAAAATACCAATCTTGAATGCATTATTAATTTTAAAAATTAGTTTTAGATTTTTTTCTTGTAGGGTAAAGGAAAAAAGAGGCATTTTAGTAAAAGTTCTTAATTTAATTACCATCTTACTGAAAAACAGATGTGAAACAGAAAGAAGTATTCTTAAATATATGGGGAATATTACAAAATGTGAGATTCTGAAAACAAAAATTTTGGAAATGTAAATCGCTTCAAAGCTTCTGATTTTTTTTTTTTTTTTTTTTTTTTTTTTTTTTTTTTTTTTTATGTTGGTTGAACAGCTGAATAAAGGAATTTATATGTAAAATTGTTAAAGTTTGAAGAGTTAAAGCTCATTTTTATGTAATTATAATTATGCGTAATTTTCTTCGAATATGTATGCCAGGATAATGACAATTTCATTCGAAAACATTTCTCACATTCTTGTTTTTTTTTTTTTTTTTTTTTTTTTTTTTTTTTTTTTAATCTAACATTTTAATTTTGTTTAAAGGAACACGTTTCCTCTATAGTACCTTAAATTGTGTGTAATGTTCAGTCAGTGTTGCCAGATAGTCAAAAGTCAATTTTCCCAAAATTTCTGAAATTTTCCCCAAATCAGTGTTTTTTTTTCCGCAAAAGTCCCCAACTCAATTTTTACTCAAAAAAAAAAAAAAGTTTTAAAATTTTCAGTTTATCACTATAAAAAATATTTAAGTGATTTAAGCTCAAAAAATTTCCCCAAATCAAGCCTTTTTTTGAAAAAAAATCCCCATTTACAAAAAACAAACTTTTAAACTGGGCTGAATGCAGATTCTGTAGCTACATTAAGAGAATGAGAGATATATTTTCCAATGACAAGTTATTTTACGTTTGTTTTTAAAAGTATTGTCTGACAATGTTGGACTGTTGTTACATTAGCTCCATAGCTTTAGACAATCTCTTATAAGTTGGGATTTGAATGAATCCGAGATGGTATGCTGTTTTAATTTTTTTGTCATGTATATCCCTATACTGAAGTACATAATCATAATGCAAAGAATTTTTCGCTATATCAATCGATGTGCTTTTGTATATCATAAGAGAAAAATATCTGCTTTCCACATATTTAACCTTTAACTAATGTCACAAAAATTGTCACATAACTAGTGTGAAGTGGTCTGTGAGACCGTTCCATCGAAAGGCGAATAAAAGGCGCGATTAACTCATAGGATGTTGTTTTTGTACTAAACTTTTTGTACAGGAGTGTTATAATTAAAATTCATCTATTCAAAAATTTCTGATGTTAGTACTAAAGTTCCAAACGAAACAAAATTTCAGTAGTATTTGTAGATAAACTGAAATTTGCAAGTTAAACTATGAAAATTGAAAAAAGCACCGGTCTGTGAGACCGGTAACATCAGTTAAAGGTTAAATTTAATTTTTTTAAAAGTACGGCAAAAGAATTTTTCGCGTAAGTCGTGCAGATTTAGTTACTTGCAGCTTTAAGCTGCTTAAAGTCTTTAGAGTCATATGCATCTGTAATACGTGTAAACTGTAATAACTAAACAACGAACACGACCACATCCAAGAGAATAATGACTGATATTTCCGATTTGTGGATTGTATTTTCGTTTTTCAAATCAAAATTGAGTTCGAGACAGATCCAGTTATTCTACAAGACTAAAAGAAGTCCTTACGAAAAATAGTAAAAAAAAATCCCCAAGTTTTTCCCCCAAATTTTTCGTAGTCCCCAAAAATTTCCCCACGAACTACTTGCCCCCCAAAAATTCCCCAATCTGGCAACACTGTGTTCAGTTTTATTTGTATTTTATAGAAGCCAGGAAAATGACATAACACAAGTGCACTCAATTTTTACAAAGCTTTAAACACATTATTTTCATAGAAATAGCTAAAAGATCTTGTTGGTATAGCAATGATTTTACTACTTGTGACTTGAACTATGTGAAGAACAAGAGGAATCACTCTGCAGTGCCATCTTTATACCCCATAAAGAATTAAAATGAGCAGGCCAGTACAATGGCATTCCTTTTCAGTGACAATCATATTTTAATTATGGAAAATTATTTGTAAAATACAGAACGTGTTACCTTCCACATATATGTGTTACATAAGGTATAATTATTAATTAGAAATTAAAAAAAAACTAGTAAAATATATTTCTACATGATAGCAGAAAGTCTTTTACTTTGCGCACATCACCTTGTGACATGCCAGGAAAATGACAATCCGAAATTTTGAGTCTTTTAATTGCTTTATTTTTTTGTTCTCATGAATATAATATCTCCTGAAAATACTTCTAAAAATATTTTTTTTATTAGAATGTAAAAAAGAAAATTACATTATATAATGTTAAATAGAAATTTTATTGTGCGGACTGCAATTTCCGTATTGTGTGATATTGACCCATATAGCAAATTAACACCTTGTAATAATAAATAAATAAATAACCTTGTGAATTAAAACTTTAAAAACGGTAAAAATAGATTTATTCGCCTGTTTACATGTTAAAAGGTGTAAATTAAAACTTTAAAACAGTAAAAATAGATTTATTCAACTATTTACATGTTTTATGGGCATGTAAACAGTCGAATAAATTCATTTTTACTGTTTTTAAAGTTTTAATTTACACATTTTAGTAATTAAAATTAGAGTATTCGTAAGTTCATTATTGATTTAAAAAATTGTTATGTGATGGTAAAAGAAAGATGTAGTACAACAATTGTTTTTATGCTTTTCAATTTATATTTTCATTTAATTAAAATTTAATGTAGGATAGAACATTATTATTAAATGCAATAAAAAAAAAATTCTAAATTTTTTTTCTTCTTAGATACAAACTAAATGAATTAATACAGTACTTTTTTTTATCCCTATATTTAGATCAATTTTAAGATTTTGATATCATTCACATCATGTAGAAAGTTTGCGTAGATTTACTTAAAATTTTGTTTTCCTAGATTTTTTTATTATTATTTTTTGTATTGTTCATGATATTTTTAATGTTTTTTAATGTTTTTGAAACTCCTCAGTAACGTAAACAATTTTTGCTTTGGAATACATTTTTAAATTACGCTAAAAATAAGCTCATAAATTCATCAAAGTTCATTAGAGGAAATATTTACCGTATAAAATTACATCCTTGAAATTTAAAATAAGAATCGTAAATGAAAACAATAGTAATTTACCATTTATCGCAACAACTTATTTGTTTTTATAAATATTTTCATGCATTTGGGCAGTTTTTTTTTTCTAAACCAAGCAATTTACAATGACGTCGTCAATCGATTTTATTATTAAATTACACAAATAACCTACATTAGATGTAATTAAATAGATCAAATTACCGACAAGAGTTATTTATTCTTCAAGCTTGAAAGGTTTCATAAATAATAATTATTTCTTTGTTATATTGTCAAAGAAAACATTTCAGAAAAAAATGAACACTTCAGCAAAAGACCTTAAGAAATGTAAAAATTCTATTGCACTGTTTTAAGAATTTATACTTAATATGACGATTTACAACATAATTGTGTGTGTTATCATTTGCTTGTGAAACATTTATGCATATTTGATAATTTAAAAGGGTTTTTCAATAAAAAAGTTTATGTCAGACCAACCATCATAATATTTTTAATAAACGAAATAAAAGGAAGATGAACAAAATCAGAAATCAGAAATTAGAATGTGGGCATTTAGAAGAATCCTTTGGGATCAAATCAGAATAAGACATGAAAAAAAAAATAACGATTAGAAAAGTACATATATGTGTCAACCCAGAAATCATTAAAAATTATAATACTGAAATTTGTTAATGTATTGGATTTAATTTTGTTTATTTTTTATTTATATGAAATATACTGAAGTAATTTATTCATGAACATAATCCAAAATCATCAAAGTGTTTTTAATACTTTCCGGTATGGTTGAAAAGCGTTTATGAATTCGGTTTGTCTGTACCCCGTGCTCTAACTCATGCAAATAAAATCCGATTGCCCTGAAATAGTTGTGGTTTACTATGGCAGTCTCGGTACTGAAAATGAAGTATGTAGAATTTTAGGTTCATTTACAGGGCTACTCAAAAGAATTCTGTTACATTACGGTCTGTGGGGAAAAATCGTTTGCCGTATATGTTAATGATATTACAATATTTTAAACATATTGAAATTTTTATACATCCCTGAGGTTACTACAAGGTTCTTACTATAGAATGGGGTGAGCATAGAATTCATCGTTCATTTACAGGGACACACAAAGAATTTGGCTGTAGAAGCAATAATTGAACTACTGAAGCATACGAACGATAATTGCTGCAGTGCGTTTTCAGTTATACTGTGCGTTTTTAAATTTAACTATTTTTTAATTATTACTTGATGTGTATAAACTCTATAGATTTTATACAGGGACGCACAAAACTTTTCAGCAACATCCCTTTATTGTCGGAAATTGCTGAGTTGAAATTTTCAACTGTGCTATGCGTTTAACTGAACTAACTTTTAGCATACTATGTAGTATGCTTACATATTTATCGATTAAATACAGGGATACACAAAAAAATCGTATATTTTGATGAGTTTTCAGGGTAATAACAGACATCGGATTTTCATAAGCGTTATGCGTTTTCCAAATATTCTAGTCCGACTCCATCACTTGGGTGTAGCATGGAGGGAGAAACGGGTTATTAGTGGGTGCCAGAAACTTCTATCACTTTTGAATTTTTATCTTGAGCATCTCTCCAAACTCTAGTATATGCAAATTGTAAATAGTAGGTGTTTGATATTGTGTTGTAATGTGTTTCTAATTGTGATGTTCAATATTGTGTGTTTAATGTACTGTGACGTATATAAATCCATGAAAAATTTAAATAATTATGCAATCACATTAAAATGATCCTCATGTAATCACTACACTCTAAATAAAAAGGAGTGACTATTCATTCCGGAGGAGTGAATAGTCACTCTATCGCAGAGTCAAAATATGCCCAACCTCTTTAAAGTGACTATTCACTCTGAGCAAAAGTGAAACTTTTGACTCTCTGAAAGAGTGAATAGCCACTCCTGGGAAGTGGCTATTCACTCTAAACAGGGGTGGATAATCACTTTTTCGGAGGAGTGATTATTCACTCTTGCTAAAGGAGTGCGGTTTTTCATCCCTGGTAGGAGTGAATAGTCACTCTTTCATAGGAGTGAATGTTCATTTTTTATGTAGTCGACTTTTTTTTTTTTTTTTTTTTTTTTTTTCTTTTATGGTCATTTTAAAAGAATCACATATTTTACAGCATGCAGTGAAAATAGATACAAGCGTGGTAAAGATTGGAATAAAATACTTTATTAGCAATATTTATTTAATTCATAGTTTGTAACACTAATTGAACTTTTAAGGAAAAATTCAGTTAAAGTTACATACGAATTTAAATTAGATTACTGATAGAAATAAACTAAAATATTTTATTCCAATCTTATCCTTTGTGTTTGCTTTTATTGCATGCCCTATAAAGATATTGCTTTTAAAGTTTTATTAATAATTTTTGAATAGGTGGATGTTATATGTTTAACAATGTTTGATTTGATTTTAATTTTTGTTTTAAATATAAAACCGTACTTTTTCCTTAAATTATTGCTATTTTAGCAAGTACTATTGTTCTAAAATATTTTTAATTTTCCCATTTAAAAAACAATGTTTATAAACTCACATCTTTTTTAAATAAGTTATAAGCATGATTTAAATATTAAGAATGTATGTATATATTTTATCCGCTGTCACTTGCTTTTGTTTTATTTAATATGAACATGGAGTCTAGATTTTAAGTTCTCCGGAATATGTATATATTTTTCTTTTAAACATATTCCTTAACTTAATCATGATTTCTAATTTTCGTCCGTTATTGCTGGTAAATGGAATTTATACAAAACTTAAGCCATATTTAATTTAAATTTTTTATTCGCGTAGATATTGTATTTTGTGAATATGAGCAAAATAGATTTTATATGTTTTACAGGAAAAGATTGACCTCAGAAATAGAAACAAGTTGGAAATTGCTAGTCAAACATGACAAATGGGGTGCGTTCGTACTATAACTAATTTTATAAATATTTCTTTGCACCGCATATTGTACTGAATGCATATTTTAGTGAACTTTATAAGTGCATATCAATTTCATTCTGTTCGACAGACTGTAACATCATTAAAATGCACTTGAAATAATTTTTTCCCATTTACCTTAATGTTGCGGAAAGCTTTTGACTGTCCCTGTAATTAAACTGTACATCCGATTTTCATAAAATTTGAAACGACTCGACAAAATTTTGCAACAATTAAATAGGGTAGATGTGCCAGTAATGGACACTCTTAAGGAATTTCTTTTAAAATTATTTTTTTATTAATAGTTATAATTATTACATTCCAGTTTTTTCAATATTATATTAATCTATCAACAATATTTAATCATTCATATAGTCTCATTATCCAATATGAATCGAAATTTAATTTTAAATAACAGAAGTATATCAAAGCACCCAAAAGCGCAGTAATGAGACACCCTCTGGCCCAGTAATGGACACCCTCTGATCCAGTAATAGACACCCCATAAAAAGTAATAAATACTAGTAAATCTGCAGATCAGGAGCCTCAACGTCATCTTTGCAAGTCATTGTTCTTTAACACTCACTGCATAATATTCAACTTCCTACAAATCGCTTTTTAAAGTTTTCAAATTACATAAATATTTATGAGGATACAAGATACTTCGTAAAGTTTCAGAAATTAAAAGTGTTAAACAAGTGGTTGTACATTCATGTTCTGAAATTCTGGTGAGCTACTTATACTGTTAACTTTTTAAATCAAAAATTGCATTTCTTCAGGGGGGCTCTGCCCCCCTGAACCCCCCGTAGTCTATTTAAATTTACATTCGTAATTTTTTATTTATTGTGCGGATGGTTATAGTATATCTTAGATTTATTTACGCTGTGATTTATAAGGATAAGCATAAGTTTTTTTTATAAATTAATAAAATTTAAATTTAAAATAAAATATTCATGTTAACCGTACACAGGCAATAAATCTTGAAGTGACGCCAAAAATGTAACCCTAAAATCCGCTACATTCGGCGCAACACAACGATGTGCTTAAAAAAAAATAATAAAAAAAAATAAAATAAACGGATGAAGTCAAAGAATTTGGTCCCTGTTCCACGTGCTTGTTTTGTTTGGGCCGAATGAGGGCATTTAAATCTGAGCGATAACGCACATCGTATTGCAAACTGTTTTTACGTCATACTGCATCTCCATCTATCTCTTTCCTCCGTGAATAATAGTTAATTTTATTTTACCCAAGATCTTTTTATTCCAGCATCTTTGTTTTCGATAAATGACGTCTAATTCACCTGCTATGCGTACTTACTCAAAACTTTTCATCTTGTTATATTAAAAAATACTCAAGAGTTTTCTTTTTATTTCCAATATGCCGCTATATTAATTTTTCTATTCTTAATTTTATTTTTCATTTTCCTGTTTCACGACAAAACATTTCAGTTGAAAATTGTTTAAAAGAAAATATTATTCCGGGTTTTGATTTTCTTGGCAACAATTAAAGAATAATTGGTAAATGTTATTTGAAACTGTTACGTTATTCTCTATGAAAATAATGAACTTTTGTATTTTTAAGCAAAATATTTCAATAAAATAAATAAAATAAATGAAATATTGCCTATTTTTATTTCTGGGCTAAAATCCTTCTATATGCAAAGATACAAATGCATTAATTCATCTGTTTTGACGTTGGCTTTACTCAAGCATTATGCACGCAATTATACTAATATTATTAGGACCAAATACGTTGCTAGGCAACAGAGAAAGAAAAGGAAAAAAAATGAAATATGCATTATGTCAATTTGATAAAACAAAATCCTTTACATTATTGGAAAGCATGCATAAATTTCCCCCCAATATTATAAACCTAATTAAAAAAATCTCACAAATATACTGACATAATTTATTGGAATAATTTAATAATGTTGTTTAAAAATTTCAGCATCAAAAATTTACCATTTAAATCCATTTTTCATATGAGCCATTTCTTTCAACAAATGAAAATCTGAAAATCGTCTGACTTGCCATTGAAAAGCATTATAGAGCAAAATAAAATGTTCCATATTTCCCGAACGAATGCACCAAATTTAACCAAAAACTATACAGCTAAGTCCGGGTACCTCTTCAACATGCCCAGTGAATTTCAAGCTGATCGGATGCTTTTTGCGGCAGTTATCGCGGAACAGACAGACAGACAGACTAACAGAAACCAAAACTTTTCGTGTCTCCACAGTAAGCCTTCACTGACGTTTCGGCAATAATTGTTTTTATGACTGTATTTAGATCCAGAATTTAATGAATACATACTAATGAAACAAAATAGTTATTTTCAAATAAATTTGACAATAACGATACCAGTAATTAATAAAATATTTGTGATAATCATTTACTGTTTGCATCAATTATTGTAATTATCAGAAGATCAATGTTTCAATTATTTTAGATGGATAGTTTAAAATACTAAATATCAGGCAATTACAGATATCAAATTATTGAAACAGTGGGGGGTTTAAAAGGTAATAATAATAGAAAAAAGGTTTGGAATGTTAGTGTTTAGTTTTGTCTCGCTATTTTTAACAATTAATCTTCCAGAGACTACTTGATGTATCATTTATAATAATTAATATTACAAATATGAAAGAAATGATATTGTGAGTTCAATATTTTAAATGCTAAGTAAAATAATTTAAAAATAAAACTGTAGAAGCGATGTTTGAGGCCGCTGATCTGCAGATTTACTAGCTTCATGAATATTGCCTATAAATTAAAGAATTTTTTTTCTTTTTTTTTTTTCTTTTTTTTTTTTTTTCGTCAATGGTGAATAAGGAAATATTTAAGACAGAAAAGAGATTTTTAATAGCTTCTGTAACTTAATTGTCTTTATTTAAACGGAGAGGTATTAACCCCTATGAACCCCTCTTTGACTGTGCTCTTAAACAATATTTTCTGCTTCCTAGCTGGTTAGATTGCCAGATTTTAAAATAGCAAGGTATATATATATATGAAAAAAAGAATAAAATATTGAAATTTTATTAATCACATAAAATAACTTAAAAGCAGCTATTTATAAAAGTTTTGGTGGAAAATGACTAATTAACCATTCCAGTAATGGACACCCCCTCTTAAAAGCTTAAAAATAAATGAAATTTCGTAAATGACCGTTAGTATATAAAAGTATAAGTTTTCTATTGCTACTCAAACTAAAGCACTCAAAATTTTCAAGGAAATAATTAATATATGAATTAATTAAACGAAGCCAGTCTCTTAGCCTCTTCATTAACATTTTCACAGAAAAACGGACAAACTTTGAAACATTATTTTCTGCTTCCTAACTGGTTTGATTAAAAGTGTCAACAATAACCCAGTTTTATAAAACATGCAAGGGGAAATTATAAAGAAATTAATTAAAGTTCAATATTTGTTAGTTATTTTTTTATGAACCAAAAACATCAAGGGTTGTCCATTACTGACACATCTACCCTATTTAAAATTTCAGACCATTCGGAAGGCTGTAACATCATTAAAATGCACTTGCAATAATTTTTTCCCATTGGGCCGTAATGTAACGGAAAACTTTTGACTCTCCCTGTAATTAAACAATACATCCTATTTTCATAAAATTTGAAATGACGCGATAGAATTATGCAACAATTATATATTTTTGATTTCAAACGATTCGGTTGGATAGTTTTTGTGCTGTTATATGCGGGCAGACGGACAGACAGACGGACTGAACGACGACTATAGGTGCTACGTATTTATATAACTACGAACGCACCTAAAAATCAATTTTTACTTTTTTATATCATTAAATAGTTTAAACTTTTGTCTTTCTAACAACGTGTCACACATGTTTCCTTCTATATATAAAAAAAAGTTTTGATTTGGAAATGGACCAATGAAAATCTGTGTAGATATTCCGGGTAGATCGGCATCCAATTTGAATGCTTAAGCATGGCATTTCATCGTTAGTATTAAAAAAAAACTGTTGCATACAAAAATAGGAAAATTGGTGGTATTATAGAGAAATGTTCGATAAACACGCTGATGCAGACAGTTTTCAAATCGAAGAATTATTTTAAGAGATATTTAATGCTAAAGTTGGACAAAATCGTTCCAGTAAAAAAGTTTTATAGGAGCAAAAACTATACATGAGAATTTAATCATTTTTAGATCATTTTATACGTTATAAGTTCCCGGTATGCAGATTGCATTTATTTTTCTTATTTGACTCATGTTTTGAGGTTTTATTACAATTTTAATTTCAAATTTTCAGCATTTCGAGAGATATTTTTTACAAATTTTAGAAAATGTTATTATTTTAAACTGTTGCCAATGGTATAAACAGCGCAAACTATAATGTTTACTTATTAAAAATTTATTTACACGTGACTATTACAAACAGAAAAAAAACTTTAAAATTAGAATTAAATGATTACATGTTAAAAGCAGGAAAATTACGTCATAAGAACCATATTTACACTTGAAGTTTAAAAGAGAATCAAAATCTTAAAATAAAAAAATCATTATTATGCGTTAAAACTTGTAATTGGAGGAAATTACGTCATATTTAAAATGGCCAAAAAATATGACAAAACAATTTAAATTGAAAAATATATTTGCGTGAGATATTTTGAGATAATCTTGTCAACTATTATCGTGAATTCGAAGAAAGCGCAAATAATATTTCCTTCTAACAACAAAAGTATTTTCACGTGAATATTAATAAGAGAAATAAAACTTTGGTGCAAATTACGTCAGATTTGAAACGATACATTTCAAATGAATTATTTAAAAGAACTATCTAATAGCATTGTTAAAAAATACCGGGAGACAATGACACTGTTTATTTAATTCATTTTACATTAGCTTATTTTCAAATGTTTTACTAATTTTTTTAATTAAATACGAAAACAGCCATTGTATCTCTTAACAGCAGCATATTTGGTCTTAAAAATCCCCAATCCAAGGAAAACAAATGGAAACCCGTTTACAGAGAGAGATCGCTACTGTTTTTTTTTTTTTTTTTTGTTTTTTTTTTTTTTTGTTTTTTTTTAATGCAACATTTTTAAAGCCGATTAAATTAGCGTGCTTTTTGGATTTTGGTGTGCCTGAACGGGGGTTGGCGAGCGTAGCTCGTAGGGGCAGAGCCCCCTAGTATATATATAAAAAAACAAGTGTTGAAATTATTCATTCTTTCTAAGAGTACTTCACAGCTTAATGGCCATTTAAATCTTTAACTGACTTTTTCTCAAAACTTGGATTTTTTCTGTTTATGCACCTTTTTCAGGTGCGTTCGTAATTATATAAATGCGTAGTACCTATAGTCGTCGCTCAGTCCGTCTGTCACAGTGTTGATTTCAGGGGGTGCCCCCCCCTCCCCCCCCCCCCCCGGAGCAATGATATGTCCTCCCTGAAGACTTGAGATTTTGTGTTTTCAATGGTCAAAAAGTGCAATTTCCTCCCCAGAACTCTATAATGTCCCCCCCCCCCCCGGAGCCACAGAAATCCCTCCAGGAGAAAAGTGTCTGAATTCAACAGTGCGTCCGCATATAACAGAGCAAAAACTACCCAACCGAATGGTCTGAAATTTTAAATATATAATTGTTGCAAACTTTTGTCGAGTCATTTCAAATTTTATGAAAATTGGATGTATAGTTTAATTACAGGGACATTCAAAAGTTTTCCGTTACATGACGGCCAATGGGAAAAATTACTGCAAGTGCATTTTAATAATGTTACAGCCTTCCGAATGATCTGAAATTTTAAATATATAATTGTTACAAAATTTTGTAGACTCATTTCAAATTTCAGGGAAATCGGATCCATAGTTTAATTACAGGGACAGTCAAAAGTTTTCCGTTCCATAACGGCCAATGGGGAAAAAAAATATTTCAAGTGCATTTTAATGATGTTACAGCCTTTCAGAACAGAATGAAATGGATATGCACTGATATATTGCACAAAAATAAACATTCAGTACAATATACGGTGCAAAAAATATTTCTAAAACTAGTTATAGTACGAACGCACCTCATTTGCCACGTTTGACGAGCAATTTCCAGCTTGTTTCAATATCTATTAAACTTAAGAACTCAGATTTTTTAATAGTTATATTATGTTATATTGTATACTTTAACACAGGGATTTAATAATTTGTTGAGAATTATTTATTTTAGGCAGTGAAATCTTACCAAAAATGCTAATTTAAAAATGACTTTCAACAAATAATTAATAATTAGTTTTGAATTTCACTTAGAACGAAAATGGTCTCTTAAAATACTTAAAGCATGTTATTCGAACTACTCTACAAAATCTAGACCTCAATTTTTCACCATTTCTGAGAAAAATGTACATAAAGTTGGTGAATTCAACATGGCGGAGATACGGTTTCCCGGTCTCCTTAAAACAATTACATTTCAGACCGCTACATGAAGAAATCTCACAATCATTTTAGAACGAAAATGGTCTGTTAAAATACGTAAAGCATGTTATTCAAACTACTCTAAAAAAATCTAGCCCTCTATCTTTCACCATTTCTGAGAAAAAGGTACATAAAGTTGGTGAATTTAACATGGCGGAGATACGGCTTTCTCGAACCCCTTAAAACATTTACATTTCAGATCGCTACATGAAGAAATCTCACAATCACTTATGAAAACTCGACGATCAATCTTTTTCTATACAACATACAACTATTTGCTCATAATCTTAACATTCCACATATCTACACGGAAAAATGCGTAAAATTAAATAAGACTTACCTTTATTTTATATATTCCATAAAGAATAATTTTAATTATATCCTAATCTGTTAATCTTAAAATGGCGGACGAAAAAGTGATCATTTTTCTTATGTTTTAAGGGTGTCGTCGTCTTGTTGCTCTGATTGGTTAATAAGCAATGCATACGTAAGTCACACTTTTAGGAGTGAGACATTTCACTCCTTTCTAGAGAGTGGAAAATTCCACTCTTTAAGGAGTGTATTTTTAAAGAATTCGCTCCAAAAAGAGTAAAAATGCCTGTCACTCTTTAAGGAGTGTATTTAAAAAAAAATCGCTCCAAAAAGAGTAAAAATGCCTGTCACTCTTTGAAATAGTGAACTTTTCACTTCTCCCAATTTTAAAGTGTACATACAGTCATGTAAATTGTAGGTGTTTGATATTGTGTTGTAATGTGTTTCTAATTGTCATGTTAAATATTGTGTGTTAAATGTACTGTGACGTATATATATCCAAGAAAATTGTAAAAAATTATTCAATCACATTAGTTAAAATGATCCTCATTTAATCATTACCTACAGTCATGTACTGTTAAAAAAGCAGTATATTTATATCTCTATGTGAAATCTTCGGTTCGCCCAGAAAAATTGGGCAACCATTTGTGATTGTAATTGTAAATCTCACAGTAACCGAAATAAATCTCAGCAGCTTGATCAGGGACCCGACGCATCCTCCCAGACTCTCTTTGAGAGTCGGGAAGAGTGGATGTGGTCTACCCCTCGGGATTGCACTAACACTCTAAAGCGAAAGCTGAGTTCCCGAGGTGGTCATCGCTGTCATCGCTGTTCCGTTTAGAAGTCCATTTTCACCTTAGTAAACTATGAAGTATTGTTATAGTATTCTAAATGTGTTGGAAAGTGTTTCCTAATCTATGATGTGTGTATGATTTTTCGATTTTATTTGAAATAATATTACCATGCAAATATGAATAAACATCTCTTGAAATTGTAAATTCCTATTTATTGTATATTAAATGGAGATAACTTATTTTCATCAGATTTATTCTGTTTTTAATCTTTTAATAAAAAGTTTTGATGGAGCTTACTACAAAGATATTTTAGTTGCATACATATTTCTTTAGTATACCATACTCATAATAAAATCAATCTTGACTTTTCTTATTTATTTTTATTTTTTACCAAAGTTCACTGCACTCAGATTAACAAGTTTATTACAAAGATTCTTTGACCAGAAAATACGAGAATTTTTATTTTTAATATTATTAAGTTATGCGCTTCACGTTCATCGTTAGGAAGTGGTGGTTGCATGGTTTTCGGTTCAAGTGGCATACGTTAAGCTTTAGCCGATTTTGGGAATTAAATTGTTCACGCTTTCTCAGCAAACATGAAACAATTTCCTTAACTATGACACTCACTATGGGATTTTTCTCATATTTTTATATTTGTTATGTGAATATTTGGCATTTATCTTTGTAGATTTAACAATACAAAATGCGGTGAATTAGGTGTCACAGTTTTCCAAAAAAAAGTTTAAACATACATATCCCGTGAAATTGTATTAAAATATAAAATTAATAGAATAAATTAGAGGCAGATGAATAATAGGAAGACATGTAAAACAGAATAATACATGTAAAACAAAAAACATTGAACAATACTAGAAACAGGAATTGTGCCTTTTCAGAATTTAGTGTCACCCCGATGAAAAAAAAAAATATATAGAAAACATATTTCAGTTTTAAGGCTGAAAACACACGTTTCTATTTTATATAAAATGACATCATCCGATGAAGAATTTCTCATTTGCAATCCAGTATTAAACAACATCCACAGTAAAGTACGCATAGGACGTCACTATTGCTGTATAATACACAAATCTAAAAAAAGAGATATCGTCATTCAAGAAACTCGACAAAAAAAAAAAACGGATATCTCATGATTCATATGCTTTCATTTGTTTGTAATATTAATATATATACTTAAAATTAAATTTAGTTTATAATAGCTCCATGTTTTATTAGCAATCATTCATTTATATTTTTTCAAAATAGCACGTATTTTAAGTACATTTCTTTCAGTTTTTATGGGAAAATGGCAAGAAAAAGATATAATAGCTATTTTTCAATATTGTCCCTTTACTTTCTACAGAAATGGAGTACTTGAGTTGCCAAAATTAAACAACTGACGCTAAAAATTACAAAAAAAAATTAATATCTCAAAAGTAAATGGAGATGCAGTTTTCAAACAAATTGCATTTAAAAGTATTTTTCCCCCAATACGACGTCATAAAAATTGAAAATGTGCGATGCTTAGAAGTTTTTAAATATGCAATAGAGTATTTAACAGTACAATGAAACATCTGCTATGTTTGACGGCTGGCTTATACAACGTAACGTTATTTTTTGGAGACGACATTTTATTTGCTGAGAGAAAGAAATAGCATACTGGGGCTAATAAACTTCCAATACATTCAATACAAACTAAATTTAGAGTAACATTTTTTGTTTTTGATTTTGTTTTTCTTGTTGTTTTTCGAAGAAACAAATTAATGGTTCCCATTCTGTCGCTAACGGGAAATCCTTTATAAACACCAATTCAATAAATACTTAAGAAATATACATTTAAATTAACATATCTATCATAATCGGAGGTAGCACTGCCCCCTACGAATTATGCTTCCCAGTACTCCTCCAGACCCAGTGGTCTCTAAAAATGGGTTATTTGCTATTTCTTTTTCGTTCTTTTTTTTTTTTTTTTTTAGCTGTAAATATAGAAACTCAATGGCCATTTAGAGATAAAACACATTAAAAACGCTTTTAATTTCATAAAATACCATCACCCTCTCCGCCGCTCCCCTCTCTCCAACCTATAGAATAGGAACTGTGAGCGGACATGTTTGTGGAATTTGCGCGTTTTGTGTAATCACAATAAAATATTTAATTTTCTGAAAATTGTTATGTTTTCTGGTCGTTTCCTTTTAAATATGATGACATTTTCGCTAGCCAAATATTCAAAGTTTATAACTTACTAGCAAACCCCGCGGCTTTGCTCGCGTAATTGTTGAAATATGCCAAGTGAATAACTATTTTTTATTAGAAGAACACTTTTTGAAATAATTTAAAAATTACAAATTAAGCCACAGTTTGACTAAAATTCATTATAACAGTGCAATAGACAGAAATGAGATTTTAATTAATAAGAAGAACTAAAACTAATTCCAATTAAATGATAATTTAGAATGTATTTTGGGACATTTATGCTCATTTCATGCGCTCATTTCAGTAGTCATTGGAAGTTTCGAATATTTTAGAAACCATCTTATTTACATCTTAAAATTAACCATCAAGTTAAATTTCAAGCTTCTTGTCTAACAGTTTACCACCTCTCTGGTGTTAGTGGCACCAACATAAAATGCCGAAAGAGAGTGGAAATAGAACGTCTCGAAAAATATTGAAACAGAGACTGTCACCATTAATTTGCTAATATTAACCTTGGAATTGGTTGGTATTTCCTAATATTCTATAGAAAGCTGAATTTAGATGTTTTTAAAAGTTTTCTTGTTGTTCCTGCCAACCAGGTGGTAGTGACACAGGCATAAAATATAGCCCGTATAGGTTCAAGGACTATCACTCTTGATTCGCAACCAATAACTTGTGTAATCGGTTTATTATTTCCTGAGATTCCACAGAAATCGTAATTTAGGACTTTTTTAGAATGCTTTTCGCTTCTTCCCTTCGCTTCACCCCTTTTTAATTTCTAATTTATTTTCGACTGTTCTTAGAGGACATTTATATTTTATAACTACCGTGCTATATTTAAAGTTTCTAGCCTCTTCAGTACCGCAGAAATCGCAATTAAGAACGTTTTTTGCTCCTCCAACCCTCGTCATAAAATATAGTTTATGTTTGAGCAGGTTCTATCACCATCAATTTGCAACCATTATGTTTGAAGTCGGTTTCGCATTTCATACGATTTCATAAAAATCGTAATTTAGAACGTTTATAGAACGCTTTTCGCTCACTTCATCCTTTTAAAATTGGAATTTTCTTTCGAGAATTCTTAGAAAGCATTTGCATCTTTGAAGTAATTACCATTCCACATTCAAAATGTTAGACCCCTTAGTAACACAAAAATCGCAATTTAGAACTTTTTTTGCTCCTATAACACCCAGGTGGTAGTGACAACAACGTAAAATATAAGCTATATTGGAACGGGGACTGTTACCCTCAATTTGAAAATATTACTTCTGAAATTGGTTTATATTTTCTGAGATTGCGTAGAAATCGCTATTTAGAACGTTTTTAGAACGCTTTTCGTTCATTTTCACCCCTTTTAAATTTAAAATTTTTAAGGAACTCTTCTCAGAGAGTGTTTTTATCTCATAATTAATTACTATGCCAAATTTCAAGTTGCTAGCCCCTTCAGTATCACAAAAATCACAATTTAGAAAGTTTTTTTTTAATTTAAATGCAACCGCAAGGCGGTAGTGACTTCGACATGAAATAGATCCTACATTGGAGCAAGGACTGTCATCATCAATTTCCAACCATTACTTTTGAAATCGGTTGGGTACTTTCTGAGATTGCATAGAAATCACAATTTAGAATGTTTTTAGATAGTTTTTCGTCCATTTTCACCCTTTTTAAATTTCGAATTATTTAGGAAATGCTCTTACGGATCATGTATACCTTATAAGTAACCACCATGCCTAGTTTCAAGATGCTAGGCACTGCAGTATTACAAAAACGCAATTTAGAACGTTTTCTGCTCCTTCACCCACTTTGGGGTAGCGGCACCGGCATGAAATACAGCCTATGTTAAAGCGAGGGCTGTCACCATCGTTTTCACACCATTATTTTTTAAATCGTTTCTGTACTTCCTGAGAATGCGTATAAATTGCAATTTAGAAAGTTTTTTAGGACGTTTTTCGCTCATTTTCACCCCATTTAAATTTCGATTTTTTAGGAAATGTTCTTAGAGATCATTTGTATTTTATGAATAACTGCCCTGCCTAATTTCAGGATTCTAGATCCTTCAGTAACATAAAAATCGCAATTTTGAACGTTTTTTGCTCCTGCACCCCCTTTTGGCCAGTGGCATGGACATAAGATATAGCCTATGGGGCCCCTAGGGGGGTAGTGACACCGACATGAAATAGAGCCTATGTTGGAGCAAGGGAGCATCATCAATTTCCAACCATTACTTTTGAAATAGATTGGGTACTTTCTGAGATTGCGTAAAAATCGATATTTGGAACGTTTTTTAGAACTCTTTTCGCGCCTTTTCACCCCTTTTAAATTTCGAATTTTTCGAGAAATGTTCTTAGAGATCATTGATATCTTAAAAGTAACTGCCATTCCAAATTCCATGTATCTGGCTCCTTTAGTAACACAAAAATTGCAATTTCAAACTTCTTTTGCTCTTGCACCCCCTTTGGGGGTAGTGGCACCGACATAAAATGTAG
The DNA here is from genome assembly GCA_963932465.1 of Maratus speciosus. Classification (NCBI taxonomy): domain Eukaryota; kingdom Metazoa; phylum Arthropoda; class Arachnida; order Araneae; family Salticidae; genus Maratus; species Maratus speciosus. The sequence continues at coordinate 126,400,212 of OZ010790.1, read as the reverse complement.
CCTATGTTGGAGCAAGGGTTGTCACTATCATTTTGATATCATTATTTTTTAAATCGGTTTGGTACTTCTTGAGATTGCGTAAAAATCGCCATTTAGAACGTTTTTTAGAACGCTTTTTGCGCATTTTCACCCCTTTTAAATTTCGAATTTTTTAAGAAATGTTCTTAGAGATCATTTATATCTAATAAGTAACTACCATGCCAAATTCCATGTATCTGGACCCTTCAGTAACAAAAAAATCGCAATTTCGAACGTTTTTTTGCTCCTGCACCCCTTTTAGGGGTAGTGGCACGGACATTAAATGTAGCCTATGTTGGAGCAAGGGTTGTCACCATTTTGACACCATTATTTTTTAAATCGGTTCGGTACTTCCTGAAATTGCGCAAAAATTGCCATTTAGAACGTTTTTTAGAACGTTTTTCGGGCATTTTCACACTTTTGAATTTCAATTTTTTTAAGAAATGTCCTTAGAGATCATTAGTATCTTATAAGTAACTACCATTCCAAATTTCATGTTTCTAGGGCCTTAAGAAACACAAAAATCGCATTTTTAGAACGTTTTTTGCTTCTGCACCCCTTTTGGCCAGTGGCACGGACATAAGATATAGCCCATGTTTTAAGTTGGACTAACACCATCATTTTGATACCATTACTTTCGGAATCGGTTCAGTAGTTTCAGAGCTTACTTCCTACAAATAAACAATTTTTACCTCTTTATAATATGAGTATAGATGAGTATAGATAAAAGCAAACGCATGTGATCTGCTAGATATTACGCTACTTTCACAGATAAAAATCTTATAATTATAATTAATGTTCAACAATAATATATAGATATAAAAATATATTCATTCTTGCGCACTTTCTTTTAAAAAATATGGCAACCCGAGAAAACATTAATTAATCTTATTGAAAGTTAAATAAATAAATGTTTAAAATATTTTTTGAATAAAAATTTTATAAAAAAAATGGTTTTGTTAACCATGACGTAATTTTAATACATGACATAATTTAATTAATTTTTCGTCATGCATTGCTATCCGCGCTCAATGTACCAATAAAAATATACTTCACCGCATTAAATTGCATATATTGTTAAAATGTCTAAAAGAACATCTTTTTTTTCAGGCATTATATTATCGTAGAGCTGCTAGAATAATATATCCGCTAGCGTAGAATTATGTACCTAGTACTTGTATATGTAGTAGACCTATAGGATTGTTTTTTTTTTTTTTTATCCTATAATTACGGCTTGAGACATACACGCCCTAGTGGGTTATGTTTTATTCTATGCATACCAATTTTTAAAAAATACATGTTGTGTTGTATTAATTTTCAAGTATGTCTTAATATATATGTGTACCTAACAAAAAAATAAATTCAGACATTAATTTATGTGCTTTAATAAAAGTGATCGCCAGCCATTGCCCCATAAACAAAGGATTATACATCACGTAATTTTCACAAATCAAGTTTTCTTTCTTTTTCGATATTCACATGTAAATATGTATTTTAACTGAAAATAAAATGCTTAGAAATATTTTTGTTCGGATTTTAATTAAACTTGCCAACAGTGAATGAAAAAAGTTAAAAACCAACTGAAATATGTTGAATTATAATTAAGCTTTATTTTATTACGTAAGAAGGAGAATAACAAATACATCACTTTATTGTTCTAACTTCCATAATAGTAAATCTTTATTACTATCATTTGACACACTCCACTGAAATCATGTTCATTCAATATGATTACATTGTTACTATATGTGTGCATTATGTTTACCTTCTTATGAGACATGCTTTCCTTTTGTGTTATCTACTAAAGCATTCTTGCATACTAAAGTATAAATAGTTTATTGTTAAAGCTACACAATTTTCCTTAATTTTCAGTTTAAGAAATCTTTTCATCCTGTAAAAGATCTGGAATTTTCTAAGAAAAACCCTTTTTTTATCACGTTAATAATTTTGTACAAAATTTCATTCCATAAATGTGTAAATTTTCGAAATAAAGCTATTATTTTGTTCAAGAAATCACTATTCAAAGTATATTATTGCTTAATTTTCAGTCTAAGAAATCTTTCCATCCTGTGAAAGATCTAGAATTTTCTAAGAAAAACTCTTTTTTTATCATGTTAATAATTTTGTACAAAATCTCATTCCGTATATGTGTAATTTTTTAAAATAAAGTTTATTGTTTTGTTCAAGAAACCACTATTAAAAATACATTACCAGGAAAATTATTTAATTTGTTGGTATAAATTCCTATATCTTCCTAACACCAGAGCAAAATAATAATAATAATATTAATAATAATAATAATAATAATAATAATAATAATAATAATATTTGTTCTCACGGATCCTCGAATTTGCGCACAAGTATTTTCAAATAAAAATCATTGCCGTATTTAATCTCAAAATTTCTACTATTAAATAAGGCGAACATCACTTTTTAAAAGTAGTGGTATGAAATCCATGGCCTGGTGCAAACCCTATATAACTAATCTCAGGAAGTTACACTTTTATTTCTGAAAGCTTCGTGTAATACAGGGCGCAAAATTTCCCCTCGCCAGCTCGCCATTGGCTAGCAAATATTTTAGGTTGGCGAGTAAGTTTCATATTTTAAAATCTTGTGCTTCAAGTCAAACTATACAGGGTGTCTGGTCTCAACGGTGTCTAATGGCTATTTCCTAAACCGTTAGTCATAGACATATAGTTCCAATTACAAAAATGTTTAAAATCAGGTAAAGAAATATTTTAAAAGCGATTTGGGTCAATAAAAAAATTTAAATTTTTATACGGTCCCCCGATCCTATAAGTAATATTTAGTAAAATTTTCCTCTTACACTGACAAGTAATACCCAAAAAGTCCCGTTATTCTACGATTGAAATTGACCGAGTAATAGCTGTTTAAAGTTGGAGCATATTTTTTGCTGCAAATATGGGGTCATTCACAAATTTAGTCGAAATATAATTTCGTCAGATATATTAAAAAATGGTTGAGAGTAAAATTAACATCGCAATATAAATTTGAAATCTTTAATCATTCTGTAATATTAATGCAAAATATACAATTTGTAATAAACATTTAAAAAGAAAGAAAAATCAGCACTTTTGTTAAATAAAATGATGCTAAATTAACAGCTTCAATTCTTTAAAAAATGATAAGTATTTTAAAATATTATTAGATTATACTAGCCTGTAAAAGTTGGGTTAGAGTATGTCATGTTTTTTAGCTTTTGATAATTGATTCTTATGTATTCTGTACAGCTGAATCTGAAATTGACCTTCATTTTTAACCGTCACATGAGGATTTTTCGCAAATTTCAAAGTTAAAAAGTTCAAAGTTAAAATTGAAACTCCTCCCTCATCTCATCGGACCACTCAGCTATTTAGATGTAAGAATCATAGGATATGCAAAAATATCGAATAAATTATTGAATAAAATAAAATATAACAAAACAAAAACAGTTTTACATATGTTTTATAGTATGGTATTTTCGCTATATTTTAACTTACACATTTACGATTTGCAAAAGAATTCAGACGTGATGGTTAAATTGGAGGTCATTTTCAGATTCAGTGCTAATAAGAACGTAAAAATCAATTATCAAAAGTTAAAAAACACAACCATCTCCTCTACTTTATAGTATCTGATTTTTGTTATTCTTTAAATTTGACAATTTGTGATTTGCGGAATATCCTTACATGATGGTTAAAAATTAATGTAATCTTGGGATTCAGTGCTAAAATATACATAAAAGTTAAAAAAAAACCAACAATCGCAGTCTTGTATTATCTAATCTAAAACTTTTTCTTAAACATCTTGGCGGTAATCTATCCGAAATGTTTTGTGTTATCCTGTAAAATAAGTGTAAATGGTAACCACCGAAAATCATAATAATATTAGATTGTTATTGGATTTGCTCCAGTATGTAAAATGTAATCTCGATCGGATATTTAAAAGTGAGTTAAAGTTCGAGTAAAAATTTTGAACTGTAAAAACATACATACGATCGTTGAAGTAACATAAATTTTATAAAAATAACATAATTTTTGTTAAAAGAAATCATAAAAGAAACAGTCTCAAGTCCTGACAAAATAAAACATATGTTATTTTAGCCAATCTGAAACTTTATAAATGTTAACTTAATCGTAATACTTGTACGATTTTTTTCAAAGCGCAGATACACATGAAATAAGATCTTCGAATACTTTAAGCACTTGGTATGACCCTCAAAGCCAAGCCGAACTCATTTGTTTTCAGAGCAGAAAAGTTGCATAAGTCATACATTTTTAAAGTTTCATAACTCGCTCATTTTTAGTGTTATATGAATGGGACTTTTTTTTTTGTCTTACTTGTCAGTGTAATAGGAAAACTTTACTAAAGATAACTTATAGGGCCGGGGGATCGCATAAAAATTTTAATTTCGTAATTTTTTAAGAAATGTTTTTATTGACCCGGTTTTAAAATATTTCTTTACCTGATTTAAAACCTTTTTGTAATTGGGACTATATGTCTATGATTAACGGTTTAGGAATTAACCATTGGACACCGTTGAGGCCGGACACCCTGTATACTCTCAGAATATCGTTCACTGTTCGGAATGCTGTTCACTGCCATATGCATTCATTGCCTTGCACACCGTTTGCAGTTAACTGTTTTGGATGCATGTAATGAAGTTGAATATCTTAAGCATTTGATTCAAAAGTTAGGAGTATTTTTAAATTTTACCATGCCTATGCTAAAAGACTTCATATGCTAAAAGAAACAGCAGAAATTCTAGGAGAAGAAATTCTTAAACTGAGCTATATTCTCATTATTAGATGGTTATCCAGCAAAGAAAGTGCTGTAAAAGCTCTCTTGCAAACTTGGAATAATGTTGTTAGCCATCTTGAACAGGTAGGTGGCCCATGAAAAAGACAATGATAGTGCTAAAGCTAAGGGTTTGCTGAAAAGTTTGAAGGATTATAAATTTAAAGTCTTACTTTCTCTTGGATTTCTACAGGAAATTGAACCCTTTAAGTGTGGCATTACAAAACAAGAAACTTGTCGGCTCATCTTTGAAAATAATAATTGAACAATGCATCTCAGTTCTGAGAGATCTCGAATCTAGTGCTGGACCAAGCAAACAGGAATTTTTGAACCAACTATCCATCTCAGGGATTATCAAGGACATGCAGATGGCAAATGATAAAAATGGGAGCAAGAGTTTCACACTTTAACTGGAAGATCAATTAAACATGCAAAAATATACATCACTGAAAGACTGCAATCTATGTCAACAGATGTGTAAACATCTCTGAATATTTTTTAAACTTTGGGTTAGCCTCCCAAAGAAAACATTCTTGAATTTGGATAGAAGAAATAAAGAAGCTCTTCATGTAATTGAACACAAGTCTCTTTAATGAAAAAGTGGATATTGTATTGGCAGAGTGAGCAGAATTCAAGTTTATATTCCTTTCACTAACACTGAAAGATATGCTTTAGAAGTTTTGCAGTGAAAAGTGTTGAGCAAGATTCCCCAATTTGCTCCAGATTCCAACATTTTGTGCTGTTCTACCAATGAGCACAACTTCGTGTGAGAAGGACTTCAACTGTCACAACAGACTCAAGACTGCATACAGCAAGAATGAGACACTTGATGATTTGCTCAAAATTTCTATTAATGGACCCACCCTTACAGAGTTTGACTTTACAGTTGACTTCGACAAGTGGTATTTCAGTGTAGAAAGGCAGCGCTACACAAATATGAAGTACTAAAAGCACAGGAACTTTTTCTTTCATGACGTTTCAGTGGTATATGTGGCAATTCCTGTAACCATTGAAACCTTATGGTAACCTTATTTTGAGTTAATATTATTTTTTCTTTTCAGCAAATATGTTTAGAATTTTCAATTTATACATTCTTTTATAATTTCGGTCACCAGAAATTTCTTCATACTACATCTATTAACATTTTAAAAAAATTTCATATTTTTCACGAATGTAAACTATTATGGATTTAACAGACAGCTCCCTCTAACAATGGTCAATTTAAATTCAGTTTGTCATAAATAGTTCATTTTTACTGCAGGTGTGGTCGCCGACGTTGCTGCCTGAATGAATGTAAAATAGTGGCGAGCAAGAATTTTAGTCTGATTAGTATCTTTTCAACTGAAATTTCATGCCCTGGTGTAATATATTATTAAATTTTCAATTTTTTCTGTAGAGATTTAAAAAAAAAAGAAAAAGGAATGTTATAAAAAAATTCCTAACAGAATGTGTAAACTTTGATAATAATATGTGTTCTGTTCATGAATTTTATGACAATTTCACATTCTTAATGCTCCTTAATTAATATATCACCTCTATACTTACGTAAACACATGTTACATACATATATTGTTACAACCATTCGAGATATATACTCTATACAACACACATAAAGTATATGGAACACATATATTACGAATTATCCAAGAATGCTTTTTACAAAATGAAAGAAATACTAGTGACTATTCTATCGGTACTAAGGAATCTTCCAATTGTGAGTTCTTCCATAATCTTCTTTTTTAAAAAACTTAAAAACATACATACTTTCACTAACAATTTTTCCATAATCGGAGTTACTTATATTTTTTTTTGTAATAATGCTTTTCAATAAGTAATATCTTCTCTCTACTAAAATAATGAAGAAAATTGAAATGTGTAAAGCAGTTTACTCTGTCTTATTCTAAATTCAGAAGTAATTATTTATGTGATTTACTATGTTCGATTGAATTGAGTTTATTGAATATAATTACATTGTTACTGTACGTGTGCATTATGTTTGCACTTCTCCACAACATACTTAGCTTTTGTGCTTTGAGTAAAAGAATTCTTGCATAATAAGGAGCAAATATCTTACAGTAAAAACCAAATTTTCCTTATTTAATTTTCTAGTCAGAGAATTCTTCCCATTCTATGAATGACCTGGAACTTTTCTATCAAAAACTTTTTTTTTTTTTTGTCATGTTAATATTCTTTATACAATTTCATTCCATAAAAGTGTAAATTTTCAAAAAATAAGATATGCTTTTGTCCTGAAATTCACTTTTCAAAGTATATTACAAGGAAAATTATTTAATTTGACGGTGTAAGTTCCTCTGAAGCTTTTATTTCGGGAAAGCCTTTCGCAATAAATTATTTAATTTTCCATGTTTTCTGCTGTCCGTAGAAAAAAAAAAAAGTGATTCTATTGAAATTTTTCTAAACAGAATGTGTGGGCGTTCATAATGATAAGGGTTATGTTCATCATTTTTACGATAATTTAAGCTTTTGTGTTCTGTAAAATAAAATGTGGTAAATGGGTTATAGGTCACAAAATTACAGTATTTTGTAAAGACTTTATATTATAATGAATATAATGCACTCGAGAAGTTGCGTAAATGACCTAATAAACACCCTTAAAAGAAGTTACGTGAAAAAGATGACATCAGTGTGAACTCGTTGAAGAATATACATCGCATGTTTATTTGAAGGGGTGGTTAAAACATGGGCCAACTGGGCCATGGTCTTTGTGCGGCCTGATTTTAAAGGACCCGTAATTTGGTTTTAAAATTTCTTATAATTCATAGTTTAAATCTGTTTTGATCTTGTTCAGATTATAATCAATATTTTGCACTTTTAGAGTAGGATAAGTTAGAAAAAATATACATATATAATTATCTAAATATGCATTTATACATTCACACATCCCTTCTAAGCCATTGAAAATGTTAAATTTTTTGTACAGTATATAAAGAGAAGCTGGGGAGGGGGGGGGGGGGGGATAAATACCTTTTTTATTTTATCAGGCCCTGTCGCTAAAAATGAAGTTTTTGAAAAATTAAAAAAGTCGTTTTCAAGCACGGAAAGATTTTTTATTTAAAATACATTAGATATCTTTTTCAGAATTTATATGTCTAGAGTCTAAAGTAGTTTATTTACTTGTATATAAGTTACGTGACATAAAACCATATCAAGACTTTTAAGCATTGATGTTGTGTAACGTCATCCGCGAAAAATGACAAAGCTGTTCAATTTTGGCCTATTGTAAAGACATTTAAAGATGTTTTCTCATGACCGACTGAAAAATGGGCTTCTAATTTACTCAGATTAATAACTTAATTCATGTTAATATGTTTTTCAGTTATGTAGCTTTAAGAAAAAGTGTGCGTATTTGAAATAATAACATCATCAATCCATTATTAATATTTCAAAAAACAATTTAATCTAAAATGTGCATGCACATTTTGTTTTGGCTTTTACAAAGTGTAACTTCAAACAAAAAAGAAAGAAAAATCATGGATAAAACATAGATGATGAGCACATTCAGAATACGGTAAAAAAAACTTCGTTGTTTAATAAACTGAAAGATAATATCTAAGTAAACAATTTGAATAAAGCATAATACATTTAGAAACTCAGTTTTAGCAATTACCATCTATAGTTGAAAAAGTATTCTACTTATTTTGTGAAGCCCTATATATGATCTAATTTAACTCGCTAAAGAAAAGTCAAAACACCGTTGCAATGTTACTTAACCAATCCCAGTAAATAAACGGAAATGTATCCGAATTCTTTTGTGCGGTCTTGAATATAATCTGTAGAGTTTTTAAATAACACGTAATGTACAGTAATACAAATACTCTGTCGTTAACAACATATTCTTAAAAAAGTAAGTATAATTTTCACGAAATAACGAAACTTACAATCTTTTTTAAATATTACTGCAAGAAACTTCCATATTTCTTTTTTTTTAACACTTTCTAACAAAGTTGAAAATTTTTTAGACATTTGGTTTGTCTGGCCGTCTGTCCACGTTCTAACTCCCGTAAATATATTCGTATTTTCATGAAATTGATAAAGGTTGTTTAGGGTCACCAAAGCATGTTTGGTATTGTATATGAAGTATGTAGGATTAATCGATCATTTACAGGGGCACTCAAAAGTATTCCATTACATTATGGTATATGGGAAAAAATTATTTGCAGATTACTTTAATGACATTACGCTATTTCGAATGTTTTGAAACTGGTATAAATCACTGAATTTCACTACGATCATGTTAGAACAGGAATAGAATTGTTTATTCATTTACAGGAATACACAAAATAAATCGGTTACAGTACAGTAATGTCTTTGGGTAATAATTGCTGGAGTGTAACGTTTAAAATTCGTTATGCGCTTTTAAATTTAATTAATTTTTTGCATCTTAATCGTTATACATAAATTCTATACCTCAAATACAGGGCTGCACAAAAGTATTTACGTACCGTTCTCCTTATTAGAGGAAATTGCTGAAGGTAAATTTTCAACTGAAGTATATGTATCGCTTAAGTGAACTAAATTTTGGCATGCATGTAGTTAATAGATTCAAATCTAAATATCATATACAGTGCTGCTGAAAAAATTTGGATAATTTTCCGATTGTGGAGGGAACAGCTGAAATTAGGTTTTGAAATGTGTTATGCGTTTCCATGTGGTTGAATTAGACGTAATACTTAAAATTTTTAAACGGTACAGTTTTGTTACATTATTCTGAATGTGTTGGAAAGTGTTTCATAATCTATGCTTAATGCGTGATTTTTTCTTTCTTGTTTCTTATAAATAGATTTTTTCTAATAAATAAAAAAAATCGAATCAATAACGCTAATGTTAAATTTCAAGCAGGAAAAAATAAAATGGGGTATTCACGTGATTCTCATTGACCACATTGAAACGGTACACTGATTATACCTTTTTACAGCGCACTTGTATTTTATGTATATTTGCATACGCCAACCCTCACAGAGAACCTAATATTAGGAACACGAGTATACAATGGATTGAGTATGAAGAAAACGCCTACGTCTGCACATCAATAGGAAAAAATAACTGTAGAATCAAACAAGAAAGAGTGATAGCTGTCGAACGTGCAAAGCATTCATAATTGAAACTTGTAACTATTAATATTCCAAGGTCGGTGCACAAAATAATCGAATTATATTGTTAATAAAACAATGCTATCGATAGTGTTCTCTGTGTTGCTTCTTCGTTTGAAAACCCCGGAAGACCTAAGTTTGGCAGCTTCTGCTCTTGCATCTGTTTATCCAACCGACACAATTTATGAGTTTGTGCAGGCATACATTGTATACAAGGAGAAAAATGTTTTTGGATGTTTTCACAGAACATATTCTCAAATCAAAATCCGTAGCCTATTGTGTTAAGCAACACAAAAAAGTGTGATTAGCATAGTAATTTGATATTATACCCATTTATCACTCTTGATCGCAACCTATATCTTGTTATGAAATAATTTTTATTTAAATCAGATTCAATAGTAAGGCAATATAAAAACGATCACGGAGAAAGCTATTGTTTTTGCATATGATATTTTTCATGACTATTTTACTCCTAAATTCGTTATAACTAATGCTTATTCAGTCCGCCAAACAAGCATAATTGTTTACTACGCTGGCAGTAGGGTTGAAACTCTAGGTAATGCATGATTCTCTCTAGATGTGTATGCCCCTAATCCTGATAACATACAAGATACGGAAATAAAAGGTTTATCAATTCTATAATTACAAAAGAAAAAATACTAAAAAAGAAATTATTACATGTGCTTTGAAAGGAAAAACAATTCATAGTTATATTCCTGCCTAATCAAATTTCCACACCAAACTGGTATGGAAAAATTACGCAGTCCTGTCAAAAATCTAGTAAAGTGACGATACATGCATGCCACAAAATTTCAATTAAAGACATTTACTTTAAAGGATGGTACACAGTTAAAATTTGTATGCTGAGTTGAACCAACTTTTCGTGCTGTAGTAGATAAGACCGTAAGATAATTAAAGATAACAATAGGGTGATGACTTCTCGTCCCAGAATTTGAAGCTCCAGTTGAACCATAGCTCTATAAATGGTGGAACGACATTTCACCATCTTATAGTTGCATTTACTGCAGCACGAAAAGTTGGTTCAACCCAGCACAAAATTTTTCACAGTTTAGATAGACAGTGTAGAGATGAACCATATTTATGATGGAAAGTATGGTCGTATAGGATAGTTGACATTATATGTCAGTGCTTAAAGGAACTTCAAGTTCACTTGGTTTATCTAGAATCGAATTATTTTTGTTTGACGTTCAAGGCAGTGCACGAAATATGTATTTTTTCTGACAAAGACTTCGTGGCAAGAATCGACACAGCTCTCTGCCCTACTAATATCTTCGAAAATTCTGGTATTTCTTGAAAATGTTCAACAGCTCATGAGACTTCAGTATTACTGTGTAAGCCATAACTTCAAATAGTAAAAAAATATATCACATCTTGTGGAACCGGATCCTTCCTGTATTTATCAGTAGTTGTCCTGTTAATTTTCGCCAATTGAAATGCTCTGCGTTGATTTGTACTTTGTGTTTTTGTATGTTATCTATCTCCTGATAGTGACTTTTCCAATCATGCTTTTCTTTTGTAATATGATTCAAATTGATGTTCTTATATACCCCCAAAGTCTGAACGTAGAAGTTTAAAACGCCTTGTTTATGTCAACATGAACATATTATACCTGAATAACAAATTTGTTCAAAACTTATTTCATTATTAATACGAACAATTGCATAAAATTATTTTATCGCACATTTGTTTACACTGATCCAGTCTCAAACATTATTTTCATTAATGTGCATTATTCTGAAACCATTGTTTTTTAAATAAGAATAATATCAATAATAATAATAATAGCATTAGTAGTAATAAAAGTAACAGTAATAGTAATAGTAATAATAAGAATAATGATAAATCATTCCGGTAAAATCCTTTTTATATACAATTTTAAGTCAATATAAATTTCTTTATTTTTAAATTTTCTTTGAGATATGTATTTTATTTGCAATATTTTGCCTTTGTCATTTTACAAATTGCATTTATTTCAAACGATAATCGCATTATTAAACGTAATTTAAAAAACCGTCAACATATCTTATTCGAATTAAAATATCTTTAGGTAATGCTACAAAACGCACCGTGGTCAGAATATCTCGAGCATTTTCTGGTTGTCTTTTCAAATGATTAACAACGTTATTGAGTTTCTACATGGGTTCAGCAAAAGTATATGCCTATTAGATTGAAAAATGGATTTGCAAGGCAATTTTTTTTCTTAAGGGAAAAAACTCACTTTTTTCTGTAATCGATATAATTAAATAAAAACTATCTGATAACATATTTTATTTATATTCGATTCCTTTACAGGAAGTTTTAAACAAACTATACAAAATTAATACATTTTACTAGGGGTCTCTATTTACTGCGCCTGTCATGTGCCAACCTCGGGCTGTCAGCAGACTAGCGTGTTGTAAAATTGTTCCTAAATCCTACATTGGTGGAAACACATTGTAATATACCATAATAATCAATTAATTTTTTTCGATTAAGAGCATTTTAAGAAATTTAAATTTTGTATGGATGAATAGACTGTCAGACAGATTAATTGCATACGAGGTGTGGCTATTTAATAACGAGACTAATTTCTTCTACTGAAGAACTACGCATGCTCGAAATTCGTACGAATAATAGTTGTGTAGTGCAAAGCCTCCTTTATCGATTATCGCCTCTAAATTGTCTGTATTCTAATTCGTCTGGCCGTGACCTGCATTTTTCTGGACCATTTTTAGAGTTTTGCTGGGATTATGTTGAATGTTTTAAAAGAGCAACGAATTAATGTGAATTTTGTTTTTAAAGTTGGACAATCCGCTACTGAAATTCATCATTTTTTAAGAGAAGTGTACGGCAATGAATGTTTGTCACGTATGCGAGTTTTGAGGGGTTTAAGGGTTTCCAAGACGGCCGAGAAGACATTGAAGATGATGTTCGCACGGATCGCCCTTCCACGTCAACAACGGAGAAAATTTTCAATTTTCATCTAATATTGAACCTTCACGGGGTTCCTGAAGGTCCAACCATCAATACTATTACCTTGAGGCCTTTGCTCAACTGCGCGAAAAAAATATGAAAAAAACGACCCGAGTTGTGGAAGAACAAGTCATGAGTGCTACATCAGAACAACACACTGGCTCACATTGCAATGTCTGCCAAGATATTTCTAGTCAAGTATAACATCCGAGTATTTGACATCCGCTTTATTAGCCTGACTTGGCGTTCTGTCACCGTGTGACTCTTATCTGTACCCCAAGATCAAATCTGCATTAAAAGGAACGAAATTTCAGAATTTTGAAGCTGTGAAAGAAAAAGTGGCAAGCGCCATGAAAGAGCTCACAGAAGAAAACTACTAGCATTGTTTCAAACAATGGAAAATTCGCGTGGAGCACTGTAGGGATAAAGGAAGGGTGTATATGAAAGGGCATAGTAACTAAATATGTATAAATCTAAACTAAAATATTTTACAGCATTAGTCTCGTTTTTTAACAGCCACACCTCGTAAACTTTGCATTTGTGTGTTTTATGTAGCAACTTACTTGATAGTTTAGTACCAATAAAGAATAGCTAATTTCTATTCATTTCCATATTCATAATAACATAAAACATTGTTTGAATTATGAATATGGAAGTTGAATTGAATTATGAAATGAGTTTAAATTAAAAGTTGTCACCGTAAATGTCACCATACAGTAAGACATAAATAATCAGCTTTATTCAAATGTTGGGCAGAGTAAGAAGTTTATTCTGAATATTAAAAAAAAAAAAGAAAACGTAAAAAATTTATTTTATTTAAATTTGGTTACCCTATTTCCCCACAGGAGACGCTTTAAATGCAAAAGAAAATTTTGTGGAATCTGTATACCTTAATTTTAACTTGAAATATGATGATCATATGATAAAACATAAAAAAAAAAAATCCATATGGCAATTTCTACTGGGCCCGGTACAAGCGTAAAAAAAAGAAAAAACAATTATCATATAATTCTTGTTTTATCAAAACATAAAATTGAAGCGGCAGAAGCTTTTTATCAACATTTATGTAAAAAAAAAAAAAAAAAAAAAAAAAAACCATAAAAATCAATTTTATTTAAATTTGATTATCCTATACACTATAGATGGAGATTCCCAAAATTTTTAAGGATCCAGTGGCTCTTAAACCCCAAAAATCCAGTCGCCACTATGGCTTCTAACCAAAATCTAGTGACAACATTGTGAAACAAATTCATAAAACAATAGTGTTTATATCGAAAAAACAACAAAAAAAACCCTCAGGAATTCAAAATGAAAAATAGTTTAATTAATAAATGCACATGTACAACAATGCATAGACTAATTACAACAAATATGTACATTTTATTCAATCCTAAAATTCTTGAAACTTTGATATTAAAAATGTATAATATAAATTTGGAAAAATCAGAAGATAAAGTTGAACAAGATACAATTGAGTAAAAAACATGTATATGCTAAGCAGTCATGATGATGGGAAATATTAGGAAAACTTTATTTCTTATTTTAATTTTGTCATATAAAAGTATACATATAAAAAAAATTAGGAATGTGTAAGGTTATTTTGCACTGTAAAAATCTCTCACTTGCAGAAAACATTTACAGAGCAAGAATATGCCTCGCGTTAAGTATTTTTTCGTGCGAGTTTCTTTTCCTTTTTGTTCTTTTTTCTTCAGAGTTCGGAATCTTCTATCCTCGCGACTCCAGGATCCAAAGTAATTAAATAATCTCCATCGCATCGGGAACTTTGGACTGTCTCGTGAGCAGATCTGCAGTAAATGAGTATTTATTTTAACTCTGGATTTCGCACGAAACCTTCGAAGAAATGCTTGCTTTCGCAGGTTTCCAAAAAGGAACCTTTACCGTTAGCTTGCTCATATGCCGAGCTTCGCAGCTGCTAACCTTTGTAGTGGAGCGGACATGCGTAGAATTATATTCGAACATAATGTTCAGCAAGAAAGCAGTACATCACAGGAACAGTGTTCACGACGGTAATAGAGATCGCAAAAATGCCTTGACTTTCTATCAAGGTCGTACTTGATCTCGGCAAGTGAAAAGAGCAGGTGCTTTTCTATTTGCAACTAAAATAAATATAAAAATTCTGCGACGGGGATTGAAGAACACTGTAAATTGATCTCTGAGGACTAAGACACTGAAAGTTAGTCGCGACAGCAAAAAATTTAGTACCTTTACTATACACATACATTTTAATATTTCGTAGAATTTCAAATAACATGACACTAAAATGCATTTTGCATATGTGGTGTAATCGAATTTTCTGTGCAGCCCTGTACAATAACTACAAACGCTATATACATCCTCTTGAAGAAAAATACATATTGCAGGTGACTATGACATTATACTAAAATTATATTACCATCCGCGATGTCCAGAACCCGCGTTTTACATACATTCTTTCATAAAATCCTTACATATACTTGTATTTTTTTGTGCGGCCCTGTAAAATAACTATAAATACTATACAACCCTCTTCAAGAAAAAACATGCTATAGGTGACTGTAACAACATACTAAAACTGCATTACCGCCAGCTTTCTACAAACCTAGCATTTAACATACATTCGTATTCTTTTGTACGGCTCTGTAAAAATCTATAAATACAATCCGTCTTCAAGGAAAAACATACTGTATGTGAATGTAACAAAAAAATTATAATTATACTACCGTCAACGTTTTACAAACCCTGCATTTAACACATATTCGTTTAATCAGTCGTTTAATAAAATCGCTTCATATGTTCCTTTCATTAGAATTTTAGATATATAAGGTAGATAACAATTGTTTTGTTGTTGTTTTTTTCTCTGCATTTCAGCCTTACCATAAAATCAATATTTCTGAAGCTGTAATAGCCACTATTTTATAAGTCATTTTTTTCATATTTTATTTTATAATATTTAAAGAATGAAAGTGTCGATGCTTTATTATTAATATTTTAGGAAATCTGACTTGAATCAATCCGATATAGTTTATCTTCAAAAAAAAAAAAAAAAAAAAAAAAAACGAAAATTTGAAGTAAGAAAAAAAAAAGTAAAAGAAAACAGTAAAAAAGAGAAGGGAAGATAATACAAAACTTATTAGAGTATAATATATGGTCAATATTAGTTCAAATAAAAATATTTTTTTTAGTTAAAACATTGCAATTCATAAATAATATAAATTGTAGCAGTATTCTGAATTACTCCGTGGTTACTGACCTTTCCTATGAAGCACTGAGAGATCAAGCCCTGCTGATATGATTTGACTGAATTTGCGAGAGTTTTATGGTCGTTAGATGGCCATATAATCCTCTTGGGTTTAACCATAAATGGAAGCAATCTTGAGAAATGGTATCAAGGAAATTATCTGCCTACCAGAACTTCACTACCTTGTAAACAACTAAAGCTAGTGGGTCTGAAGTTTTTCCTCTTTTTTTCTAAGTAGGGAAGTTGTATTCTTTTTTTCATTTTTTTTTTTTTTTTTTTTTTTTTTTTTTTTTTTTTTTTTTGTATATTTTGCTGCTGCATCAAAACATTGAAGTAAAGAAATTTTGACAAATTTGTAGAAAACAAATTATTGCAATAAATGTATTTATTTTGTAATTTAAATGAAAAAAATCGATACCTGAGAGACTGAAATAAAATTTAATGTGAAAGTGTATTAGAAACTAATGATCACAATAATGCGTTATGCATTAATTAATAAAGTTTATAGTGAAATGGGGATGAAAATGAATACGTAATTGAAATAAGGGAATAATATGTATAACATCTGAGTGAATATTTGTTAGAGAAAACGTCTCATAAAAGATTAAAAAAAAACAAAAAAACAATGTATTTTGCATTAATTAAGATAATTTTTCTGCTTTACAAGTATCACCTTTAGCAGAGAAAACATTTACTTTAATTATTTAAATACAATTTTTCTCTTCATAAAGCTGGATTATTTGAGCTGCAGTTCAAAAATATTTTAACTTACAGGATCTAAAGAAGGTGAATCGATGTCTTTAAAATTTACTTTCTTTTTCTGTATTTCGAGATTTTATATTATAATTCTCTAGAATTTTGCATCGAATTTTCAAACTCGTCAAATAATCAAGTACACAATTTTCTAATTTGAGTTTGAAATGCAAGATTTTTGTGTAGATTTTGTGAATGGTTTATATTTCTGTGACACTATAAAGAATGGGTCAGTATCCCAGATGTTAGTGTACAGATTTTTTGTTTTTTCGAGGCTTCAGACCAGAAGTACTCTGGTGCATTTCTGCATAACTAAAATCCGAAAAATCGTCTTCTTATTCTTTTTTTTTATTATTATTTTTCTTAGAAATCATAGGCAGATGTGCAAAATTTTTGTATTATTAAATATAAAAATTATATTAAACAGAATCACAGGAAAATTTTTAATATCAATGTTAAAGCACACATTTGAAACTGCTTGATTGGCTGATCAACTTCTTCTCATTACGTAATAACATTAATGCAATAAAATATTGAACACTTTGGAAATAATATTATTTTTATTTAGAATTTTCTTACATTAATGATAATACTACAGTTATTTTATTTTCGCAAGTAGTAAATTAAGTAAATTTGTTAAAAGGAGATATAAATTTTAAAAATTCATTTTGTTATCATTTCAGTAAATTCTTTTCAAAAAATACGCTTCTACCAATAATTTCGAGCTATATTTCCTTCATTTGATTCAGTTTTATTTATCAGAAAAAATCGAAACAATTAAGTTATTACCTATATAACATCCAATACCAATTAGTCAGATTCCTTATAAACATTAAAAACCTTGATTGTTTCAAAAGCGAACAAGCATTAACCCATTTATGTCTGAATTTTTGTTTCCTCAAATTTGTTGGTGAAATCACTTTAAAATGTTACAAAATAAATAAGAAAAATACTAAAAAAAAAAAAAAAAAAAAAAAAAAAAAAATTACTCTAAAATATTTTTGTATTTATTTGACAAAACGTAAACATTCTAAATATGGTAATATGCCTAATATTTATAATAGTATACTACGCATAATTATATGTCTTGTCAAAATTTATATCAATCAAGCTTTTAAACTGTATTTTATATACTATAATTAGTATTTTTATGAACTGCTAAAAAACTATATTTATTTCCTTATACAGAGACTAATAACATTGTGAGTATTATTAATAATAATTTAAGAATAACCGTATTTGACGCTTAAAAACAATTTATTTCATAGTCATCTTGAAAAAGACTTTACATAAATCATTGTCCCCTAAAAGTCTAATAAAAATATGTACCCATTTGTGCCTAGCGCCCTGTATTTTGTAAGTTACAAAAATGGCTAAAAAATAATCTTAAACATATAATTTCACAATTTAAAAAAATACATATTTCAAAGAAGTCTACAGGCTAAGATTATGACTTATTTATTTAGATCCTTGATAGACAAAATACAAATAAACTTACTTTTTACATTTCGCCATCATGAAAAATGAAAAATCTATAATTATTTCATAAAGTTTTCATATTATAAAAAAAAAGAAAATTATACAAATTTAATTAAAATTCGAAGAGTCCCAAAAAGGGACGCTAGGCATAAATGGGTTAATGAATACATAGAAATCATATGATATATTCCTGAATTCAGAATAAATAATCGGCCAAGTGCGAGTATTAGTCGTGTACAGAGGGTTTCGTATATCCTCTACTAGGCTACACAAATTACATATTGTCGTACACTTTACAAAAAAAAACTATTCAGTATTTTCACTTGAAATTAACCGTAAAAATAAATTATTATCTGCAGATTTGCACAATATTATTTTTTTACAGAATAACGTTATAAAAAATTATTATTATAATTAATTTATTTTACATGTTTTCCATTACGGACGCAGTTTTGCAAATAAAAAAATTAAACACGTATATTTTCAGAAGAAAAAATAAATCATGTAGTTAGTAATTATAGATAAAATCATGGTTCATTAAATAGTTTCGCGATTCAGTTTATGAAATTTTTAAAATGTCTTTTTTTTAATGAAAATTATAGCATATTTTTAATGAATTAAAATTTGTGGAAAATTCAGTTATTTACATTCAATTATAAAAGTACTTTTCAGTATTAAGAAATCAAATACACAATTTATACTTATTGTGTGGAATCATTTACACAGACGATACTTACGCATTTTAAAAGAATTATATTATGAATTTTTGTAAACTGGCAACAAAAGTATTGTACATAAATAAAAATAATTGTTAAATTCGTTATATCATAAATAAAAAACTCCGAGGAAATTCTTATTTATTTGGTTGAATTTACATTTCTAAAATTAAAATGCGCTAAAACATAAAATAACGTTTTTGCTTAATAAAGATGCAAAAATGATATTAAAAAAATATTGTTACCTTCAAATATTTATCTTATTAAATAATGCTTTGCGAATCCAAACAAAGCATGGCTTTTTCTAGTAAATATATTAATTAGTAACAGTATATTACAAAATATCGTTGCTGAAAGATTACTAATTCGTTATCGAGGCTTTAAAAGCCGATGGTGCATAGAGTACACCGCCCGTGCCTTTATGTATGTCCAAACCGTCCGTGTCTTTAAGGGTTAATATCTCATCTGATTATGACAACTTTTTTCGAAAATCATTATCAACAACGCTTTTATACTTACGCGTCCACAAGTTCCCCGAGCGACCATCAACTCTCTTGCTGAGCGTCAAAAAAGTGAAATTTGTGTGTTACAGAAAAATGCGATTTTCTCATAAACTATGTGATCTAAGGTAATCATTATGGTTTTTCTACAAGGTTTAATAAACTCCTACTATACCCCGATTTTTTTCATAATTTTAGTTTCAGCAGATTTGGAAATAGAAGGGGGTGGGGAATATATTTTTGCGGTACATTTTAGACGATTCTCTGAATATAAAATACCTAAAATAAAACTTAAAAAAAAATGTATTTTTGAGTTCGACGTTACGACAGCTTTCACATGGTACCACACAAGATATATATTTTAAAAAAAGATTTTTATTCTGTAAGTAACAAATTAGCCCCCCCCCCCCCTACCTTTTTCCTAAATGTATTTGTGAATGGTTAATGATCTATAAATATGTGGGTCAATAGGCATTATTACTTCTGCCAAATTTGACCTTTCCACGTTCCATAGTTTAAGAGAAAAAACTATGTCTGTCGGCTGTGACAGACGGACAGACAGACAGACACACGAATGATCTTATAATGGTTTCGTTTTTACTTTTTAAATACGGAAAACTAATTAAATCTTTGCTTCTTCCTGTCTATTCTTTATTCATTGATTTGTTTTAATATTTACATTGCTTTTATTGGTTAATAAAAAGGGGCAATATTTTTTATCATCTTTAATCAATTTCTGTCTCTAAATTTTTTTTTAATTTCCAACTGAGAAATCCGAGGTATATTTTATCTCACATTTAAATGAACAATTTTCGCAATGGAATAAATGATTTTTTATATTTCTGTCCCAGTGTTATCTAGAATTTATTTAATTGGCATATACCCTGCTATAATCCTTTCTCTAGGATAATACTTTTATCAATAGCAGTACTAATTCTGTATCATAAAACAAGACAGCGACGTGGAAAATAACATAAAGAAACAACAAAATCGGTTATCCCTGAAACTGATCACCCTTAAATGAAAAATCACCCTTTGACACTTTACCTCTTAACGACGTTCCTTGAGGGTTTATGGTCTTTAGATGGGTACTTAATCCTCGCGAGGTTAGCCGTAAATGGCAGCAATCCTAAAGAAGGATATAAAAAGAAGAAAGTACCAAATTGCATTAACAGAATTAATCTAAATGGTCAGAAGTGTAATCTCGTTGGTATAAATATACTATACGAAATTTTTTTTTCTGTTACTTCATTATTTACACATTTTAGTATATATATATATTATTAGAAAGTCTTACATGTATACACTCTTTTATCAAAAATACCAAACGGCAAATATTTTCTTCTACTGTATTAAAAGAGTAAATATAATATAAAACTATGCCTTTTATTTGAAAACTGCTTTTAAGTTACTAATGTTGATATTCATGATCTTTTAATATCGTATCATTAGTAACGCAATAACATATTAAAAGACTTTCTTATTATAATTTTATTTTAAACAGAACTTGAAAAATACAACACTTAATTTAGCATTTCAGTTATATATGAATGGTATAATGTAATGAATATCATATAAATATACTATATTTCAAATGAAAACCAAATTTCTAAGTAATTGCTTAAAAGGCGCAAAGGCCAACATAGTGAAAAAGATTCCAAGCCGGGACACGAACCTGGCCATCAGTATAGCGCACTGACGTTCTACCGACTAAACCACTTGGACCGATACCCAGCAAGGAAAATATTCCATCTTGTGCTGAGTTTGTAGCCTTCCCAACATATAATAGTGAGAAATTTTCCTTGCTGGGTATCGTTCCAAGTGGTTTAGTCGGTAGAACGTCAGTGCGCTATACTGATGTCCCGGCTTGGAATCTTTTTCACTATGTTGGTCTTTGCGCCTTTTAAGCAATTACTTAGAAATTTGGTTTTCATTTGAAATATTGTATCCAAGGCGAATGTTTCCCTCTGGAATAATTTCCATGTATTAAATGCACTATAATTTATAATTTTAAATAAATAGCTCTTTATAGTTTAAAAATTATGAAATAAACAGTTATAAAGTATTACTAATTTTAAAATAGCATATTATTGCATATAATTTCTTGATTTTGCACCTAATATTATTCCATAACTACATGAAGCCAATATGAGAAATTATATTGGAATTCATTGCTTTGAACTCTTACCATTTGTTGCGTCTTTATAATACATGTGTTTTAAACACATTTACAGAAATCTCGTTTACATTCATTTCAAAGAAAGCTATTTAAAACAGCTGAAAACTACACAGCTCAATGAGAAACTAACAAGTGACAAATCTACTAGTTCTGAGAATGTTTTTGATAATAACACAGAAATGCAGCTTAACATGCAACGTTATAACATAAAAATCATGTTTCATTTAAAGCTCCAAAACACATTGCACGTTATTTTTTTTTAACTATTGAAAAAGTTAAATATAAATTTAAGATTAATTGAACTCTAATTAAATTATATTAAATCTAATAAATTAATATTAATTTAATATATATTTTTAGACTGTCTTTTATATATAGGAATAACGATTTCCTAAAAAGAAAAAAAAATCCGGAGATGTAACTAAAAGTTGAGAAAAGAACAATTTATTAGTTATAAAAGGATATATTTTTACTTTCTTCCGTCTTACAAGAAGAAAGTATTGGATTCGTGAAAATTTTCGAATTCCCTTTTTTTTTGACGGATTTACACGTTTTATAGGCCAGAGATTCCAAAAAACCCTGTTTTTACAAAATGTCTGTCTGTCTGTCTGAGTGTCTGTATGTGACACAAATTTTGTGGACGCTCTATCTCAAGAACTAATGCACGGAATATAATAAAAAATTATTTTCAGTTTATACATGATATAAATTGGTACGGATTACTTGTTGGTGTACATCGCTCAACAGATGGCGCTGCTATGCTGTATTTTTCACGATTTCCTTAACCGCTCTATCTCAGGAAATAATGCATGGATTTTTTTCAAACTTCAGATTCAGTTATACCTTGATATAAATAGATGTGCTTACGTTTCGGTGTAAAACGTCCAATAGGTGGCACTCCTATGCTGCATTTTTCACGATTTTCGCATTAGTCCTATCTCAAGAATTAAAGATCGGATGTTCATCAAACTTCAGATTCAGTTAGTCCCTGATATGATTTGGTGCTGTTTACGTTTTCGTGTAAATCGCCTAGCAGGTGGCGCTGCTATGGTGCATTTTTCACGATTTCCGCAATATATCTCAAGAACTAATACACGAATTTTCATCTAACTTAGGATTTAGTTAGACATTAACACAAGTTGTTGCTGATTATGTTTTAGTGCTAAATGCTTAATAGGTGCGATTCTAAGCTGCATTTTCTAGGATTTAGGCGATTTTAGCGATCGTCATATCTCAAGAACTAATGCGCGGAATTTCATATCTTTAGAATCCTCCCGATGCACAGTGTGGTATTTAGCCGAAAAACCTTGCCAAAATTATTTTATTCCTCTATCAGTTACAGGACTGTGTTTTTAGTTGAATTGTAGAGTAAAAATGGTAATACAATGTCTTATTTATAAATCAAATGATTTATTCATCAGTTTCATCACTATAACTGTGTTCAAGAATATTAACATTTGTGATATCACTTTCTGATAACAATTTTAGATCTTCAGAAGATGAAGCCTTTCTTTTCTTGTTTGTGTTGCATCTCATGCCCGTTATTAAGCGGTCAGAAATGAAAAGAAGCCCTTTCAGGAGATCCCTGTTGCAGGTCATTCGAGAAAACTGTCTTGTGTAGTTCAATCTAAATGACGTAATATATTCTGTAGCTTTTTCACTTAGTTGGCTCATTGGCAGAATAGTTTCTTTTATGACATCTGCTCCATGACGTCATGACGAAGATGTACATTGTAGGGGACATAGGATAAGAACTATATCGCGTACAGGTCAGCCGTTTCTTGGCAATATTTTGCAAATTCTTCTGTATTAATTTTGTATTAATTTTGTATCTGCAACACAATGCACCTAATATCACTTTTAGCGGATATATAAAATGTTTATTGACTCCAGTTATTGCCCCCGATATTTCGTATAGGTTTTACCCACGAATGGTAACAGCCACGCCTCCGCGGGAATTTTCCATCCGAAAAAGGCTGTTTATTGGACGAAGGGGAAGCAGTGTTAAAGTGTTCTCCACGCCTATTGGTGTTTTTCTTCTGTCTACCCGCGGCTGACGTCACGTGAGTAAAGTCCATTCCTCAAAAAATCGTCTGCTGGTATTTTCATCGTTAGTATTTCCAAAATTTGCTTTGGGGATGTCAACTAAGATCCCGAGTTGTTGTTTGAAATTATCCTAAATGTCTTTATTTTTTTAATTTTCTACCGCTTGTTTCTCCTCAGCAGAAAGGCAGACGTTCCATTTTTTTACAGGTAATCTATATGCTACATGTAATTTACTCTCCAAAAATCGTATACGAGCATGTAGCAAGGTAAGCCCGAAACTTAAATTTTCTTTCTTACACTCCCTCTTCTTTGATATGTCATTACACTCAGATGAAGTAGTATCACATAAGCTCATATATCATATATAAAAGCTTTTATTCATTTCTCGTATTCCTTCATATTGGGCTTTAGTATGTCCTGCTTCTGTATACATGGACAAAGCATGTAAAGACGATAACTGGCGAGGGTTGCTCTTGTTCTTCACGACAGTTTTTCATAGCCTTTACATATTTTTTTGCTCTTCTGGGAATTTTCGTAAGATCTTTTACGATATTGAAAGCATCTACTTTGCCTGACTCCCGGAATTGCATTTGGGTAGCATAGGTCAATACTTCCACATCTTTTGATCGAAGATCTTTGGTTTTGCGGCGTTTGCTTCTTTCACTTGAATCTACAAAAGATTTTTGAGGACGACCGGGACTGACTCTTGTAATAGTAACAAGTACTTACTTAATATATATCTAATAATACGAATAAGTTTCGTTTCACTACACAGAATTCGATTTTAATAAGAGTATTTTCTTCATCTCAATTATCCTTGGATCACCTTCAGAATAAATTCTTAATAATTTTTGCTCCATAAATTTAAGCTTTTTATCAAATGTTGGCTCATTTAAATGTTGCATGATGGCATACAACTCATTTCGAGTCATAGACCTCAATCCAGACAGCCCTGTTAACAAGGGTGGCGCCAGAGGGGAGTTTTGGGGGCATATGCTCCCCCCCCCCATCGGGCATACTTGGCCCCCCCGTCGGGGGTCAAATTTAATCGTCGTCGGAGAAAATTTTTTGACTTGAGTGTAGAGTCCTGTATCGGGTCGGGTAACCAGATTTTTCCTGCACACGACACGAGTCGTGTCGAGTCGGTGACAGGATAATAAAAAAAGATTTTGCGTTAGTTTATAGAAAACGCGACCCACAGATAAGCTTTCCGCTATTTTTTTTTCTTTGGAAGTCGAATTGGCTTGGCTGTAATTTTTTCGGTTTCGGCATGAGTTTCGATTCTTACGCGATGGTTTTGTTTAAACTGGTTTTTCAAATGGCTCAGATCGAGGATAACATTTTTCGTTGTGGTTAAATTCGGATGGGTTTGGATTGAGTTTTGAAGCTTACGAGTAGTGTTGCCGGGGATCCCAATTTACGTGGAACGTCCCGATTTTTGCCAAACCTCCTCATCCCAAATTACGTCAAACTTTTACGAGTTTAATCTAAATTAAAATTTTATTCATTAGTCTGCGACGAGAAAATTTAAGAATTTAACCACCTGTCGGTTAAAGTCTGTCGTCGCAACGGCCGGATGTTACCGAAAACCTTATACATTTTGTCTAGAACTCATTCATGTGCACTCCTGTTCAATGTTTATTCGATTGACCACAAACTTAGGCGCCTATAAGAAATACAATTTCAAGAAGAGACAGGACGTGGAATTCATCTGCTCTCTTCGATCTTCGCATCAAAAAGCGTATAGGGTAAGTAATTTTTATAAATGAATGAGTAAGTAAAAAGAGAGTTTTGTATAATTATTCAAGAAAACTTAGTATCAGACTAAAAATGTCTTTGTTCATTACTTTCAATATACCGTAGAGTCTCATTTTATAATATGGACATTGATCCCTATTTAATATATAGAAGAGAAATGGAAGGTAGTATAAATAAGAAAATAATTATATGCATACATAACTTCATTGTAAATTGCGGGAATATGTATATACAGCAACCACTAAAATCTTGTATAGGATCAGTTAATACGATTCTACCCGAAAGTGTTGGCCATTGGTTCTAAAATTTTGCTGCGGATCGGGTTGATTAGTGTTTCCGTTTTCGGGTCATCTCTGATTAGAGTTTTGTTTCTTGGGAATCGATTCGTGTAGTACACCAAAATTTTCCAAAGAAAAGTCCAGATTATTATTTCAAATGATAAAAAAAAAAAAAAAAAAAAATGCTTTTATATGAATGAGTAAATGTATGCATTCATTCTTCGAAATATAAAATTGATTTTAGAAATATTACTGCAGAATTTTACTGAATTGTTTTACATTTAGGATTGATTTTCTTTTTCATTTCATGCCTAGATCAAGTTGCAGGTTTGAAAGAAATATTTTGTCAATTTCGGGTCGGGCGTAACTCGAACCAATCAGGGTCACAATTTGTATTTAGGGTCGTAGGTTCGCATTTAGAAATTTACAAAATCGTGTAAAACAGAACACCGACTTACTTGATAATTTAAATTTAATTGTATTATTAGATTGAACAATTTTGATTAATAACTTAGTTATACTTTGTGGTCTGTACGGGCCGAAATTTCCAGGTCCGAGCCCGGCTCATAGAAAGAAAAGTTCGGCCCGGCCCGGCCCGGCCTGGCCCATACAAAAAACGTTAATGGCCCGGACCGGTATAAAAATTAAAAGTTCGGTCCGAGCATGGGCCGGAAAAAAGTTAAAATCTCGGTCCGAGTCCGATCCAGCCCGACGGAATTTCTGCAAAACATGGATTTTTACGTCGATTTTGTTAAAAGGAAGAGTTTGACCAAAAATACTTATTTTAACTTTTTTTTTAATCGTGTTTATAATCTTCATTTATAAAGAAGCGTCCTAGGTTGAGTTATACATTTTTTTAATGAATCTCTATTTGTATATAAATGTTTCAGCTATAATTAATGTCGATAATAAAAAATTATGTATTGGAGACTTAAAAATCTTAAAAGTCTATACAGTAAAGTCTTCTAAGACGGGGTCGCATAGAAAAGAAATAAAATGCGTTATAAACAAGTTCCCTTCTTAGCAGGTGTAAATGTATATTTTCTCACGTATTATTTATTATATTAACTAGCTGCCCTTGGCGACAGTTTGATCTCCCTTAAATCTATGCTAAGCATTGTATCATGTTACTATTATACATAATTTAATTTACTTGCTCAGTCCTTCACCAAATCCGAAGATTCTGATACAGAAATCATAAACTCGGCATTTTTATGTTAGCCGACCGCAGGTGATAAATCGCCAAACATTGTTCCCGTCGTATTTTTCCGTATTGCATTAATTTCATTTAAAATATAGTACTTTCACTCATTTTATTTAAAATGCATAACTTTAATTTAAAACTGAAATATTTAAAGTTTATGACTCTGAATTATTGCTTTAAAAAAAAAGTAAAAGAAAAAAATAAAAAGAAAAGTAATAAATAATACCATGAGCCATGACATTTAATTTCAACATCAAAGCTTTGTTTTAATTAACCACGCTTTAAAAATTGCTTATGACAGTCGCACGAAATGGACTGTTATAATACTGATGACATGATGGCGATGGAACAATATTTGACGATTTATCACCTGCGCCCGGCTAACATTAAATTACCAAATTGGCGGCCTGGCATAAAAAATGCGAAGTGGTCAGCCCGGAACTGTTGATGACAGTCACATGATTTAGGCTTTTATTATATAGATTTTTCATGGATCAATAAATTTTTCCATATAAGACAGGATTCCGTCATAGGCTGGGGGTTTTTTCACACGTTCTACTGTATTTCAACGTTATTGCCTAGAAATCTACTATTCTGTAAAACGAATAAATTTTAAGGATTAATTGTAGAATAATGTCGATTTAAAAATATATACACTTTTTGAAAAAATTTTGGTCCGTGCCAAATTTTACTCATTTTTGAACGGGCCAGGCCATGCCGAGACAATGATTTTCATATGGGCTGGATCGAGACAGAGGCTGAAAATATCGGCTTGTATGAAGACCTAGAAAGAATGAAACCTGTCCGGTCTCGGTATGCAAAAAAAGAAGTTAGGCCAGGATATCCCGATCCTCCAGAAGAAAGTAAGGCCCGAGCCCAACCTGGAAAGAGTAATGACTAGGCCCGATCCGGGCCGAGTGCCATGAATGAAAATAGGCCCGAGCCCGGCCCGTGCAGACCTTTAAACTTTGGCTGTTTCAAAATAAGCATGAATTTCAAGATTTTATTTTTTTTTAACATCAGCGAGACTTTGTTTTATGATTGAGCTGATATTAAAAAAATGAACTTTTACATTCCAAGCTATTTTACAAGTTTTCCTTTAACTTACATTTTTCTTCAGAATTTTGCATTTCAGTTTTAGTCTCAGATTTAAATTTTGTATCTTATCAGAAGTTAGAGGACTGTCTGGTTTCGATCAATATACACTTAAAAAAAATACCGGAGTTGAAGGTTTTTCTTCAATTGCTTTTATTATTATTATTATTAAAACACGAAAATTCCTGTTTTGATTTGCCCATCCCCCCCTCCCCCCCTCAATACAGAAAATTATTAATCAAACGTAAAAATTATCTGAAGTTGCATTTTCGTAAAATAACAGGGGTGTTCCCGTAACTTGCTGCAGGTTACTTTTTGTATCAGAAACCGATTTTTTACGCATGTTTCTTTTCCTCCAAAACACTAAAAGTTCGCGAACCGAAGCTCATTTTTTTTTTAATTCTCCCGTCAAAAGACGGAAATTTGTACAAATAATAGGAAATCTGTTCCAACCACAGGTGCATTCCGGCAACTTGCTGCCTGTGCTTTTTACGTTTGACGAAATGTTTTCTTGGAATATACGTAATAATTATTGCGCTTTTTTAAAAAACGGCTGAAATGAAAAAAATGAAATGCTGTATTTATAAAGTGAGCATTATTGTCATAGAATTACTGTTAATTATTTAGAAAACTCTAGTTCGACTAATTAATTTCACACTATTCCTTTATGGACAAAGTATAATTCACGTACATTCAATACGAGGAAAGGAAGCTATTTAATACAGCAACCTGTTAAGATGGAACGACAAAGAATCGGAAGAACTTTCCAATTTAGACAAGTTTTAATCTTAACCTGTTTTAGCCGATATTGCGAATTTTTCAGTTTTAACCAATACTGGTTCCGTTTTAACAGGTGTTATTGTAGTGGTTAAGGATGTCCCGATTTTCAAGCGCCTACCCCACTTTTTATCTCTCTCTGTCCCGTTTTTTGCGGTACTAGACCTGACAACACTACTTACGAGCCAAGTTCGAATTAGCTGAATTTTGCAAAAAGAAAGTCTAAGATATTGTTTTAGATGACGAATTATATATTTAAATTTGAATGAATCGCTTTACGTGTTTATTTTCTGTATAAAAGATAGAATGATATTAGAGATATGATTGTAGACTATTTTTTCATAACTGTATTAAATTATAGATCTTTTTTGTGTCGAGTCGGGTTCGGGTTGAAGTGTTTCGGTTTTGGGCTCAATAGAAAAATTGTTGTCGGGTTTCGGGTCAACGGAAATTTTTCGTGGGTTTCGGGTCAACGGAAATTTTTCGTAGGTTTCGGATTGACTTTAAGTTGAACATTTGGGTTGGGTATAACCCAACCCGCGCAGGAATCTATTTCAGATGAAAAACTACGTATTTGAATATGAATGACTCCTTACATGTTTATTTTTCTACATAAAAGATAACATTGATATTGGAGATATGATTACAGGCTATTTTTCTATAATTACCTTATATTTTGGATCCGTTTTCTTTGATTCCGGGTTTCAGGTTCGGATTGGAATTAAGTACTTCGGGTTCGATCAGTTCGCGGGTGGACGGAACATTTTTGGTTGGGTTCGGTTCGGGTTGCAGCTTGGTTTTAAAACAAATATTCAGGCATGCAAAGTTTGGTTACTACCCGGGCAGGATCCTAGTTAGGTGTAATGTTTTACTGCTAGTTTTCACGATGACACTTTAATAACAAATTTAAATAATTTTAAATTGATATAATAACTGATCACTTCATGCGTTTTCGATAGGTTTTGCCAAGTGATTTTTTTTTCCATTAGCTCCGACATTAAAATACATGGCCAACCCGGCCTGAACACGCACAGCGTTTCGAAAAAAATTGGTTGCCCACCTTATCTGATGCGAGACTGTTATTTCTAGGTCTTTGCATTTTCTTAAAAGGGCAGGGTGGTCCGCAGTGGTTCGACTCATAACCGCGAAAAATGTTCCATACTTTGTCGCTCATACACTGCCGTGTATGTGCCATATATGTGCACGTAAAATCTGTAATATGGAATGACCTCTTATTGGGAGGTTGCTGGGTGAAAGAAGAGTACGAAGCAGAGTTTTTCTTTTCGGGTAATGCTCAAAAGTATGGAATTTTTTTCTGTTGTGGATTCGTTCGCTTATAAAGGCTATGTGACTAGCGAGGTGTTTCAAAAATACCCTTAAGAGCTTTTTTTCACTCTTTTTATCAACAATATTCTTTGACAAGCTTCGAAATTTATGTTTCGAATGAAAATCGTTTAACCCTCTGCAATTCATCTCTAATTTAACTTTGATTCCGGGTTTCAGGTTGGGATTGGAATTAAGTACTTCGGGTTCGATCAGTTTGCGGGTAGACGGAATATTTTTGGTTGGGTTCGGTTCGCGTGCGTGTTAGAGATCTGCGCGTTTCGGGATATGTCAAATCTGGACGCGAAAGTTTTATGTTTTTCACGTAATCAACCAACATATTCCACCTGTTATTTAAAAAAAGGAAAAAAGTCCTTCCGGCCAGTGTCGGGAGGAAGAGGTAGCTTTCATATTCCTTATTTTAAAAAAGCCAACTTATATTATTCAAACACACGAAGCTCAATTAAGTGGAAACCGAATGTAGGAGATTCAATTTTAATTTTTATCAATACTAAATCATTATGAATGAGAATTTCGCGAAATTAGTCAGCTTTATCCAAGCTGCTTTTATTTAAAGCAACTTATATTTGGCTGCTAAATTCGGCGATTTCTTAAAGTGCCTGCCATTTTAAGACAACATGGTGGATGAGGCTAACCAGTGAACTTGGTTGAGACCTTAGTAATTGCTGTGCACATGCTCACTCGCATCGGAATCGGTTGATATATACGAGTGTTGCAGGCAAAAAATCAGATTTTTCAAAATGTCACCCACGTTAAAAATTGAAACTGCTATATCTGGACCATTTTGTAAGGTAAAGACAAACAAAAAATGCTCCTGAATCATTATATCAAGGTCAAATACTTAAGAAAGAAACCTTTTCAATTTCTATTTTTTTTGCACCTCACTTTAAATATAATTTTTTTAAATTTAATGGCCGCCGTTTTGAAACAAGATGGCTGATGAAGCTGGCCAGCGAACTTGGTCGAGATATTGATGTATACTATCCACATGCCTTCTTCCATCGAAATAGGCGAATACGTGTGGTATCGCGTGACAAATACAAGATCGTTTCAATATGTTAGCCATGATAGAAATTCAAAGTGCTATAATTCAACCACTTTTTAAGATATAAACAAAAGAACAAATTTTCAGAAACAAAAACTGCTCCAAAATCTTTGTATCAAGGCCAAACATACAAAAAAAATCTTTTTCATTTTCCAATTTTTTAATACCTCATTTTAAATTTTAAATTACATTTTTTTTTTTAAATGGCAACCCTTTTGAAACAAGATGGCGAATGAAGCTGGCCAACGAACTCGGTCGAGACATTAGTATGTACTATGTACAGACCAAGTTACATTCAAATCGGTTCATAAATACGCCTGTCATCGCGTGACAAAAATCAGGTCGTTTTAAAATGTCAGCCACAATAGAAATTCAAAATGTTATAACTCAGCCATTTTTTTAGATATAGATGAAACAAAACCTGTTCCGGAATCTTTGTATTAAGGTCAAACACATACGAAAAAAAATCTTTTTGATTTTCTAATTTTTTGGTATCTCATTTTAAATTGAATTTTTTTTAATTTTTTTTAAATGGCCGCCATTTTGAAACAAGATAGCGGATGAAGCTGGCCAACGAACTCGGTTGAGTTATTTGTATGTACTATGTACACACCAAGGTACATCCAAATCGGTTCATAAATACGTCTGTTATCACGTGGCAAAAATCAGGGCGTTTCAAAATGTCAGCCACGCTAGAAATTCAAAATGCTATAACTCAACCATTTTCTAAGATATAGACGAAACAAAAACTGCTCCCGAATCTTTTTATCAAGGTCAAACACATAAGAAAAAAATATTTTTTCAATTTTCAATTTTTTGGTACCACATTTCATATTTAAATTTTTCTTAAAATTTTAAATGGCCGCCATTTTTAAACAAAATGGCGGATGAAGCTGGCCAACGAACTCGGTCGAGACATTGGTCTGTACTATGTATAAACGAAGTTACATCCAAATCGGTTCATAAATACGCCTTTTATCGCGTGACAAAATTCAGGACGTTTCAAAATGTCAGCTTCGCTAGAAATTCAAAATGCTATAATTCAGCCATTTTTTAAGATATAGACGAAACAAAAACTGCTACGGAGTCTTTGTATAAAGGTCAAATACATAAGAAAAAAATATTTTCCCATTTTCAATTTTTTGGTACCACATTTCAAATTTCAAATTTTTTAAAAAATTTTAAATGGCCGCCAT
This sequence comes from Maratus speciosus, assembly GCA_963932465.1. Classification (NCBI taxonomy): domain Eukaryota; kingdom Metazoa; phylum Arthropoda; class Arachnida; order Araneae; family Salticidae; genus Maratus; species Maratus speciosus. Next base: position 126,367,705 of record OZ010790.1, on the reverse strand, counting down.
TTTGAAACAAAATGGCGGATGAAGTTGGCCAACGAACTCGGTCGAGACATTGGTATGTACTATGGACACACCGAATTACATCCAAATCGGTTCATAAATAGGAGAGTAACAGTGTGACATAGGTCAGATATATATATATATATATATATTGATATATATATATATATATATATATATATATATATATATATATATCAATTTTGAACGGAGGGTGGTTTCGGGGTCTGGGGGTCATGATCGATGAAAATATACCAAGATTTTTTGAAATCGCTTTCCTCCGAACGGCTGCAATAGGTAGCTTTTTGTAAAGAAAGCTACCTAAAAAAAAGAAACAAAGAAATGTTTTTGTTCATTTACTCCTCTAATAAAGGAGAAAACTTACCACGACATTACTGTGGGGGAAAAAAATTCTGAAGCATAAATACAGCCCCGGTCCGACCTGAATCTACAGAAAGAATGTAAAACCCGGACGTGTCCCGGGGAGAATAAAGTTCAGGCCTGGACCAACTTTTCAAAAGCTAAAATTTAGCCCGACCCCGTACCGAGATTTCAGATAAAATTGAGCCCGGCCCGAGTTTAATGAAAGAAACTTTTACCAAGGTCGGGCTTCGGGACAGGCCCGGGCTCGTGGAGACGTCTAATATATATTATGAATTCGGCCCCCCTGTTGTGGATACTGTGCCCCCCTGTCGGGCAAGTGCTGTCGCCACCCCTGCCTGTTAACAAAATATATAAAAAACTAAATAGCAGTAATTTATATCAGCAATTGTAGAAACTAACAAAAAAATTCGTTAAGAATAAGGGGATGGTTTTGGGTGGCTGATTGTTTTATAACTATCTTGTATACTAAGTGCTGCATGTTACAGAATAGATTTCATTGCTTAGATAACTTTAGAAATATAACAAAACCCTTTCAAAATATTATAGATACTTATATTTATGCCACTGTTAATTACACCTACGTTATCGACCGTATGACAAAATCGGATGGATATTCATTATGTAAATGCAGTGTGTATAAAGTAACCAACAATAACCACTAAATTGTTTGGACACAAAACTACAAGTGGTTTTTAAACACTAAAATCTGAACGCATCGGAAAATCACAAGACAACTGTAGGCGAACGGCAACTTCAGACTGATCGTGTGACCCGCTGTGTCGTACAAGTGCCTTTCGAGTTTTAAATTGGGATGCAGTAGCTACTTAACATTTTGAGGAATAATAAAACAGGATGGGAAACCGATTTTTAAAACAATCATTTTTGGCCATGTTTTGGAGCTAAATACCACTCCGTGATATGGGCATAGATTGCCATTCAATTTTGGCACTGTGATAGCGGATTTTGAAGTATGAGGTAGAAGAAAGTTTTAGGATTGCCGCATCCGACTAGTTTCTCTTATTATACAAAGTGTTTCAAAAAAGTTTTTGAAAAATTGAATAGGTAGTGAAGACAAATAGTTTTTGTATGTAAAGTCAAAATCTCATATATCATTTCTTCAGTGATAAATACAGTTTATTTCCGAATCCGCTTTTTTGTCATAAATTTAACCCCTTGAGGGGCAAGCAAAAATGTCTCTAAATATTGAATTCTTACCGGAATAATCGAAAAGTTTTATTTTTAAATAAGGAATAGCAATTTTTCAGCGAATTTCCTCCAAAGTTAAAAATATAAAATTTAGTTAAAATTTTCTGGTGAGAATATTGTTTAAATTAGGTAGGATATATTTTATCCCACCGCCCCTCAAGGGGTTAACAGTGATAAAGATGTACTTAATTCCCAAGACATTTACCTTCTCTTCTGTAAAATGTAGTGCGGTCACAGAAAGTGGTAGAAGTCGTCACCATTTGCATCCAAACAGTCCTCAATTAGATGCTCCGTATTTCGGAATGCTCTTAATATTGCATTCGATGTCACTGATCGGATTTATTAAAACATATTTTTAATATCATCGCATTTCACATAAATTAGCGAAGTCTAATGAAAGTTTTTTTTTAATATGTTCATTATTGTAACAGTATGAACAAAAAATTGGCCTCGGATTGACTTGAGACACGCTGTATTTTTAACTGGGCAAATAGATTTCGAGTCTGTTTTACCTATAGAATAATTATTTGTTGTAGTGCGGTGGGTTCTGCAATAATTTAAAGTTTTTCCCTCATTTTATTGCGTTTAATACTGAAGCTTATTTATATTTTCTTCACATAATTTTCATCAGAAACAATCTATGTTTAAAGAACATATCTCTGAATTGTTTAACTGTTAATATATTTCAGTTTTTGTTTTATTCCTTAACAGAAAGGAAAAAATATGCACCATCTGTTTGCATTCCTAAGTAATTACTTGTTTCTTTGTCTTACAAGAACTGATAACAACTGTTAACTCGTACATAATCGCATTATTAATGCTGTAAGTAGCTATTATTAATCTTAGAAAATCTCTTTTTTTATAGGGTATGTAGTAAAAACTGTCAACAGACGGTCAAACTAATAGTGCTGTGAGATAAATGTAATTTCAATCATACATGCAACAAAGGTTAATCGGTTTCAAAATGTACACACAGAAGAATGTATAAATCATGTTTCTAATTATAGAGGAAATGGGATGTCAATACGTTTGCTAAAATGATCTCAATTTTAATAGCCGCAGTCTGAGAAAATTAAGTTGCTTACACTTTCTAAGAATTTCGAAGGCACTATTATTTCAGATAAGAAACCTTTGCCTAACATTTTAAATGTTTCTGTTATTAATCTCAGAATTTGTAATACTTTTTACTTTCTTCTATCTTCAATAAAAGAAATTAGGGGAGGTAGGCGGGATATGATACACTTTTTTTTAATTAATTTTTTACAACCCTTAAAAAGCTTTTTTTAAACAAATTTTTCTGTTTTCTTATAAAGTTACCTTTTATTTATTATTAAAAATATTGTGAATTAAAAAAATAACCATTTAAAAAATATATCTCAGTTATTCTGAATGGTTACTATTGTATCAAATCTCCTCATTACTGGGGAGGATTGATACACTAGCAAGGGAGATTTGATACAATGTTATGTAAATAAAAAAAAAAAAAAAAAAAAAAAAAAAAAAAAGCAGACAATTCAATTTATGTGTAATACAATTTTTTATGATAAATCTTGAAATATTTTAGTAAAATTTAAAAAGAAATGACATTGACATATTTTTGTTTCAGAAATGTTTATTGCAAAAATATTTAAATAATCCTATTAACACACTTTTTAGAAAATAAATAATGAAAAAAACCCTAGAGACCTTGCTACAAGGAAAAACGAAGTAAACATTGCTGATTTGCAAACAGTTTAACATAAATTAGCACATTTAAGCTTTCTTTAACCTTTTCAGGGGCAAAGAATTTTCAATGCTCAAGTGTTGAATAAAAGAATTTCACCAGAATTTACAAATAAATTTAATTGGAAATAAGAAAAAAGCTATATTTCACTTTCATATTAAATGAAAAATATTTTTCCAAAATGCTGGTGCCAATGTGGCGTTTGGGAATTAAAATTAAGTGGTTTCATTAACATACCACTGCCTCTAAAATAGTTAAAAGAAATACTAATAACTCTGTCACTTTTATTAGTAAAGTCGGGTGGATTTAATGTTTTTTCAATTTGCCCTTCGTCAATTATAGAAACATCTTCCCTTTTAGGTCATGTAAACTTTTTTCCTTCTACATGACGAGCAAAGTGAACTAACCATTTATCACCGCACTTCTTTTCTATGTAACCTACATAATGTCGAATAGTCTTTTTGCTTGATGAAATGATTTTAGAAAAGCTTTACCAATTAATTTTCCTTACCAATTTCAGTAGCTCTTGCTGTAAAACAATAATGAATATTACAGTCTTGCATTAGTTTGCAACTCAAAAAAAAACTATCAAAGTTCAAATATACAGGTGTATCATTTCTCCCTATCATGCCTTATTTGATTTTCAATCACTTTGTATAAATGCAGTTGCAAAATGCCAATCTGCTTTATAATAAAACTAATCCTAATAATGTGCTTTACAAAAAAAAAAAAAAAAAAAAAAAAAAAAAAAATACAAGATATTATCTTCACAATAACAAGAGTTATAAAAGAAAATCAATATTTTAAAAAAATTACATTGACATTCCAAAAATCTTCAAAATTAAAAGAAAGGAAACGTTGTCAGTTCTTCACTGCTAAGTCCAACTAATAATCCAACTAATAGTCTTCTGCTAATAAAAGAAGCCTTTACATGTGTTACAATGGCTGTTAATGCCATTTGTTGAGGAAAATTGTCAATGTATCAACCCTCCTATGTATCAAACCTCCCCTACCTCCTCTATTGTAATCGAAGTATTTTTCGACGGCTTTACACCTTTTAGTGGTCAGATATCCCAAAAACATGTTTGTACAAAACGTCTGTCTGCCCGTTCGTGTGTCCGTGTGTCGCTATTGCACCATCGAAAAGTGTATAAAGTTATGCATAGAATTGAACCAAATTTTTTGTGTATGTATTTGGCTGTGGCCAGTAGGTCCTCCTTCAATTTAGAAATATTCTGACGGAAGGGGCGCTGTAATAGCAATTTTTATGCCATTTTCATTATTATACCTATTGAAAAGTGCATGAAGTTATGCGTAGAATTGAACCAATTTTTAGTGTGCGTTTTTGGCTACGGCTAGTAGGTCCTCCCTGAATTTGAAATAATTCCGCCGGAAGGGGGTGCTGTAATAGCGATGTCTGTGCCATTTTCATTATTGTACCCTCGAAATGTGTATGAAGTTATGCGTAGAATTGAACAAAATTTTTTGTGTGTGTTTTTTGGTATGGCCAGCAGGTCCTCCTTCGATTTGGAAATATTCTGCTGGAAGGGGAGATGTAATAGCAATGTTTGTGCCGTTTTTCTTATTGTACCATCAAAAAGTGTCTGAAGTTATGCATAGAATTGAACCAATTTTTTTGTGTATGTGTTTGGAGAAAGGCCAGCACGTCCTCCCTGGATTTGAAACATTCTGCCAGAAGGGGGCGCTGTAATAGCGATTTTTGTGCCATTTTCATTATTGTACCATCGACAGTTGTATGAAATTATGCATTGAATTGAACCAAATTTTTTGTGAATGTTTTTGGTGTGGCCAGCAGGTCCTCCTTCGATATAGAAATGTACCGCGAGAAGGGGTGTTGTAATAGCAATGTTTGTGCCATTTTCATTAATGTACCACCAATAAATGTATGAAGTTATGCATAAAATTGAAACAATTTTTTTGTGTATGTATTTGGCTGTGGCCAGAAGTTTCTACTTGACTTTGAAAATTGCCGGTAGAGGTCGCTGTAATAGCGATTTTTGTGCCATTTTCTTTATTTTACCATCAAAGTGTGTGTGAAGTTATAAATATAATTAAACCAAATTTTTTGTGTATGCTTTTGGCTATGGCCAGCAGGTCCTCCCTGAATTTGGAAATATTCCGCCGGAAAGGAGCACCGTGATAGCGAGTTTCGTATAATTTTCTCGGTTTTTTATTGTTCTTTTGTCCGCCGGCGGCTCGTGCAGCGACGGGCACTCGCGTCCTGCTAAGCCAGCTATTTGCAAAAAGCTGATGTACAACAAAATAACTAAAAACTATTAATTTTAATATGTATCATGATCGAGATTAACTAGTTTTTACTGCGATTAATTGACGGAAACAGAAACATAAGATCAAAATCAACGTTGGTATAGTATTGAACTAATAATATTGAAGTATTAACATCTGTAACTATTTTTTAAATATTAAGATGTTTGAGATAGAAGAAAGTTTTGGGATTGTCACATCCAATTAGTTTTTGTGTGTGATTGAATTACGGAGAAAAATTCTATTACAAAATTGTGGTACAACTGCACACAACCAGAGAAATTTAATAATTTTAATAAATACGGGTAATGCACTAAAAATTATCTTAAGTAAGCATATATGATTGCATATAAGCATATATGTGTGTATGTCAAAGTAGTATCTATAGAATGAATTAATATCATACGAATTGACATTTTTCCAACGGAGTGAAAAGTTTCCAGGTTAAACCGAAGGCCTCAGGCATAAACTACCAACGCTTTGCTTAAAGAGCTACCTAGACCGATAACCGGCCAATTCACACCTTTTGCTAATAAAAATGGTCGAGTGAAGGTTGTCTATGAATACTATTCTCTGTGTATTTATGATAGGTATATAGAAACGTATTGTCAATCGAAGGAAACACGCTTTTTGCATCCATTATGAATCCTCAAAAGACACAAGACCCTGTAAAATCTAGAATGTATTATTATTATTTTCCTTTTATTAACAATTTCACTTAGACACACTTTAGGGAAGACCTCCGTGAAGTACTTGCCGGATCATATCTGACATTTTCAGCTGCAATAAATTTTTATTTTACTTCCTCTTACTCGGAAACGTGGAACACCTTTAAACCAAAATCACTCATTTAGTGGCTGTCAACCTCTAAATTATATTCCGGGCTGCTATAATGTCAACGTGCCAAATTGCTCAGAAATCCTGTTTCAATGTAACACTCACTGCTGTTTAACATCTTGTAACATATGGAAGCCTATTGAAGCTGGAGACGTTCCACTTCGCATGCACCTCTCTTTGATAAATCAGAGTGCTTGGTGCCTTACTCACAAACTTCACTTCAGTCCAATCCGAAACGAAAGTGAAACATGTCAAAATCCATGACATCTCGGCGAGCAAGCGGGTCTTTTGATGAATATCAAACTTTTTGCTTTTTGGGTATCAAAGGTTTCATTGAAAGCTAGCGGAAACCGTTGCCCATTATGTATCATTTGAAACAAAAAAATGCTTCTGAAGATACAAAGGGATTTATTTTCCAATTGACTGATTACAGGAGGTGGAGAGCGTAGCTAAAGGCAAATCTAGACATTTGCGTGAGCTTCCTGTATTCGTGAGATTAAGAGAACTGATAGCAATATGTCAGTGATGAACTGACTCTTGATCTACCGCAGTTAACATTTAAGAACAATTGTAACTGGATTTCGTGATACTAAATGTTTGTTTGGTAACTGAAGATCATTCTGTTTGCCATATGTGACTTTTGGTAATTCATCCGTTTACTGTGTAACTTACACAAAGAATGAAATGCTTTAATTCTCTGGCTATAAAAAAAAAAAAAAAAAAAACGTGAATTGAAACTAAATAAAATTTGTAGGAAAAGTTTATTTATCGTTTTGGCATTTTATTTCTTTATACTTTGTTTTATTTATTTATATTTAATCTCGTTTATTTATTTATTTATTTATTTTCCGGTTTATTAGGATAACTAGATTTCGCCCATGTCTCTGCTAACGTGCAATGTAAATTTTGCAATTCGGAATGCAAATTTTAAATATATAATTTTTGCATTAAAAAAATTGTCTAACTAACAGTGTAATTCCCATCAAATTCCGTTCAGTAGAATTTTTTAAAAAAGGTAAACTTTCATAATCGGATCAACCTAATAACAGAATTTTCCCCCATGACTCTATATATAAGAAACGTAGAGAAAACCTATAAGTATTGCGATTTTCTTTTATGTATATTATGATACAAACTTGTAACTTTTATGTGAGAAATATCAATTAAGTATTCAAATAAAATTTCGAAATTTGTTTAAAAAGATAGTTTCGTATTAGCTACGTTCCGGAATGCAATAAGTCTTAAGTGTGTCATTCTATTACATGTCTGTAAAACATGTGTTTTATTTATTTACTTTTTTGATATAATAATTTCGTTGTGAAATATTAGTCGGTAACAAATGCTGAAGATTTATATTATTTTTAATGCTAACGAGTTAATCTTCTGATAACAGATTTTTTTTTTTTTTTTTTTTTTTTTTTTTTTTTTTTTTAATGATGCATGAAAATTATTTTAAAAACCATAAACAATCAGTAAATTAAAATAAAATTTTCAAATAAATTTCATTTGAAAGAGCATTTTTTTTCTGTTTGATGGCGCAAAAATAGGAAACCTGCTATGTTTAGTGGTTGCAAAAAGGCGAAATTGATTAGTTAGACCATCCGATGTGACTTCACAGTTACTCATGCACATGCAAGGTAATCGGAAACTATCTGGCAAAATTCTAAAGCCTTTTACGACCAAACATTCTATGATGAAAATTAAGTCAAGTTATCAGAACCAACATTACTTTGTATTACTGCTTATGTGAAGAGCATTACAGAAAGTTCAAATAGAACTTTACAAGAAGTACTTTAATATTTTTACAAGAAAGTTCAATATAGCATATCAGAAAAAAAATATTTTCTAAATGCCTACACTTAAAAAAAAAAAAAAAAAAAAAAAAATTGGTAGGTTGAACCCACTTTTGGTGCTTCAACAGCTGCAACCATAAGATGGTGAAATTTTGTTGCAACATTTGGAGCAATGGTTCAGCCGCGAGCTCCAAATATTGGAGAGAAATTTCATCATTTTATGACTGCACGTACTGCAGCACCAAAAGTTGGTTCCATCTACCACAAAACTGTTAACAGTGTATGAGTAAATACTTATTAAATTTATTTCTGAACTTACAAAACTGATAATAATGATATGATGATTCATTATTTTCTATCATTGCTTTTAATTTTTTTAAGATTTCGTGCGAAATTCAGGTTTAAATAATTAGGAGTTTTGATTGCATATACGTTGAAGTTGGTTCGGCTAGGACAAGAAAATTATTCTGTCCGGTTTTGGATCCGGATCGAATATAAATCCAAAATATCGTTGACACTACTCCATTGTAATCACGAATATTTGAATCGGTCATTTAAAAAAGGGATAAACTCCTATGCTATTGCATAGGAGTTGACCCTTTTACAAAATGTTTGATTCATTTATAGATGAAGTACTTTCAATAAGAAATTTTGGGCTGTTCTTTGGACCACGAAATACTTTCAGTTATAGTTCAAAACTATAAGTTAAGGGTATATTCCAATCCAAACTGCTTATTTTCTGATTTATTCTTAAATTCATTTTTGCTCTCAAACGCATCAAACTGGCAAATTCTCTTATTTAGAAACTACATAATGTGCCGTGATTGTCGATTTTTTGATTAATGCACAAAATATTGCAAAAAATGTTGTCAAAGTTGGCGTTTTGTACCGAATTTTCCGAAGTAGGAGATCTGGGAATGAAAAAAAGATAATACTGAGAAAATAATTGTTTAAAAATCAATTTCTAATTAATTGAGCGAAAAATAAAATCACACGGCCTTTTATACATCTTTTCAAATATCACTTCAGCAAGTTTTATGTTTTTACTTTTAAAAATGAGTCAGAAAATGTCTGAAAAAATTTCAAGCGGTTGAGGGTAGAAAAATATTTTTTCGAATACACCCTTAAAAGTACAGTCTTGGTAAAGAGAAAAGTGGTCACTCCCTGTTAACTCTGTTAGAAATTATCGTATAAAAATACGACTGCCACAAATTGAACAGTAATAACATCACTATAAAACAGATTTAAATGTGGATTTAAGAATAACTAAAAACTGTTTGTCAGAATGACTTTTTAAACACTTTCCAACAAATTTGTTAAGTGTTTGTGAATTGGGTTTGTCTGTCCGTTTGTCTGTTTGTATATCCGCACTCTAACTCGCATAAATATAGTGTGATTACCATGAAATTGATATATGTTATTGGTGTTTATTATGGCATGTTCGGTGTCGAAAATCAAGTGTGTAGCATTTAAGGTTAATTTACAAGGACGCTTAAAATGATTCCTTCACATTACGGCCTATGGAAAAAATAGTTTTTGGTGTATTTTAAAGATATTCCGCTATTTTAAACCTGTTGAAAATTATATATATTATTAAGATGAACTACAAGCGCTTATTGTAGAGTATGATGTGGATATAATTTATTGTTCACTTACAGGGACACACAAAAGTATTTTTCTATAGTACTACCTATGAAGAATAATTTCTAGAAGAACTTTTAAGATGTAGTATGCATATTAAAATGAAACCCTTTTTTTCATATTACTTGGTGCGTATAAATTTTATAGATCATAAGGATACAAAAATGATATAGAGTACATTTCCGTTTATTGTCGAAAATTGCCGAATGGAGTTTTAAACTGTGCTATGTGTTTAATTGAACTAACTTTTAGCATACGATGTAGTATAAATACCGATCTATAGATCATATACACGGATGAACAAAAAATTCTGATGTTTTTCCAACTATTGATATACAGTATTCTGAATGAGATGGAATCTATTCTGAACGCATCATTTTTCTTTCTTGTTTTAACATAAATAAATTTTTAGAAGCTTCAAATATGCGATTCTAAATCATTCTGCAAATTTTGTCAAGTAGTTATTGAGTTATTTAAAATAAAGCTTGTGTAACTTACACAAAGAATGAAATGCTTTAATTCTCTGGCTTAAAAAAAAAAAAAAAAAAAAAAAAAAAAAAAAAAAAAAAAAAAAACGTGAATTGAAATTAAATAAAATTTGTAGGAAAAGTTTATTTAACGTTTCGGCATTTTATTTCTTTATACTTTGTTTTATTTATTTATTTACACAAGCTTTATTTTAAATAACTCAATAACTACTTGACAAAATTTGCAGAATGATTTGGAATCGCATTCCAATATGTCTCGCAACGATTAAAAATGAATTTAAAATTAAGGATTTGAAACTTTCAAAATTCATAAATTTTAAACTACTTTAATGAATGACATCCAGTTTGGTATCATAAGGCAAACTTAACGAAGAATCGAAATATGGCGTCAAAACTAGAAGTTAATTTTGAAATTTTTTAAGTTTGTCAAAATTTCTATATGTAGCTAAAGCAAAAATAAGCAAAATTTAAATACAGCTTTAATTAGTAAACGTTATTTCTAATCGATACCAGTCACATTTTTATTTGATACTTAGTGGCATAGATAGAAGGAGTTATTAGTTTTTATTTTCAAGAACGTACGAACTATAATGAGTACGTTTTTGAGTAACTGACAAATATAAGTGGCAAATATCGATTTTTGTCATCTCCACCTGTAAAATTTATTTCGAAAGTATGGAATTTGTTAATTCATCTTATTCTGTATTGGTTCACTAGCACAGCTAAAAAGGGGTGTCAAAGTCGTTTTATAATTTATTTTAATAAAATTGATACATTTAAAAAAATTATCCAGTTTCACATATTGAAATGTACATAAGTGGATTTTTGAATAAAGACATTGCATACTTATTGCATAATCACTTTTTAACTTTAATTTCTTATTAAACAAATCAGGAAATAAATGTTAAACAAAATTCATAGCTATACGGCTCACTAAAAACGTCTGTAATAAAGTAAAAACAATAAATAAAAATAATTTTTAGAAAACAATTACTCTTTGTTTTCACTTACACTTTCTGAAATATGCTGGATCTAATTTTTGGAAAATTTGGATTTAACGAGCCTGTAATGGAGAAAGGACTGTACTTAAAATAATAACATCGTTTTGGATTTCAACACATGAGTGATTTGTTTTCTAAATAATTGATAGTGAACAATTTTCTAACAGCACAGGACAGTCATTTGTCCCTAAGCAATATTAGTAGAATGGCAGCAGGCGGATGAATCTAAACTCTATATCGCAAAGCATTAAGAGGCGATTTATGTGCTTTGAATTCTTAGCTCATATGCAGTCTGACGCACCCAAGCGTATAGAAATGCACCTCGGAGTTTATGTTCTTTTTTATGTTTGATGCCATTTTACCGGATCTAAAAAAATGCACGCATTGTTGGCTTATAAAGTAAAACACTTTTAGCGGTACGAAAGCGTGAAGCATACAAAGACAAACTACAGTTCATCTTCTCCAAAATCCTCTGAATCATTATCCTATACTTACTTTTGCAAATAAACCTCACTGAAAAAAAAAAAAAAAAAACTGAGGGGTGAATTTTGCTACCATAAATGGCAACCCCAGTCATTCTCGGTATATATTTAGACATGCTAAGTAGCTTTCTATTTCGGTTCTTGAATACTAATTTATTTTATAATTTCATTCATAACTTGGAATCTTAAATATGTTAAATTCCTTGTTAATCTCAGAATAACTGTTATTCTGGAAGATTTATTTTACCGAATCATTAAGCTTCATGTGTCGAAATGTTAGGTTAAGGTTTAAAATGGATTTTGAATTGCTTTCATTAAAATACCTAATACAGGAAAAATATGCTCTTTAGATTTGTAAATTGGGAATTAAATGCGCAGATTTGTAAATTAGGAATCAAATGCATAAGATCTTTCGTAAGTATGCTAATTATTTTTCTTGAATATTGTATGTTAAATTAATAACTGGATACTTTAAATACATTTACGGGGAAAAAACACAGACTGTCTCAAAAATCTTTGACAAAATTTAGAAATTAATATAAAAAAGATGTACTTAATATAGAAATCTGAAACTTGGAGATTTGTTAGCTGATGTATTAAAGAGGTATTTGGTAAAACCAATAAACTTAAATATATATTCGACTCACTTCTCATTTAATGAAGCATATGTAGCAGATTCTCAATTTCATGTTACCCCCCACCCCCACCACCCCGTTCCCCGCGTGTTCTAAAATGACTTCTGAAACACATACAATTATAGCAGTTACACGAGTTTGCAAATTCTCCAAAATCTTGCAACTTCGTGGAATAAACACTGTTTTTGAAAAAATCCAGATAAAAAAATAACAAGATGTGGAAATCTCGGAAGTGTCATTGGTGTTCAGGGGTGCTATTGACGACAGGCCACCACTTTTACAAACACCACCACTTTTTACAAACAAAAATCCTCTCACCAGAATTCAATAATATTTGCGAGAAAAATATACTACGAAGCTTTTAAAATGTGGTGGCCAAAATAGTTATCAACGGCACCCCTGGACATGAAATTAAAGTGTTTCGTCTAATCCACCTGTTTGAAAATTCTTAATTAAAACCTTTTTGGGCAATAGTATTCGAAGGAGGTAGGGCTCGAAATGAACCGGATCAAACAGGAACGATATTCCGGTTCCTGAAATTATGACAAATATTGTTCTAGTTCGTGAAATTATAGTAAATATCGTTCCGGCTCGTGCAATTATTAAAACATATTGTTATAGTTCCTGAAAAGTATTAATAATTTTGCTCCGGTTCAAATTCATCAGAAAAAATGGCTAGAATGTGCGACCACCTGAATGTTGAACAGCGAGTTGGAAGTTAGTTGTTGTTTCGTCCGTCTGGCTATCTTTCTTGAGATATTGTTATTTACTGTTGAATAGTTGAATTTCGGACATCGAATTTAAGTGTCCTGCAAGTCTGGTGCATTTATCTTTGCAGTGTTTTGTGATACTTTTGTAAGTTTTATTTTATCATTAAAAATAATTTGGTTTTCGCAATCCTTCCACCGCGAGTATTAGTGGATGCTGATAAGATGATGACCGAGACTCACAAAAATACATCCAAACGTAAATAACGTTCGTACTTGGACTGCTTACTCTAAGTAAAATTAGCTACTTAAAAATTTGGCTGAAAACTGCAGCAAGCAGTAAAAATAATTTTAGTTAACAATAATTTTGAAAAACCTCTCGGTTCGTTGATTTTCCCCGTTTCGAGCCCTGGAATGAGGTAATGCTTCGTCACATAATTTTGGGACAGCAAATTGGAAGTTTGAGGGGCAGCAAAGATCAGAATAAAATTAATCTTTTTCTAGATGCTCTTATCTTATCTGTATTACAGCGAGTGTTCACATTACGAAAGCCTCTTTGGGAAAAAATATTTTGAGTTTCAGATAGAAATAAAAGCATATTTTACTTTATTTTCTACTTAAAATTACTTTTATTTAAATAAATATACTAGACAATGGAAAATAGATAATGCCTTCCCTAAATTATTCAGTGTTAGATGCATTTTTACTTCCTACAATTTCTTTGAAGAGAAAAAAATCACTGTGTGTTACATTAAAATATTTAAATTTATATACAGGTTGTCCATAATTAAGCGACCCTACTTTAAAGTTGTCTATAGACAAAACTATTGTTTATAAAATTGTGAAATTTTGTGAAACACATAATAAAGGGATGGGAATTTGCTTAAGCAAAAAAAAATAATAAAAAGTTCAAAATTTCGCCATTAGAGAGCGGCTGTATTTAATAAATTACACATTTAGAATTATGACAGTTTAAAAATTTTATTTAACTTAACCTGATTCTAAAAACAGCATTAAACGACGTGTTCCTAGCATTTTTCAGAACACACTGCGGTGAACATGTTATCTTACGATTCCAGATGGTATCTGAAAATGATGACCGTCACGCGGAACATGTTTGGTTACAACAAAATTTCTTAAACTTTCGTAAATGTATGCTAAATGTGTAATTAATTAAAAAACGGTCTCCTATTTTTTTCCGCTCAAACAAATATCCATACCTTTATTATGTCCTGCACAAAATTTCACAACATTCTGAACAATAGTTTCGTCTGTTGATAACTTTAAAAAGGGTCGCTTAATTACGTAAATAAAATTTCTAAACTATCGTAATACTAAATGTGTAGTTTATTGAAAAATGCCCTCTAGTGGCGAAATTTTGAACTTTTTTTTTTTTTTTTTTTTTTTGCTTTTGCTTAAACAAATTTCTATCTCTTTATTATGCCTTGCACAAAATTTCACAACTTTATGAACAATAGTTTTGCCTGTAGACAACTTTACAGTAGGGTCTTTTATAGACAACCTGTATGTATTTTGAAACAAACTATTTGCCAACAATTAGAAGTAAAGTAATCACGAAAAATCAAAACATAATCATAGATGAACAATGTAGCTACCAACATTATGTGAGAATACAAATACAAAATAGCATCATAGAGTTAGTATATAGGACTAATTATGTCATCAACGATGTTTCAAAGTGAATGTTTATAAACTGTAAACATTATTCTTTCAATTTAAAATAATTAAACATATTACCTCTGAATCGTAATTTTAGAATTCAAAAGACATTTAAAATTATTTAATAAAACTAAAAAAACAACACATTAATATCACATAAGAAATAATTACAGTAAACGTTTGAAGCTTTATACAAGCTCCTTATCAGTACAAAAATAAATCGAAAACCAAAGATGTGACTTACAAGCTAAAATTATGAATTTAAAATATTAAATCCTCATGGAGTGTATTCCACAATATGATGATTTAGTATTTTAAATGCATAATTTTGTACGTAACATATGTAAACAGCAGCTATGATTTTTGACTGTAATTACTACGTTGATTATTTTATTATGTGATATTATCATGTGTGTTTTGTTGTTGTTTTAAATATCTGATTGTAAACGTCTTTTTAATTTCATTATTCTTTCATTTAAAAATAAAAATATAAGTAAATTTTTACTCATTTATAACTTTCTAAACTGAGAAATAAATTGGAATGAATTAATGAATTGGAAATGCTCTAGTAATATGTTTACCCACTATAACTAAATTAATTCCTATTCAAACAGCATTTTTTCTCGCGAAAAATATCTTTTTATTTAAACCTTTTGTTGTGAATTAAAATTCTTTTCTTAATATTTATTTTTTGTGTAAGACTCTTAAATGCTTGAATTCGTTTTCAGTGAAAATATTTTATTATTTTCCCAACTAGTTATGCATAACTAAAAGTCGAAAAATCCTAACTTTACTGTTAAACGATCCTTGATGTCATTTATTGCGCATTAAAGGCAAAATCTGGAGAAACCATCAAAAGCTGGACAGGGACAGGTAGATGGACAACCAGACAAGAATAATTCCTTATTACACTGATCCTTATCGGGACATGAGAAGGTCCCGACCCATTGTTTCACGTCATGCCATCGTTGCCTGTTCCAGCTTGTCAATTTTCTGTCTGGGTATGATATCAAGAGCTTCACTTTTACCTGGTGTTTTAATGTCAATCAACTTAATCGTCACAGCAGGTGATTTTTTGACGTATCGCGGGACAGAATAAACAAAAAAGATGATAAAAGATGTGAATAGCTAAAGCGATCATATAGATGATCAGCAAATAATCTGTGATACATCAGTGTTCAGGTGGGAAACTAATAGTAAACAAAGTGTTACGAAATTTTGTGGATCAGAATTTTCTACGCACGTTTTATCTGTATTTTTCCTTCCATTGTAGACAAGACAATGATCGCTTATTTTCTGGCAGTTATGTAAATTTTTTGATTTTAAGTATTGATTGCTGATGCTATTCCTTTGAAAAAAAATTTCTTTAAGCTGAATAATCTTTTATTTATTTATTTATTTATTTATGTATTTGTTAGTATATTCGGTACTTAAGTATTATCCGTGCCAGGTAGCTAGATCGCCAAAAATGGTTGTTAATAGCCAATTTTGTTTATCGTTGCCAAGTGCCAATCATGTTCAAAATGGTAATTCAATGTACATTTAATAAAAATACACCATTGTTAAAAATGATAAATAATATAAAAGAAAGCTAACGTGCTACAAAACAATAATTTAGTATTCACTTATTAAAAACATAACATTAAATTGACGGATTTTAGAAGAAAACGATATTAATGACGGTAGTTTTATTTCCAGTGATTTGTTGTGCCCATCTGAATGAATAGGATATAAATATTATGCAATGTAAATATGCTTTATCAATAAAATATATTATATCTATATATATGCTATATCATATTATATAATTACGCTTATATAAAAACGTCCGCCACTGCATTTAATACCACAACTACATAATATTAACTATGAAGTTAAAATGATGAAAGCAAAAAATATATAAGGTAATTCGGGGGAAGATGCCAGTTTGTTCCTAGTACTTTTATGTGTCGACAGATGGCAATAAAGACAGGCTTGTGTGAGGAGTCTTGTTCCAGTGTACACGTGGTTTGTGAATTTATTTTAATTTGTCGCCTTTAATCGCTGTCATTTTTGCATCTCGTGAGCATTAACCGAATGAGTAAAGCCCTTATAATATTCCCTTGTTCTTATTTAAAATTTATAAACGGATGTTTTATTTTAAAAGAGATATTAGCAATATAAGTGTGTTTTACATTCTGTTACAGACACAAGGCAAGCAGAAGCGGTCATGATCTTGCAGCAATACGGAAATAAGTGTGTGTGGCATCTTCCTCCTATACATGGGAGAAGACACAACATGGTTCAGGAATAAGCTAAAATGAAGACAAAAGTCAATTAATTCTTCTCTGTCTTAGAAATCAGATTACCCAGTACTTACAGACACTTGATCACTCATTTTTCAAACCATTAAAAATATATTGGCGCAACCCCTGAACGCCTGGATCCACAGCAAGCCATATCGTAAACTTTCAAGACTTCAGTTTTTATCTCTTCTGAATACAGCTTGGACCAAGTCACCCACAGTAGAAAATGGCACTTCTGGGTTTTATCCCTATAACTTACAAGCAATCCCAGAACATGCGTTTGATATCTCTGAGGATTCCATCAATGATAGAGCTGTTGCTACAACAAGCGGCGCCTGTGACAATAGACTTACACTAGCAGTTGCTTCCACCAACAGATCATGTGGTCCTACACAAGCAGTTGCTTCTAACAGCAGATCTAGTGGAAGTGAATCGTCACCAGCAGTTGCCTCCACCAGCACAGAAAAGGGATTTCCTGTATAGAAGCAATCAGTCCTATTCCTCATGTCAGAAAGCCTAAACAATCTGGGCGTAAGAAAGAAGTAGCAGAGGTCTTAACTGCATCAGACAGAAGTCAGATAACCTAAACCATCTGGGCGTAAGAAAGAAGCAGCAGAGGTCTTAACTGCATCAGAGAGAAGAAAAACTATGTTGAAAAGGTTAAAGAAAATCGGGAAAAGGTAAAATAAATAAAAAGGAACCTTCGAAAAAACAGAAGTAAAAGAGACGTGTAAGCGCGTCTTCCTCAAATGAAGAAATTCGTCTGGATACGAGTGGTGATAGTTTTGATGAGGATAATGATGCTGATTTTTGTGCTGTATGTAAAGAATAATTTTACGCTAAAAAAGTTCGCAAGTGTGGTTAGATTCAGTGCATCAAATTCAAGAAATGGTTGCACAAAGATTGCAATGGTGATCATTTGCACTAAATTAAATGTGGTGCAGGCTTGTACCATTATTTCTTTTAGCAAAGTAAATTTGAAAAAAAAATGATTTCAGTTTACAGATTTGTTTGTTTGACCATAGTTATTGTTAATTCACAGGTAATGTTTCAATATTAGTGTTATTTTTCTTATTTTCTTTGATGTGGCAACTTCCCCGTATATACGGGGGAAGATGCCACAATTACGCGAGTTTATTTAATGTTAAATTTGTCAATCATTTAAACGTAGGGAAAGGAATTAATGAGTGTACCTAATCAATTAACTGTTAAAGAGCATGGTGGTACATTTTTTCTTTATCTTATCATTTCAATTTTGGCTCTACTAAGCAAAACATCCTATTATGTGGCGTCTTCCCTCGACTTACCTTAATATTAATAAGGGTTGTTATAATTAATAATTTCGGCACCATCGTTCCCGCAGTGAATATGACCTGGCCCGGATAATATGTAAGTATCGTATATTCTATCTTATTTATGTAAAAGTTTGTGCCATATAAATATTAGCACATGCTATGGAATAAATATAATATAATGCTTATTATTTTAATTTTCCAAAGAATTCCTTAAATACAGCTATAAAGTTTAAATAGCCTAAATGTAAAACTTTTAATCTAAGAAACTAATGCTAAATTACTTAATAGAGTTGATTTTTAGATATCGTATATCTCAGAAACCAAAAGTGGCAAGGATAAATTGACCATCATATGACATCCAGTCTGACCCTTGGAAACAAATGTGTTACAGAATTTATATTTCAGAATAAATTTAAACGTTTAAAATACCTTTTTTTTTCGTCATAAAGGACAATGAGGCACTGTTTGGCACAACCTGGTGTTTTCCTGTTTTATTTCTTTCATTTTCATTTTCTATTGTAATATATTGGTAGCAATATCTCTGCTAAACGAGTAATTTTGAAACAAAAAAATCAATACAACTCCAGTTGAATATTTCTTAATAAACAACTCAATTTCGATTGCGGAAAAAACTCATGTTTTCAACATTACCTATTTTTTATTTACTTATTGATCAATTTAGAGCCAGGTATACCATACCTATAAGGCAAGCCCATTTGCGTTTAATGTATGAAGTCAATCACCAGAGGACGCTGATTCCTTGCCCAAGTAAACTCTGATCAATCGTACAAACCCTGAACCAAAATTCTGACCATGTAGGACATAGTAAAACAGAGCTGATGTAGTAGAAATCAGCTTATTCAATGCTAATTTTGCAGAGTGTATGCTTAACCTCATGGTTAAATCCGGCTACACCTTTTTGACGGTTTTTGGCGAAATGAACAGGCCGTTATATATATTAAGTTGGCATTAGGCAATGTTTTAGAGAGAGTGATTTGGCACGAGATAATATGTTTTTGTGAAAACAACATTCAATATAATCTACATTGTTGCCATTTAAGGATCTTTATAAATAAAAGAGTGGTGGCATACGCTCACAGTGAATGCTCATACTGAACGATTTTGTCCAAACTGTTGCAACCCATAATTCACAACTTGGCAATACTCGCCTGGACAAGTTCTATTAAACGACTGACACAATTCACAAACCATTAGCTTCTTGGTAATGGCAGATAATTTTTATTCAAAATCTTCTCCACCAATCAATTTTTATTGCTCGTATGTCGCTACTATTTTATATAAAAAATAATCTAGATGATCATTGCTCACGATTTCATCCAAAATCTTCTCAATCTCTTTTCAAAATTTATTGCTCGTGTGTTGCCACTTTCTTATTTATAAAAGAACTTTATTTGCTCATCGCTCAAGATTTTGTCCAAAAAATTTCAACTAATCACATTTTATATTGCCACCTCTCTGATATTTATAAAGACAATCACTCATTACTTAGGCTTAAAGACTAGTAGACAATCATACATATTTTTGTGCCCCTAAAAATATATATATCCAGTACGATGTTTTATCTTAAATCCTTTCCTGGCGTACAAGAATCGTAGTTACATTCAAATCCGTGCAGTAGTTGTTGAGAAAAATGAGGACACACATACATACAAAACAACCAAAAACAGAAGTTACTTTTCCTGAACTCGTTTAAAAACGCATTTGGTATCAATAATACCGTACCGTGGAATTTATAGACAATTAATTCAACTGATTAAAATAATAAAGCTTGTAAGTAACTTTTGTTTAAATGTTCAAAAACAAAGGTATCTACTAGAAACGAGCATAAGTAATGTACTCTAATACAGTAGGATATCTTCTACTAAAGTACATTCTACCGTAAAAAATGAAGGATATCTGCAGAAAGAGTTTTTGAAACTATAGCTTATACCAAGGCCGTAACCAATTAGGAGATAACCAGGGTTTGATCCCCCTCCGAAATTTCGGTCAAGATGACTCTAAATATGCCATTACTATCGCTCAACAGAATCAAGATTCGAAAATCAACTACAGTAAAGTCCCGATTATACGAGTTAATATGGACCAAGCTCACCTCAGATAAGCAAAAAACCCGGATAAACCGGATTTATACAAATCGTCATCATCTAAGTAGATGAAATATAAATTTTCACTTTATCCATTAATTTTTATGGCGCTAGCAATATTTCTTTGATGTAAATTTCCGTTACTTTAAGAAAAGCGGGGAATGAAATTGTTTATTTGAAAAAGCCCTTAATAGTTGTTGTTGTTGTTGTTGTTGAATGTCAATTTTGCTGCAGTTATTTTTGTTTCGCTGCAGTATTACGCTACTGCATAGCTGTCAATTTCTAAGATTT
This sequence comes from Maratus speciosus, assembly GCA_963932465.1. Classification (NCBI taxonomy): domain Eukaryota; kingdom Metazoa; phylum Arthropoda; class Arachnida; order Araneae; family Salticidae; genus Maratus; species Maratus speciosus. The sequence continues at coordinate 126,346,869 of OZ010790.1, read as the reverse complement.
TTCCTTACCACTAAAACTTACCATTAAATTTTGCCTAAATTAGTCGCCGAAATCTAACAATTGTCAACCATTAAATATGGCAAAAATTTGTATTAAATTTTAGAAGTAACAAAACCGTACAAATTGGCAGCTACAGTGCGTCTCATAAATATAAAGACACTGATATTTGCCAAATAATATTTTAATAATTCAGTACTCAAAATTGTATTTATGCATGTAACAAAAAGCATGTACATTTTACAGTAAATTAAATTAAAATTAAATAATTTCAACTCGAAAATTGATAAATGTAAATACATTTGCTGTCACAATAATATAAAGATATTTTACATACTTTTGAATTATCGTCCAATAAAAGATCCATTCTTATTGATGACAGAAAATATTCTAACTGGCATGCTGTTTATTAAGTTGTTTAAGTATTTTGGGCTTTTAAAAGATTCTTAACTGGATTTAAATCAGGGTTACGTGCGGGCCACACCATGTCATGAACACAATTATCGGCAAACCATTTTTTTGTGAGTTTTGATGTGTGTAACCATGCATTATCCTGATGGTACAAATAATTTCGACCACCAAGAGTTTCAGCAATTGGCAACAAGTGATAATCAAGCAGTTCTTCATAATCTTTCGATGTATGTTTATCTTTCAGAAAAGTAATATCTGTTGTTCCATTTAAAAAGAAGGCACCCCAAACCATAACAGACCTCCCCCTTTTTGCCTACTGAAGAGGGATTCACGTCTTAAAACGTGCGAGTAGAAATTCCAACAATCTGGGCAACAATCAAGTTAAATCTCTTTTCACCTGAAAAAATGTCTTGCATCCATTCGTCCTTCTAGTGCATATGATCTTTAGCCCAGTAAAACCTCCGCCCTTTGTGTTCTTTTTTCAGTAAAGGAAATCTGAACATATGCCGGCATACAATATTTTTTCTTTCTTTTATACGACGATGTGCTGTGTCCTTTGAGACCATACCATAAACTCGTTGACAAATTTATCGGAGTGAGACTTTTTGCAACGAAACATGTCGCGTGATCTTGCGATCGAGTCTTTCACTAGTCTTTCTCGGTCTGCCAGATGGTTTTCTCGAATATAAATTGTAAGTTTTTGATATAATTTTATAAAGTGCAGCTCTGTTTCTCCTAGTATTTTTACAGATTTGAGAAACTGTTAAGACATTAGCTTTAAATTCACCTATTTTACAAATCTCATCTTTAAAAATCTCAATGTTCCACGGCATCTTTGAAATTGAAACAAGTCAAACAAATTTGCTCGTTTCGGTAATTTAAAGTGTATTTCTGCGCGTGCGCATTAATTTTGTATGCGCGCTTCGAAAAAAAATTGCATATGAAGCAGTTTCAAGTTTGTCTTTATATTTAAGAGACAGCGTAATTTTTTATTTTTTATTTTTTTTTTATTATTCGAGTCGAAATTATTTTATTTCAATTAAAACCCCTATAACAGATTCATTTCAATGTTCTTAATATGAGGTATAAAATTTTATTTCTTATAACTGAATTAATAAAACTTAATTTCAAAAACATCTGTGTCTTTATATTTATGAGACGCACTGTATGGGATTCTATTAGTGTCATGAAAATTTGCAGGTATAGCCTCTTCTTTCTGCTCAAAGTATTAAATAGTTTTTTCAATAGATCTTATACCTTTGGAATGGATCATTTTTTTCTGATGGACTGATGGCTTCCATTATTATGAAACAGCCATTATAAAGGAAGTGTTAGATTGTGTAAAGAAAGTGTTAGAAAAAAAATGGCTGTATTTTTTCCCCATTCTGAAACAGAAAATCAGAGTTCTAAATTTTTACGGCTGCTCTTTCATCTTTACATAAACACATCCTTTATTATGACTGTTTCATAATAATGGAAGCCATCAGTTCATCTGAAAAAAATAACTCGGTTGAAAGTAAAAAATCCAAAATGAGATAATGATCAAATCATGATCAAATCCCCTACAAAATATTTTTCTGGCTACGGGCTTGGCTTATACTATTTTTTCTAATAATAGATTGATATTGTTATTTCATCCTCCATCCACTTAGACTGGTTTAGATATCCACCATGCAGTTTTTAAAATTGCTGACCTTCATCAATGCAGCCATACATCAATTACCGTAGAAGATACGTGCAAAATCAGGATTTGATTAATACATTTAATAATGTAGCACCCCAAATTGATGCAGGGCTAATTTATTTATTAGCGACAAAGTCCTATTTTTTACAACGGACTTTTCTGTCGTCACCAAAAAGTTATAGATTACTTCTGGACTACTACCAAACACGGTTGCTGGTTTCAGAAATGTGTAACCAGCAATATATATAGAAATGTGTAACCAGATTTATACCAGCCTGTGCAAAAAAAAAAAAAAAAAAAAAAAAAAAAAAAAAAAAAACAATGCTATTATAAGGATTAAGGTAGGATTCCGTTATATACAGCTCCCATTTTTACACGTTTTATTGTATTATTCTAGAAAGTTGTGATATACTTTTTTTTTTTTTTTTTTTTTCATGTAGAAGTAAAAATTTACGAATATTAATTCTGTAAATACCTAATCCATTAGATTTTTTTTTTTCATGAATTAATCTCATTTAATAATTAAGTTTCGATAAAAACTTATATTCAAATAGTTCCCTTGAATTGATTGAAGTTTAAAATTATGCTGGTTTTTAAGCCTTTTATGTCTGAATTTTTATTTTCTCGAATTTGTTGATAAAATCCTTTTAAAATGTTGCAAAATGAACTTTAAAAATACTAAAAAAAAATTATGCTAAATTATTTTTGTATTTATTTGATAAAATATAAATGTGCTAAATATGGGAATATCCATATGTAGAAAAATGCATAAATATATGTTTTGTCTAAATTTATATAAATTAACCTTTTATATTGTATATTATATACTATAATTAGTATTTTTATGAACTATTAAAAAAATATATTTATTTATTTAGAGAGGTTAATAACATTATAAGTTTTATAAATAAAAAATTAAGAATAATCGTATTTGAGGCTAGAAAACTTTTTATTTCAAAATCATCTTGAAAAGGCCTTTACATACATAACTGTCCCCTAAATGGCTAATAGAAATATTTACCCATTTGAGCCTAGCGACCTATATTTTGTACGTTACAAACATGCATAAAAAATAGGCTTGATGATATAATTTCGCAATTTAAAAAAAATATGTATTTCAAAAAAGTCTTACAAGCTAAGATTATGACTTATTTATTTGGATCCTTGATACAAAAAATACAAATAAACTTACTTTTTATATTTCGTTATCTTGAAAAAGGAAAAATCTTAAACACTGAAAAAACGGGCTTCATTTAAGCAAATAAATATCAATATTATGCCGCCATCTCTCGGTAATACCCAGCTAAAAATGAACTGCAGAAATTCTACAGAAAAACCGCAGTTGGAAAACTGCGGTGATTTGGCCGATTCCACTACAGATTTTTTGCGGTCAATAGAACTACAAAATTACCGCAGTTTACTAACTGCAGTAATTTAGCAGTTGTATTGACCACAAAAATTCTACAGAAAATTTATAGTTATATCAATATTAAAAATTCTGCAGAAATTTCGCAGTTTTATTGACCGCAAAAATTCTGTAGTGGAATCGGCCAAATCACCGCAGTTCTCCAACTGCAGTTTTTTTGTAGTTATATCGACCTCAAAAATGTAGTTTTTTTTTACTGACTATCCACTTTGCCTCCCTGAGGAAAGTGCCCTCAGGGGGGCAAAGTAGTGCACGGAGCAGCGGAAGTATATAAAATGATTAAGCGGTCACAGGTTTGGGTGTCGGCAAAATGTAGGAAAGTGCCCTCCAAAGGGGGGGGGAGTAGTGGATGGAGCACCAGAAATGCATAAAATGATTAAGCGGTCACAGGCCTTACCAACGATATGTCACATGACAGGTATCAGAAAAATTTAGTAAAGTGCCCCCCAAGGGGGGCAAAGCAGTGGGCAGAGTACCAAAAGTACATAAAATGATTAAGCAGCCAAAGGCCTTTCCAACGATATGTTACATGACAGGTGTCGGGAAAATTTAGTAAAGTGCCCCCCCGGGGGGCAAAGTGGTGGGCGGGGTACTGGAAGTGCATAAAATGATTAAGCGGTCACAGGCCTTTCCAACGATATGTCACATGATGGGTGTCACAAAAATTTAGGAAAGTGCCCCCCAAGGGGGCAAAGTAGTGGGCGGAGTACTGGAAGAGCATAAAATGATTAAGCAGCCAAGGGCCTTTCGAACGATATGTCACATAACGGGTGTCAGGAAAATTTAGTAAAGTACACCCCTGGGGGGGGCAAAGTGGGGGGTGGGGGAGGAGTACCGGAAGTGCATAAAATGATTAAGCAGTTACAGGCCATTCCAACGATATGTCACATGATTAGTGTCAGAAAATTTTAGGAAAGTGCCCCCCTAAGGGGGCAAAGCAGCGGGCAGAGTACCGAAAGTACATAAAATGATTAAGCAGCCAAAGGCCTTTCCAACGATATGTTACATGACAGGTGTCGGGAAAATTTAGTAAAGTGCCCCCCTGGGGGCAAAGTGGTGGGTGTGGTACCGAAGTGCATAAAATGATTAAGCAGTCACAGGTCTTTCCAACGATATGTTACATAACGGGCATCTGCAAAATTTAGTAAAGTGCCCCCCCCCCCCCGGGAGGCAAAGTGGTGGGCGGGGTACTGGAAGTGCATAAAATGATTAAGCGGTCACAGGCCTTTCCAACGATATGTCACATGACGGGTGTCGGAAAAATTTAGGAAAGTGCCCCCCAGGGGGGCAAAGTAGTGGGCGGAGTACCGGAAGTGCATAAAATGATTAAGCAGCCAAGGGCCTTTCGAACGATATGTCACATGACGGGTGTCGGGAAAATTTAGTAAAGTACACCCTGGGGGGGCAAAGTGGGGGTGGGGGAGGAGTACCGGAAGTGCATAAAATGATTCAGCAGTTACAGGCCATTCCAACGATATGTCACATGACAGGTGTTAGCAAAATTTAGGAAAGTACCCCCCAGGGGGGGCAAAGTGGTGGGCAGAGCACCAGAAGTGCATAAAATGATTAAGCAGTCACAGGCCTTTTCAATGATATGTCACATGAGGGGCTATGGCAAAATTTAGAAAAATGCCCTCCCACGGGAGAGGGGCAGGCGGGGAGAGGGACACGAAGGTGCTAATACAAATAAGCAGCCACACACCTTTCCAAAGATGTCACATGATGCATGTCGGCAAAATTTAGAAAAGTACCTCCCCCCCCCCTGGTGTGAATGTAAAGGGAGGGTCATCGTAGGTACATAACATGAATAAGTGGTAAGAAATTTGCATATTACACAATCTTTCGAGAAAATACACATATTTCGCACGACCTTTTGAAGAAATTCACTTATTTTACACGATCCTTTGGCAAAAATCGCAGTTTTCTACGACCTTTCAAAGAAATTTGCATATTACACGATCTTTCGAAGAAATTTGCATATTTTGCACGATCTTTCGAAGAAATTTGCATATTTCACACGATCATTTGACGAAATACACATTGTTTTCGCGATCATTTGACAAAAATCACATTTTTTCGCGATTCTTTGACAAAATTAGTGTTTTTTCCGTGACCTTTCAAAGAAATTTGCATATTACATGGTCTTTCGACAAAATTCGCATATTTTACACAATCCTTTGGCAAAAATCACATTTTTTCGCAAGATCCTTTGAAGAAATTCGCATATTTTCCACGATCTTTCAATGACATTTGCATTTTTTCTGCGATCATTTGACAAAAATCATATTTTTTTGTGATTCTCTGGCAAAATTCGCGTTTTTTCCACAACCTTTCAACGAAATTTGCATATTACACTATCTTTCGACAAAATTTGCATATTTCGCACGATCTTTCAAAGAAACTTTCATATTTCGCACGATCTTTCGAAGAAATTCACATATTTTACACGATCATTTGACGAAATATGCATTTTTTTCGCAATCATTTGACAAAAATCACATTTTTTCGCGATTCTTTGACAAAATTCTTGTTTTTTCTGTGACCTTTCAAAGAAATTCGCATATTACATGGTCTTTCGACAAAATTTGCATATTTTACACAATCCTTTGGCGAAAATCACATTTTTTTGCAAGATCCTTCGAAGAAATTTGCATGTTTTCCACGATCTTTTAACGACATTTGCATTTTTTCTGCGATCATTTGACAAAAATCATATTTTTTTGTGATTCTTTGGCGAAATTCACGTTTTTTCCACGACCTCTCAAAGAAATTTGCATATTACTCGATCTTTCGACAAAATTTGCATATTTCGCACGATCTTTCGAAGAAATTCACATATTTTACACGATTATTTGATGAAATACGCATTTTTTGCGATTCTTTGACAAAATTCTTGTTTTTTCTGTGACTTTTCAAAGAAATTCGCATATTACATGGTCTTTCGACAAAATTCGCATATTTTACACGATCCTTTGGCGAAAATCACATTTTTTTGCAAGATCCTTCGAAGAAATTTACATGTTTTCCACGATCTTTTAACGACATTTGCATTTTTTCTACGATCATTTGACAAAAATCATATTTTTTTGTGATTCTTTGGCGAAATTCACGTTTTTTCCACGACCTCTCAAAGAAATTTGCATATTACCCGATCTTTCGACAAAATTTGCATATTTCGCACGATCTTTCGAAGAAATTCTCATATTTTACACGATTATTTGACGAAATACGCATTTTTTTTGCGATCATTTGACAAAAATCCCATTTTTTCGCGATTCTTTGACAAAATTAGTGTTTTTTCCATGACCTTTCAAAGAAATTCGCATATTACATGGTCTTTCGATGAAATTCGCATATTTTACACAATTCTTTGGCGAAAATCACATTTTTTCGCAAGATCTTTCAAAGAAATTCGCATATTTTCCACGATCTTTGAACGACATTTGCATTTTTTCTGCGATCATTTGACAAAAGTCATATTTTTTTGTGATTCTTTGGCGAAATTCACGTTTTTCCCACGACCCTTCGAAGAAATTCGTATATTACACGATCTTTCGAAGAAATTCAAGCATTTTGCACGACCTTTTGAATAAACTTGCATATTTTACACGATCTATTGGCAAAAATCATGTTTTTTTGCAATTCTTTGATGGAAATCGTGTCTTTTTCGTGATCCTTTAATGAAAATCTCATTTTTCCGGCAATCCTTTGACGAAAATTGCGTTTCCCAGCGATCCTTTGACGAAAATTGCGTTTCCCAGCGATCCTTTGACGGGAGTCGCATTTTTTCCTGTAATCCTTTGACGAAAATCGCATTTTTCCCATGATTCTTTGACATTAATTGCATTTTTTCCATGATCCTTTGACAATTGTGCTCAATTTGGTGCGGTTCGTAGTCACGTTTTTGTTATATTTCATACACTCCCACTACAACCCTTCCCTCATTAAAAATGTTAACAAATTTTAATGCATATTTGCATTGATCCCAGGAATAATAAAATTCAATGCTGAAAAAGCGGAATTCCGCGTTTCTGCAGTAAAGTAAAACGTCTGAAAACATCTTTCAATTACATAGTTTCTGAACACAAACACCTGCTATTTTCATGCATTTCCAAACAAAAATAATTTAAAACGTATGTCATAAAGTTGCCTCTTTGGATTTGAGAACACCCATAATGAAAAGCATTCACCATAACAAATGCACAGGGATAAATTCAGTCAGGAGATGCAGCGTTCCCACATCATATATATATATATATACATACATAGATATAATGCTAATAATGTATAATACTTAAATTGAAGGATGACATTTATAAAAATATTTTACTCAAATTTTTCCGATAGATTTCAGTACAATTTAAAAAAAAAAAAAAAAAAAAAAAAAAAAAACAGAGCAAACATAAATACGTCAATTTTTTTAAATTGAACAGAACTGAAATTATCAATGCAAGTTTGAAAATATGAATTTCATAAAGTACGATAAATGCCACATATAATTTCTCTTTAAAAAAAATCCCAAAACTTCCTTAAATAAAATTGCACATAACAAAACTTTTTCAAAGAAAATTACGTCATAAGAACAGTTATTACTTTGTTCATTCTGACACTATTTTCTAGGTGTGCCCACTTGAGGAGAAAAGTAATGTGAAGCTCCCTAATTTTTAGATAATTTCATATATAAACATCAAGCAAACACAATTAATGCTATATTATTAATTGAAAAAATTCTAAAATGCCTATAAATTAGTGATTTGGAGACAAATCTACAACTAATGTCACAAATAATGGCTGTTTGTTTACATCAGATGAATCAGAGATTAAGGGTAATGTTTACATTAATGTCAAGATTATAAGTAATTTAAGGGGGAACAAATGTCATATCTTTCCGTCGAAAGAAAATTTGCAAAATTTGTCAGTCAGTTGTATGAAAATATCTCAAAATTCATCAATCAGTCGCAGATTAAAAGTTAATTATTTTTTTCAGTCAGACATGGAAAAAAATGCAAGTTTTGTGACTCTGTCACAGAATGAAAATACTAAATTCACAAATCAGTCATAAAAAATATTGCAAAATTTTAACAATTGAAGCATTAATTAATCAAACAATCACTTACCTGTAGTGTTTTTAGGTATTTTATGAATTGTTATTAATAATAATCTCAACTTTTTGTATTAAATAATAAAGAGCTAAAAATAACATGAAGCAAAGTAATGGCTTGATGAAAAAGAATATGCAAAACAGAAAAGAAAATCTGTGACGACCACTGCCAGTCTTGAACTTTTTGCAAACTGGCGTCGGAAAAAAACCCCGCCCGTATATGACATCTGGGCAAGTACATGCACTTTCTAATCTTAATCTTTTGGAGATTTTTTTTTAAATATCTCGTTTGCATTCCCATGCTTTTGTTTGCATTGGGTAACTAAAGACGATCTCTAAAATACACTTTTTTTTTTTTTTTATGAGGACGTTAATCTTTTTCAGACAAAAATAGCCTCAGAAAAAAAAAACCTGCAAACAAAATCAAAAAAGTAAAAAACGGCTGTTGTAAAGAACGACCTCAGCTGGCATCAGGGTTGGCAAGTTTTTGACGTGCGACGGTTTAAACCGATTTTAACCATGGTTAAAACCGTCGTGTCAAAAACCTTTCTGTCAAAAATGTCGAAAAATGTCAAAAACCTAGTTTTAATAAAAGTAATGCCAAAAGAATTATTTAGCAGAGTTAAATAGGCTTTAAACAATAAATTCTAAGTAAAACTGCATAAATACATTAAAACTGTGGGTATAAATTGCGGAAATACATTCTTGAAACTTATTTGCATAGGATATGGTTAATTGCAAATTGATTGTTGCACGATTTTTTTTTTTTTTAATTCTGAATAAAAATTACCTAACTCTTATTTAATGATTTAGTTTATCATTAATGTATGCCTTTAAGATGAACAGATAATAAATCCTTAATTATTTGTAATCATTAAAACTAGATCGGATTAATCTAAATTTTGCAGAGATAAATAAATTGTTTAGATTTTTTTATGGCTAGAAAGAAGCACAGGGTAATCTATCACAATTGGTATCTAATGAGCATATTTACTTTCCTTAACATAGATCAAATTCAAAGATTCCCTTCCAGTACAAAACAGTATTGCTATTGCAACAAAACCAATTTTTCTTGCTTTCCCCCCTATTATGTTCTTATGGATGGAGTTGTTGAAGGGGTTAATTCACTAATGTGAAAACACCCGCCTGCTAATGTTAATCCTACAGGAGAATTTTTTTTTATAAATATCTTGTTTGAAATTTCATACTTTTTAATGATTTTTTTCAAAGTATAATTGAAAACCCCCTCTCAATAATGTCAATTCTATGGTAGAAATTTTGTTTTCAATATTTTTAAATGTTTTTTTTTTTTTTTTTTTTTTTTTTTGCATTGGATAACTAATGTTGATCTCTACAAAGGCCGTTTTTTAATTTTTCGATTTCGCTTGCAGTTATTTTTATTATTATTACTAGGATACTTTCACTTTTGGAACAGGTTTCAAACTAAGTTAAGCATTTTTTTTTTTCTTATTGGTATGGTGAATTATTCATTTGTCCCTAATTTTAGGAAATATTCCATAAATAAGATAATTTCATCAGTAAGAGGTGATTGTCAGTCACTAACAAAAATTAATATTGGGATAAAAAGATTAAAACGTCATATTTTATTATTTTATCCTAACATTTCATTCTTTTATCATTTGTAAAATAAATGTTATTTTTATTGTTCTGTGTTTGTACTAAATGAGGGGGGGGGGGAAATGCTACAGAGAAAATATTTCTGTTAAAGACTGTATATAGGGTAGATGTGCCAGTAATGACACCCTTAAGGAATTTCTTTAAAAATTGTTTTTTAATTAATAGTTATTATATCCCAGTTTTTTCAGCATTATATTAAACTATCAACAATATTTAATATAATCTATTTTTATGGTATCATGATTGATTTCATTTGTTATAATGGCTTATTATTACAAAAAGTTTGTATATATATATATTAATAAGCAGTGCAACTAAGTATGCTGAAAAGCCACTACAAAAATACACACAAAAAATTTGGCAATTTAGTCATAAACAAAGAAATAAATTATAATTTAATATTTGATTACAGTAAAATAAATGCTTAAAACGAAAGTGCGCTATCATTAAATAAAAGCAATGTTGTATCTTGCTATAACAGCAGTTTTTTTTGTTGTTGTTGTTGTTGTTGTTCTTGTCCTGACCATATTTAAATATTGGTGTTTTTGACGGTTAAAACCGCTTAAAACGCGGTTTAAACCTATGTCACGTCAAAAACTGGTTTTTGACGGCTTAAACCCAACCCTGGCTGGCATACAGAATAATTTCAAAATATGGAAATGCAAATGAGATACTTTAAAAAAAATTTCTTATAAGATTAATATTACAGGGCAGGCGTTTTCATGTGAGTGAAGTAACCTCTTAAGTAAGTAGTGGAGATTCTTTGCAAAAATCGACTTCATACTGTATAGTACTGTGTTTACTCTCATAATAGTCGCACTTTTTTTTGCCAAATTTTTATTGTGAAAGTCTAGGTGCAACTATTATGCGGAGAAATCTACTGCATAATATTGTACACTGAAATGCTGAAACATTACTGGTATAAAAAAACACATAATAAAATTAGTAACTTACCAAATGTTTCCAGATTATGTGATGTTTATTAAATACCATTTTCTTTTTATGGTAATATTTTTATAGATGTAAAATTTACAAATAATCTTTGTGAAAATTTAAACAAAAAATTATCATAATAAATTTCTTTTACTAAAGGTTTCAGTATCACTATTGTAATGAGAGTCGGTGTCTGAAGAATCATTCCATAAAATGTCATCTTCGCTTCCGTCCAAAGCGTCAAAGATACCCATCTTCTTAAAATTTTTTGGAAATTATATCGCTTGTCATTAAAGTCGAGCTTTGTAATGTCCAACTACACATTAGTTCCAGGGATGGGCGCCTTACTTTTCCACTGGGAATTTTCTCGTTGTTCCCATTGATTATCCAATATCCATATACTCGTCTTATATTGTCTTGCAGAATCTCTTTGACTCCTCCGGGAATTATCACAAGATCTGTTTTGCCTTCTGAAAGTTTTTTCTTTACATCATCAACAAAATGTCTTCGGAAACTATCAAGTACCAGCATGGCTGTTTTTTTTAGCAATGCTCAAGACCTTTTCTTCCAAACGTTGCGAACCCAATCTTTCATAATTTTTTCATCCATTCAATTCATGAAAAGAAAATAGTTTGACGATTTTTTCTGCTTCAAATCAGGGGTGAGACTATTACACAAGTAAACACGGCAGTCTATTGAGTGCTGCTTTGCAGAATTGCTGAGCATCGAATACCAAGTACTAGTGTATACTAAGGCAGAAACATTCATGCACACACTCTAATCAATACTGACCACTCGACTGGAGGCAAAATTTTTTTTAAAAGAAGTTGCCAGACAAATTTAAAAGAAAAATTGCTTAAATAAAAAACATTGAAAAGTGGGAAGGGTTAGTTCCAGGCCATTGGACAACCGCTGTGGCTTCAAGTTTAATCTTCAGCAGCAGTTGAGGGTAGGCAGATTTAAAAAAAAAAATAGATGTAAGATTTTTGCATTGTCTGAAAACATACTTTTTCTGTTTACTTTTAAAATTTAATTTTATTCCAAAATTTAATAAGTCATGCACATTGTTTTAAAATGTTTAAAACCAGCAGCACTACTTGAAAAGTTACATTAAATAACCCGAACAATACACACACACAAAAAAAACTATTCAATAAAAAACTTAGATTATTGAACTCTTTTCCTCTGTAGTAAAAATAAATTACTTAAATTTACACTAACTAGCTTTTAATCAGCTACACCTCTATTATTCTTTAAAGAAAAACCAAAAAATATACATATAAATAGTATTTTGCACCTACAAATCCTCCTCCGAAATATTTTATTGGTGCGACTTTTATTTTCTACTGTTGAATAGTATATCCGAATTTTTTAAAAAGGGCCCACTTTTTTGGAAGTATAATAGTCCTTTCAAAAAGAGAGATCAAGCTCGGTACATAATTTAGAAATCTTAAATACACATTCTAAAAGAATAATCAAAGTATTATACGGACAAGTCAGATTTAAAAAATAGTATACGAACACGAACGCAAAAACCGAACGGGCATGGTGTCAGTTCTTTAAAAAATTAGCTCGGTACATAATATTCGCAATGTTATGGTTATTGACATTCATTTAAAAATAATAATAATAATAATTAACGCGAAAGCATAATACGAACAAAACGGGATATGAAAAAAAGACGAAGGTCGAATCGCGAGTCACATGTATTGTAAATAAAACATTCCGCCGCCTAGATCGAAAGTTGAGTTGTACGAGCACTACTGCTTCATCCGCCGGAATCCAGATAGATTTTTCGCTGTTAGCGAAACGAGATCGACCAATCAGAAAGCTTGCTTCCTTAAAACAGGGAAAAGTTCGCGAAATGTGAGCTTCTGATTGGTCAATCTCGTTTCGCTAACAGCGCAAAATGTATCTGCATCCCGGACAGAATTTAGAATAAAAAATATTATTTAAATAATATTAATTTATTATATATTATTAATAATTATTAATTATAAATATTAATTATTTAAATTATATTATTCATATTATGTAATATATAATTAATATTATATTAAATATCAATAATTATTAATTATAAATATTATTAATAATTATTAAATCAATTATAATTAAAAATTAATTTAAATAATAAATATTTATTTACAGTCAGAAATGCAGCCTCAGCTGCGTGAACAATAATCAAATATTCCAATGTAAATTTAAAATAAAATATTTAATAAGAATTATTTTTTTTTTCATTCGTTTTTATAAAGTAGAAGTAATTTTCATACGAACTGGGAGTCATGTATTTTCGGGGAGAAGGGCAAATTGTGCATTTAATAAATTCGGGTCCGGGTGTGCTATGAAAAAGAAAAAAAGGGGGGGGGGATGCCTCCTCATTGGATTTTGAAATTAAAGTAAAAAAAAAAAAAATTCTGCTTTTGAAAAACACAGTAGAATTTATTTCTTTCGAGTATGTTTAAAAAAAGGGAAGCTGGAATTTTCCGTTTAGGGGAAGAGGGGGGCATAGGAGAGCAACTACCCCTCCCTAGATTTTGAAGTAAGTAACTAATTTTATTTTCTTATTTTGAAAAACATAATAAAATTTATTCTTTGCGAGTGACTAAAAAAAAGAAACCAAGAATTTTCCGTCAGGAGGCGGGGGAGGGGGGGGGGGGTTATAGAACAGTCATTTGTTCCTCCCAGATTTTAAAATATAAGTAACTAATTTTTTTTCTACCGGTTTTGAAATAGTGAAATTTATTTATTTCGACTAACTTAAATTAAAAGAGGAACTAAAAAGTTTCAGTTGAGGGAACGGTATAGGAGGCTCATTGCCCTTCCCTGTATTTTGAAATTGTATAAACTAAGTTTTCTTTTTTTCCTATTTTGAAAACATAGAAGAATTTATTTTTTTTCGAGTAACTTAAAAAAAAGGAAACAAGAATTTCCGTTTAGGGGAAGGTGGCATAGGAGACCAATTACCTCTCCCTAGATATTTCAATTTAAGTAACCCAATTTTTTCTCTCCTGTTTTGAAAAACATAGTAAAATTTATTCTTTGCGAGTAACTTAAAAATTAAGGTAACCAAAATTTTCCGTTAAAAGAGGGGAGCCTAGGGGAGTCATTGTTGCTCCCTGGATTTTGAAACATATATGTAACTGAATTTTCTTTTTCTCCGATTTTGTACATAGTAAAATTTATTTATATTCAGAAACTTAAAATAAAAGAGAAGCAGTATATCAGAAATATCAGTTGAGCGGTGGAAGGGGGGGGGGAGGGGGGATAGGAGAAAAAAGCCATTTCCCTTCCCTGGATTTTGAAATTTAAGTAATTAAATTTTCTTTTTTTATGAAATGCATAGTAAAATTCATTCTTTTTCAGTATTTTAAAATAAAATGCCTGGGGGTGGGGAGGGGGATAAGAGAAAAGCCATTTCCCTTCCCTGGATTTTGAAATTTAAGTAATTAAATTTTCTTTTTTTCTTTCTTTTTTTTTATGAAATGCATAGTAAAATTCATTCTTTTTCAACATTTTAAAATAAAAGAAATAAAAAAATTCCGTTAAGGAGGGTGGGGGGGATGGAAGGACCATGCCAATCCCTGAAGTCTGAAATTTAATTAATGGAATTATATTATTTTCTCCGATTTTGAAAAATATAGTAAAATTTATTTATTCCGTATAGCTTAAAATTAAACAGAAACTAAGAATTTTTCTGTTGGGGGAGAGATTCACACCCCCCCCCCCCCCTATATCTCACTCTTAGTAGTTAATTTCGGTCGAGTTTTTTTTATGTTTATGTATTTTTATGTTTATGTACTTTATCATAAAGTCAGGTTAAAAAGAGTGTAATTTTTTGTGGGGGGGGGGGGGGTGAGGGAGATGTAGCCCGAGGTTATCGGCATTCCCTCGTGGATTTTGACATTTGGTTTTAACTAAATAATTTCTTTTTCTCTGATTAACACATAATAAAATTTATACTTTTCGGCCAAGTAAAATAATTAAACACTAAGAGAAAGACGGGAAACTGGTAAAATTAAAGAGATGAAATTACTTCAATACTGCTGTATTACTACAGACGCAAAATCTCATTATTTTAAAAGTTTATGATGACTTCACTTAAACAATAGTATTTTTGAGGTTAATAGCACAGAGAATTTTTGAAATAAAGGACCACAAAATTACGCCACATTAGCCGCAGAATTTCTAAAGTATTTTTATAGTCGAGATTGCACTACAGAAAATCTATAGTTGACTATAGAAAAACATCAAAAATACTCCACTTCTGTAGAAAAACTGCAGTTCATTTTTAGCTGGGTAGATAAATACATTCATAGACAATTACTTCATACAATTTTCCTGTTGTAAAGAAGAAGAAAATTATAAAAAAATATTAAAATTCGAAGCGTCCAAAAAATGGGGCGCAAGGCATAAATGGGTTAAAGAGCCAAAACGCTGAATATATATATATATATATATATTTTATGTGAACTTTTAACGCATATTCACTAATGTAATTAATAATGCTTTTTTCTACTTAATTTACTGATATTCGTAAATTAATTTAAATTATTAAATTCATTGTTTGTTTTTTTTCATAATAGAAAGAACAAGATTGATACTTCAAAGAAAAAAAGTTCACCTTACAGAAATGTATATCATAGTTTCCACAAAATTATAGTTTTCTGCAGAATAAAATAAATTCCCTTTATTGATTTTTCAAATTCAGTTAAAACACTCAGCTACACGCAGATGTCTTCTCAGTATGATGTATTATGATTCCAAACAATTTCATAAACATTTCCTTCATAAAATAAAGTATTTCTGCGAAACAGATATAATTTAAAATTTATGCAATTCAGGCAGGAAAACTATTATGCAAAATACAAGGAGCAGAAATATTGTTTAAAAACAAGTGTTTTTTTTCGTATACTTTAAACATATATTAATGCATTCAACGAGTGTTGAATACAGAATAGATGATTATCCAAAACAAGTAGCTCAAGAGGAACACATTTACATGTTCCATTTCCGTGAATATTTTTTTTTCTTCTCAAGAAAAAAAAGGCCACACCTACATATTTTTTTTTCATCTTGGGTGATTTGAAAATTCATGTTTAATTCTAGGTAATATCATCAGCAAGTAGTTATACACTTACGTGAATGAAAATTACTATAGTAACTGATAACTTAATGTTACATTTGTTGAAAGAAGTGATATACAGAGATAATACCACATTAATAAGCCATTAGTTTTAGATATGTTCGCCCAGTTGCAAAAACATTTCAAATATTGTTCTTCAGCATATTAGAATCCAGTCCCCCCCCCACCCCCCCCAATAAACAATTAATTTTGTAAAAGTTCTTACAATCCATCCAGTGTGCTATATGTTATACTTAGAAAAATCTACAAGTAAAGGGATGAAAACCATTTTTATAAGATCAAAATTACCAAGTTATGACATTTTAATTTTATCATTTCTTCCGTCACTTTTTGTTTCTTTAGTGCCACAAAACCTTTTTGGAAATTTTATATGGACTATTTATGTAAAATGCAATGCGTTTTCTGGAAGTGCAACTCTATATTTGTTCGGATAATGGAATTTCTCAAGTAGGGTAAGCCGTTTCTGATTTTTCTAAGGCTTTTATTCAGTAGTCTTCTCTGACTTTTCATAATGGTTTTGCATACGAAGCTCCATATCAGATAGGAGAAAGGTCACAAGAGATAGTATGTATTTACTGTAGGTAAACGCTATGGATAAAATTCCTTATATAATACAAGTCAGAAACTTGAAACAAAAGGTAAAATTGAAACTATGGTACAGATCTTATAATATAGTAAATACAGAACTTGTGTGAAAATATAAATTATTTATAAACAACGTTTGAACACACAATAAAATAGGTTGATTTGATCATACGTATACGTTTCGTGAGTACTATAGCTTCACATCCTCAGTGTAAAAACTTTAAAAACAATATCCCCCAACTACATGAACGGTGAAAACCCAAATGTCAAAACAAAATACCAAAATACTATCAAGTTCGAACAGCCAATGAAATTAATGCGGAAGTGAAGTGTCGTGACACAGCAAATCCACCCAGAAAGTTGAGATGTATGGTGTACTACACTGTTAAAAATTTGCAGCATTCTGTCCAGTCATTTGACCGTTTTTATCGAAAACGGTTACACAACCGTAATTTAACAGTATTCTGACCATATTATTGGCCATTTAATGGTCAGAATATCGTTAAATTACGGTTATGAAACCGTTTTTTCAAAAAACGGTCGAATGATTGGACAGAATGCTGCAGATTTTTAACAGTGTAGATTACAGCTGTAGATTACATTAACCAAGGAGTCTTTAAATTTATGGATATGAACAGCTTCAAAAAAGTCCAAATCCAGAGGAGTAATGCATTTTTTGATAATGGTAGCTGAATCAAAATCAATGCATTTCTTATTATATGCAAATGAAACAGAAATAAAACAAAATATGATGCATTTCTTGAAATATATGGTAACAGGTTTGCATGGTACAGCTGAAATTTTAAAACGTAACTTTACTGGCGAAAATTTACAGTTTGATGGTACCTGAAAATTTATTAGAAGTCATTCTAACTCAACTGTGTATATTTTCCCCCAAAATCACATATTTCATTTAAATTCAAAAATCACAAGCAACATAATCAAGCACGGTTTTATAGGAACGATCACATTTTTGATAGTGGTGTGTATGAAAAAGAAATCTTACAATATTTTCTTACTTTTTATACAAAATGCTTTCATACTTTAAACATAAACAAGGTTAAATAAAGGATATTTCTAAATGAATATCGGGGTTTTAATGCTTGGTAGTATTTATTACATAAAACTTAAAATTATAATTAATACGTAAAATGAAAGAAAACTCAAACAGTTTTACCTTCAAGCTTACAAGCGTTCAATGTGGGCACCATTCGTCACACGGCACACATCAAGCCGATAACTCAGTTCTTCCCAAACGTTGATTAGTGTTTGTGGGGTCATTGTTGCAACAGCTGCAATGGTCAGCTGGCTGTGGAGACACATAGACACGATCTTTAATGAACCCCCACAGGTAGAAATCACATGACGTCAGATCGGGAGAGCGTCTGAACAGAACTTCTTTGCTAATAAACATTTGGGAAGGGCTGAGCTATCGACTTGATGTGTGCCGTGTGACGAAAATTACTCACATTGAACACATGTAAGCTTGTAGGTAAAAATGTTTGAGTTGCTCTTTCATTTTATGTATTAATTATAATTTTAAGTTTTATGTAATAAATAGCTAAAACCCCGGTATTCATTTAGAAACACCCTGTATTTTTAATCATAAAATTTTAAAGGATACGAGTATGTAAATGACATTGAAGCATTACCACAAATCCAACTGTTTAGGAGAAATAATTGAGAAGGGATGTAAATTCAGTTAAACGTCGCATTTCATATTTCTTCCATTATTTATAGTTCAAGTAACAGAAATAATTTAAAACAACTGCATTTCCAGCAATGTCTATTGGAATTTTATTTTAAAAATTACTGTTTCAGAAGAAATTGATCTTTTAAATCCTTACTTATTAATTTCTGAATTTAAAACTCTGACGGTGTTTTCTATGCAGCATCAATTTTTATTTTTCATTTAGTTAATTATCATTATTTTATTCAACCTGTTGACTAGCCTGTGCGACGCCTATGATGCTGAATTAAGAAATGCAGATGAATTCGCGACCCAGATGAATTAAGAAACTTCTAAAGAACTTATAACACAATCTTAAATCATTAATTGTGCAGTGTATCATAGTAAAAGTTTCTACCTGTATCTGACAATAACAATAAAGTATACTATCAAGTATAAAAAATATTCAACTTGATATTAAAATACCAAGTTTATAGAGAATTTGATTATTATTAGAGGTTTTTTTTTAAATTGAAATATAAAAAAAATGAATTTTAGAGCATCTTGTATTTTTTTTTATATAAATGGACTTTATAATGTACACATAATGAAATGCAATTTCAGGAATTTAATCAACCTGAAGTTTAATGTCATTTAGTTCACTTCACTGCTAAAATCAAAATTAAGAACAATCTTCTAAATCATATATTGTGACAAAGTGTGTTGTTGGCTTTTTATTTTGTTGAACTTTAAGCCCAATATGATGTAGTCTACTAACATACAAAGTCCAGTCTCCCCGAAAACTTTACTGAAACAAACAGACGAAAAAAAAAAAGGTATTAAAAATTCAAATTTAATTTAAGCTAGATTCACGAATATGATGTACTACTAATATCGCTTCTTTAATCTTCATATATTTCAGCAC
Source organism: Maratus speciosus (assembly GCA_963932465.1). NCBI lineage: Eukaryota > Metazoa > Arthropoda > Arachnida > Araneae > Salticidae > Maratus > Maratus speciosus. The sequence continues at coordinate 126,327,351 of OZ010790.1, read as the reverse complement.
AAAATGAAGAAACTATTTGAAAAGTCTACCTTTTCTCTCCAAGGTGGTATGGAAGTAAAGAGGTTTTTGCAAGAATGTGGCAGACCAAACAAAAATAATTTAAGAACTAAGTCAAGACAAACTACATTAACCAGGCAACGGGGTATTAATTTATTATAATAACATCAGGTGAAAATGAAAATTTCTCGTAACATATTTGTCTGGCATTTATTGCTTTTCGTAGATAGATTTTGATTGAAAATATCTCTTTTAATTCAGTAAAAAAGAACCGGAAAACAAATTGTTGTAACCAAATTAAGTATACTGCTCAAAAGAAATAAGGGGAGTAAGCAAAAAAGTTAAGAAAACAGTGCGAGATAGCCATGCATGGCCATAAAATGAAGAGTATCAATGCGCAATACAGGAAAAAAAAACGAAAAAAAATGTGCAAGAGAGCTTCAATTCCTGAGAAACGATCGATGGAAAATAAAAAGATGGTTTAGGGCAACAATTTTGTTACATATAAAGGACAAAGAAATTACAGTTGAGGAATGATGCAAGGTATTTAATATGGCGTGCGGTCCCCTAGAATAGATAAAACCACCGCACACCTGTTTTCCATGCATTCGATGACATATAAATAAGACTATAGGGAGTAATTTCCAATCCTCAAGAATGGAAATCTCCAAGTCCCGGACAATAAAAGAGGCCTTAATGCCGCCAGAGTGTGTTACAAACATGCGCGATTAGATTTAGGTCAGGGGAGCATGTTGGCTGCCCAATACGCTGTATTGTTTCAGCTTTAAGCATGTTCTCTGCAAGAAGAGCTGTGAGCGATCTAGCATTATCGTACATGGGAAAAAGGAAATCACCAGATGCTGAAGCGTAAAATACGTCATGAAGTCTCAGTACCTCGTTTGTATAACTTTGGGCCATGAAAGTGCCTTTTCGAATCATATAATGGTCCGTATGTCCAATATGCTGATGCCAGCCCAGACCATCAACCCAACTCGTCGCTAATCTGATATTTGACGAACGAATGTGGGATTATTTTGAGTACTTCTTTCCTTCCGAACCAAAATACATTGGATGTCACATCCAGACTGAATCGGGACTCGTCTGTAAACACCATTCCTACCACGTTGCCTCCAATCTCGATGTTCAGTTGCCCACCGTCTTCGGACCGCACATTTGCTTGAGGGCAACGAAACACAAACCACTGACTTACGTGTGTAAAGACAATCCTGATGAAGCCTGTTTCGGACTGTTTGGTTGCACACTCTTCGTTCTGTGGGCAAGAACAACTGTGTTTTCAGCTGAGTAGCATTGCTTGCTTAGTCTCAACGAGCTGTTAACAAGATATATCGTCATCCGTTTCTGTGATAGCACATGACTGATCTTGCCCTGGTCGACGTCTAACATTCCATGTGTCTTGGAATCGGTTCCACAGTCTTGCATTGACACTTCTTGCGACTTCAACAGCTTCCACTACACTTCATTGTGTTTGCGCGGATTCAAATGTCCTGGTAATACGCCAAGCCATGGATTCCGGTAAATCACGCTGTTGTGACGTTTTCAAGTCACATTTTTTCAAACCAGAAGTTGAACAATTGAATTTCACAACTAAGACAGTGAAACAGACGTTTCTGTGAAATCTCGATTTCTGCACTTATCTCACTTTTCCAGTTTTTGACGTCATAAACTTTGATTTATGTGTGAAGTTTTCTTCCTCTGTCGACCTCTGTGGACTTACATTATGGATGTTTTATTTTACGCTACTTATCGGTGTAAGTAATTGCATAATTTTGTTCAAACCACGTGCTTCCCTAATTGTTTTGAGCAGTGCACATCTCCTTATAGTATCTTTACCAAATGCCTGTATAAATTGCGTCTTCACTAATTAAACTGAAAAGAAATTGAAAAAAAAAAATAGTATCTTGGAATTAGCTTTGGAATTGGACAAAGGGAAAATATGTCTAAATTCAAGTTATCGGCAAATATTCCTGTTGGGAAATATTTATTATTGATACGTTATATGGCAACGCTAAGTTTATCTTGCTAAACTGGCAACGGTGTTTTTAGTTGTCACCGATCAAAGCGTATAGATGCCGCGTATCGGTGATATGTTATTCTGGAAATATGTTAAGCTGAAAACTTTGCTTAAATGTGTTCTGTAAATAAAGGAATATACACTCATGCCCAAAAATTAAAGGGCAGCGACAGCATGCTTTCAATTTTACACTGTTTGTCGAATATTTACTGAAATTTTTGAGGAAATGTCTTTGAACTTCTAGGATGCAAAGAGCATGTTTGACTTCATATTTTTCAGTGAATATTTTGTGGCAGGGACAATTAGGGAGATAATAATAAATTTAATAATGAAACAATATTTGTGATCATCACCCATGTAAGAGAAAACGCTCAAAATGGTCAGTCAATCAAATGACTATGTGTATTCTGATCAACGTTTGTTGCATTTGTGTAAGCGCATCATGCATATTCATGAGAATACCAATAACACTTCTGTGAAAACTACAATTTTTTTTTTTTTTTTTTTTTTTTTTTTTTGTTTATTATAGCATACAGAGTTTTCAACCAAATTTAACACTACTTTCTGAAAACTTGAAAAATAACCATAGAAACAGCATAATGTAATTAAAAGACGAGTATATTGAATATTTGATGACATATGGGTATTTGTGTGAAATAAGTTTTAACTGCACGTGCGTGAAAGATTTCAAAATTTTTATTTCATAATTTGATTGTCAGCTATTCAGGGATACTTTTATAAATGTACAGGCAAATATAGGGGAAACTCAGAAATATATCAACGATACAGTGAGTCTAATTGACAAAATACGGAAAATCCAATATTATCCAGTTACTTTTAGAAAGCAACTCTCTATATCCCATATATTTTTCTGAATTTTTTTGCGATATTTGACTGGACTTTTTATATAAGTTGCCCTAAATAGCAGACAATCAAATTATGAAATAAAAATTTTGAAATCTACCACGCATGCGCAGTTAAAAGTTATTTCATTCAATTGTCCATATCTCATCATATGTTCATTATATCCATGTTTTAACTGCAGTATGCTATTTCTACAGTTCTTTGTCAAGTTTTCGTAAAGTGCTGTTAAATTTATTTGAAAAATCTGTAAACTATAAATAAAAAACTTTAAAATTTTTAACTGAAATGTTAGCATCTTCACAAACATGCATGCTATGCCTACACAATCACATACAAACGTTGGAAAGGACCCACATGGTATTTTCTACAGTAACAGATCATTTTGAAGCTTTGTCTGTTACATTGGTCATCGCAAATATCCTTTTATTACTAAATTTATTGTTGCCCTCCCCCCCTCCCTAATAATACTTGCGACTAAATATTCACTGAAAATATCAATTCAAACATGTTCTTTATACCCTCGAAATTTAAGAACTATTTGTCAAGAATTTCAATAGATATTGGAGAAAACGTGTAAAATCGAAAGCGTCCGCTCATTGCAGCTTAACATTAAAACTACCGGAAATTTTACCCAAGTTTTATAAAAATATTTTACACAAGAATTTATATGTAAAACTATTTATCTTATTTATTTAATTTGTTCTTTCTTGTATTTTTCAAACTTATTGTATAAAGAAAATCCTGGTACGAACAGAAATATTTTCCACTGGTAGGGCTGAAAATGATCCCTCACTTTACGTTTACTGTGAAATTTTGGACGGTGTATCAGTGTATATTTTTTAATCACATACCTGGTTTAAAACGCAGCATGATAGTAGAGCGTGGTTTCGAAGTTGTCTTATTTAGTGACTAAAGACCATAGAAGTGACGTAAAAAAAGAATTGTTCTGTAAAATTCGAACGTTTAAAAAACAAAATGACGAATACGTATGAGAACGTTAGCCGTGTTCTAAAGCTCTTTAATTCAAGCACGTTTGCTCTCTGGAAATTTTAGCAACATAATTTTAAAATCCAATTCACTGTTCGATGTTGTCAATGGAGATTAAAAAAAGAAATTATAACACCAGATGATAAGTTGCTGTGGGAAAAAAAAGGTCGCTAAAGCTAACGGGTAATCGCAACAACTATTTATAAGAAAGCGATTATACATATTTCAAATTGCGAAAATTATAGCATAACATATATAAGATATTGTGTGCTATTTTTGAGAGAGATACGCAACAACAAAAGTGTAACTTACTAGAAGATTTTTTCAACTACAGTTTCAGCTCAGAATCCAATATCGCTACACACATAAGTCTCTTAAAGAATAGTGCTTTTAAAATGAAGGCCCTTAATAAATAAATTGATAACAAAGTGGTTTTATTTAAAATTCTATGCACACTTCCAGAACAGTATGAACATTTTAGAAGTACACAGAGCTCTACTAATATAAAGGAAAAAACTCTGGAATATTTAAGAGCTAGACTTTTGAATGAAGAATCATGTAAATGAAATTAAATAAAAACAAGTTAGAAATTGTTCGCCAAACGTGGCAAATGAGGTGCGTTCGTACTATAACTAGTTTTATAAATATTTTTTGCACCGCATATTGTACTGAATGTATATTTTAGTGCACGTTATAAGTGCCTATCAATTTCATTCTGTTCGAAAGGCTGTGTAACATCATTAAAATGTACTTGCAATAATTTTTCCCATTGGCCGTAATGTAAAGGAAAACATTTGACTGCCCCTGTAATTAAACTATGCATCCAATTTTCATAAAATTTTAAATGACTCTACAAAATTTCGCAACTTCAGACCATTCGGTTGGGTAGTTTTTGCTCTGTTATATGCGGACAGCCGGACAGACAGACGGACTGAACGACTACTATAGGTGTTACGTATTTATATAATTACGAACGCATCTAATGAAGAGTTAGATTTAGAGTTGCTTTCAAAATATTGACAAAAGATGCTTCAAATGTAATAGTATTGATCACCTAGCAAGAGAATGTGGCAAAAGTAAAATCTCAGAAAAAAGTGTTAATGAACAGAGATGTTTTAAATATGACAGCAATTTTTTTTTTTTTTTTTTTTTTTTTGGTTAAAGATTGCAGCAGAAGTAAGAAAGACAATCGTTCTGAAAGAGACTGTTATTTTCGTTAAAATTGAAAACAAGCTGTTTCCTTCCTTGTTCTTGAGTTTAGCTGTGCAGGTTTAGTTAATTTGATAGTGGACTCGGAATCCTCTTTCCATATGTTGAATAATAAAATAATGCTATTGGAATGTCAAAGAAATCTGAAATAATGAAAGCTGAGTGTTTTGGGAGAATAGAGGCTGAGAGTTGCTCATTAAAATAGGTACTCTATGTTCCATAATTAATTTTTATATTAATTATTTTGTTTAATTTGTTCCATAATTAATTAATTAATCCAAAGAATTTGTTGTTTGTTAATGGATTTACAGAGAATGAAAAAGTAAAATTTATTAAAGAAAAAAGTAGAAATTTCAAAAAATGGAAATATTATTTTGGAAAGCTATAAAAACAATATAGGAAATAGATTTAAATGGGCAAAATGAAGCCTAGATTTGAGAGCAGAAAAATCCAACTTTTTTGCGTCAAAAACATGGACACTTAAGTAGTAAAAATATAAAAACATTATTGAAAAATTTAACTGTAACAGAGCTAACAGATATAGTGATTAAAATAATTAAAAATCCGTGCGACTTTAAGTTCGAACAATATATTAAAGAAATTGGAGCTAAATGGTCACTCCGTGTTTCAAAGTTAGCTGTGACATTGAAGGAGAATTTTTTTTTTTTACAAGTTTAGGAAACTGGTTCAAACCTAGAGGGATTGCTTTAGATTATACAATTCCTCATACACTAAAACTGAAATAGAAAGGCAGAAATAATGAATCGAACACTCTTTGAAAAAGTCAGAGCTCTAGTTTTTGATTCAGGAGTTGAGAAATATATCGAGTGGAGTATTGAAAACTACAGCCCACATCCTCATCAGAAGTCCAACTGAGGTTGTAAGAGTTACACCTGCTGAGGTGTAGCAAAAAAACTGAAAACTGAAATAGAAACTAAAACTGAAATAGAAAGGCAGAAATAATGAATCGAACACTCTTTGAAAAAGTTAGAGCTCTAGTTTTTAATTCAGGAGTTGAGAAATATGTCGAGTGGAGTATTGAAAACTACAGCCCACATCCTCATCAGAAGTCCAACTGAAGTTGTAAGTGTTACACCTGCTGAGATGTAGCAAAAAAAAAAAAAAAAAAAAAAAACAGATTTATCCATATTTGGCAGTATAGCTTATGCTGAAGTACTCCGTCATCTGAAGGAACTGGGTAGTCGCAGTAATAGACTGATCGTTGTTGGGTATGTTGGGTATGTGGCCAGAGTGGCTACAGACTTATGGAATCAGATAATTTAAAAAATACGAACATCAAGATATGTGGTATTCCTTGAACCTTAATCTGATAAACAGAACGTTTTGGTATCATCATTTAACTGCTTTAATTTTAAGATGACAGTACTGAAGATTAGGAAAATTCTAACAGAATAATATAAATGGTGACAGAAGAACAAAATATCGAAGATTTTGGACATGGAGAAAGAATAACGAAACGTACTGTTTACATTGATTATTATGCTTTACTTACATACGAAGAAGACGTTTGTGGAGCATATAAAGAATTTCGGAAAGAGGCTATAGAAGATAAAAAGAAATCATTAGAAAAAAATTAAATGTGGCAAGTGTTTGATAAAAGTATGACAGGAAATAAGAAGATGTTAAGTAATAAATGGATATTTAAAATTAAAGATAAGTGTAAGTACAAAGCACGTTTGCTTACGAGAGGTTGTGAACAAAAATATGGCATTGATTATGAAGAAAACTTACACTGTAAACTGAAATGTCTTAAATTCAAACACTTAAGTGTCTGAAACGGAGTGTTCCATTTTCAGACATTTTAAAATGTCTGAATTTTTAAGACACTTGTATGCGTCTGAATTTAAGACACTTGAAACGTCTGAATAGCGGCCATCTTTGAACATACTTTTTTAGCATTACATGCCGCCATGTTTGACCAAGCTAAACTCTGCAGCCATATTTGACCACGCTAAATCTCCGTGTCCATGTTTGACCACGCTGAATATTCCTCAATAAATGGAAAAATATTTTATCATAAAGCAATGCTGGGTTTGTTTCAGAAGCAAAAACTGGTTCGTGAGCATGGGCAAACTAGGTCGTGTCCCTCCCACTCCGCCCACCCCGATTCTATGGGACCCGAAATTCGTTATAAAATTTTCATAAAGCTGATATTTTGAATCTCTTTCGATGTTGCACTGATTATAATCGCTATTTTGAACTTTTAGAATAAAATACGATTAAAAGCAATAAATATATATTTACCTAAATCCAGTAAAACGATTTAATAGCAGACACTTCGGGACATCCGGATTTGGCCAGTATTCGTTAGTTTCTGCTTTTCAGAAGTATGCAAATATTTATGAGTTGCTCTTTCTGACAACAACACATATTATTTATATTTGTATATTTTTGACTAAGAAAAGCTGACACCTCTCAATAGTGGACAAATTCCGCGGTCCCGGAGTGTACACTATTGAGAGGTTTTATTGTATTTAAATAAATATACTATTTTTTGTTTTGTTTTGTTTTTAATCTTATCTTAATCTGAAAGTTCAAAACATTGATAAAATCAGTGCAATTTCGAAAGGGATTTAAAATATCAGCTTTATGAAAACTGCATTTCAAATTTGAGGACCTTCTGAAATCAGAAGAGGGGTGTAGGTCTACAGGTCAGTTTGTTCATGTTTTAACTTTTAATCAGGTCCAGCATCTTGAAGAAGAACAAACCTGCTCTATGATTCATTAAATAGAAAGGAATACTATTTGTGAGTGGCCATTATGAAGGTTTTATTGCATATTCTTTCATCTAAAATAATCTTCCCGACTCTCTTGTTATAGGGCTCCTAATTTTGGGCCCTATTGTCTAATCGTTATAGCGATAGTCACTATAATGTGGAAAAAAATCACAATCTAATCTAAAAATTGTAGGCTGGAAATTCAAACTGTAACAGAAAACTTTCATTCTTAATTCTTTAAAAAATAATTATTTGCGGCTTCCATGACAGATGGCTTCACTGTTTAGTCCTCAAAACAATTATCAGCATAATATAATAGTTTGCTAAAATAGTTTTCAACTCTCTCTCCCCCCCCCCCCCCCCAAAAAAAAAAAAAAAAATGCTCGAGCTCTCTTGTTTCCAATGCTGAACCAATTTAAGCACACAAATTTCAGAATAAATTGTGTCTGGTCTGAGAATTTAATGCAAATCAATAGCATAAGCATACACTATATGTAAACAAATATCTGAATTTCAACAGAAAACCGATGATTATATTACAATAAATAACTTAATTTAAAATTTTGAAATTGAAATGGTAAAACATCTCATTTAAATTCCCACATTAAATTATAGCAGAGAACTGCACTTCATTGCCAAAAAACTAAGTAAATAAATAAATAAATAAATAAAACAATATGATAACAGAATAACCGCTCATTAAATGTAAACAAGCACTTCAATTTCAGCAAAAATCGCATAACCACAAAATGTATTTCATTTAAATGCTCTAAAATGCATACAGTAAACTCTCATTAATCTACAATACATAGTCAAATGCAAACAATGAAATTTATATTCAAGGTTTCATAGTTAACTAATCGCAGCGTTTTTCCATTTTTCATTTTTTATAGAAAGTTACATTTTTTATTTATCAATCTTTTTGCTTTACTAATTCAATCGGTTTTTTAGTTTAATAGTTGCTTCTCTGTGAAACATTAAATTAAATAATGATAATTAAAAATATAATTATTTTTAATGAAACAATTATTTCTGAACTGGATTTTTTTTTTTTTTCAAAACTTGCAAGATAAAATTTCAAATTATAAATCTAAAATATTGAAACAAACAGCAATTAAATCATTGTTTCATAAAATTAAAAGTATTCAAGCATGAATGTCCATTTGGATTTGTATATTTACATATGTATGCTTTTTTATTGCTATGTATAATTTAATTATACCTACATAATTTTGCGAAATTGATAACCTTTCCAATATTGAAGAGATATTTTATTGCGAATTTTGTATTAAATTATTATATTTACATTTTAATATTCATTTCATTTGACTTTAATGGAAAACTGTCAGAGAAATACTTCTGCTTAATTTGCTTTAAAGCAAATTAATATTGATATACAATAAATATCTTATACCATTCAGTTTTCTTAATAAAAAGTTTTCTTAATAAAGTTTCTTTCCTTGAAGTGCGTTTTGAATTAGTTTTACATTTGAATAGAAATAGTAAAACAACAATAATAAAAAAATTAAAAATAAAGCTCTTTTCTTTCTCTTAATATTTCACATTTTCTTTTAAATATTAACCTTTATAAAATCATTTCATGTTATGAGGACTTTTTATTAAAAAAAAAAAAAAAAAAAAAAGTTAAAAATAATTGAAAAATGTCGAAATATATTAAAGTTTTTTGAACAACCTATATTTTATACCTTGTACAAGCATACTTAAACAGTAACGAGTAAAAAAGGGAAAAAAAAAGAGGAAGGAAGGGGGAAAAATACAGTAGCAGTTAAATCTCACATTTTATTCCTAAAAGGAAAATTCCTTAAAAAAATTTTTGGCTCTGTCATGGGTCATTGTTCTTACCTATACACATCTCCCCCCTCCACACACACTTTTTTTTTCTTCCATTATTATATTATATTAATTTTCTAGTTATGATGCTATTCAATTTTATTTATTTATTTACTTTTTCAAGATCATATTCATTGAAGAACATCGATTTTGGTTCTTACTGCATTTTCAAAATGGCTTTGTGACGTGAAATTTAAATACGTTATTGATATGGAACATGAAATACATCTGAAAGTACTTTTTGTATTCTAAACAAGTTTTCACAAACTGTTATTAAAAAGAAGAAGGAAAAATGTCATGCAATTGAATATTAGAATAAATTAAATTTTTTTTTAAAGAGTGGCTTAATTTCCCTTGGAAAAATAAAAAATTGATTTATAAAATATTCAAATTTCACGATGACGTCATTCTGATGCGTTTATGATTCATTTAATACACACACACACACACACACACACACACATATATAAATATATATACATATATAACATAATGAGAAATAACTTCTAGTTTCAAAAGTTATTGTGCCTAAAATTTAACATTTTTGTCTTCTTCATGTAAATGCATATAAATAAATATTGGTGAAAAAAAAAACAGCAATTTTATGTGAAAAATGTACTTATGCAAGTAAATATGTAACCTTCTATCTTCTTCCTAATTTCCATTTTAAATTTGCAATATTTTTTTTTATTGAAAAAAAAAAAATCAAAAACACACACAAATTACACACACACTAAACACATTAGTTTTCAAATTCTCAAGTTTTGAAAACCGAATAACTTCAAGTTTCAAAATTTATTGTGCCTAAAATTTACCATTTTTTTCTTTTTCATGTAGATGCTTATAAATAATCATTGGGGAAAAAACAGCAATTTTATGTGCAAAATGTAGTTATGCCAGTAAATATGTAACATTCTAGCTTCTAATTTCCATTTTAAATTTGTAATACTTTTTTATTTGAAAAAAAAATTAAAAACACACACTAAGCACATTTTTTTTTTCAAATTCTCAAGTTTTGAAAATCGAATAACTTTTAGTTTCAAAATTTATTGTGCTTAAAATTTACACTTTTTGTCTTTTTCATGCACATAAATAAACTTTGAAAAAAAACCCAGCAATTTTATATGTAAAATGTAGTAAATGCAAGTAAATGTGTAAAATTCTAGCTTTTTCCAATTTTCATTTTTTATTTGTAATCACCTTTTTACTTAAAAGAAAAATAATCGAAAAATCAATATTAAAATTAATTTTCAAATTCTCAAGTTTTGTAAACAGAAACATAAAATTTTGAGCAATAAATCGAAGTAAATTATGATTTATTTATTTACTTTTTTTAGAGGAAATCAAATTATTGCTGTAAAAAATATTTTCAAAATACAGTTAACTATTAAAATAATGGAAATATTTAATACTGATTTTATATATCAGAATGTCAGAATATTTTTTTTTCCTTTTAACTGTCATTTATATAGTTTGGAAAACATAAATAGGATATGTAATACAAGTACACTTACATTCAAACCAAATAATATCATGTGGAACTTATAAGATGTATTTAAATTGACATTTTTAATGCTAAAAAAACATTTTTCCAAATACGCCCCCCCCCTCCCCCACAAAAGAAATGTACAATTCTAATTATAAAATATAAAAAATAAATCACAAGGGATGTTTTATCATTTTATAATTTTTATTCAGTATTAAATATAAAGTGAATTGGATATTTTTCATAAAAAAGCAAAAAATTAATTTAAAAGTCAGTCAAGAATAAAATATAGTTTTAACCGCGAAAGAAAATGTTATAAAAAATTCAACACATTGATCAAAACGTTAAATTCATATACATCAAAGTTTCAAAAATAAATTTAAAAAAAGTTTTCTAAACACAGTATTTCTTCTACAACAAGATTCGGAAATATTATGTTTTTTCTGGCTTGTTAATCCTGATAATGATATAAATTTAGTAGAAGATAATAAAAATTTACACAAATCATGGAACAATTAAAAATATTTATTTGATCTAAAAAGTTACAAATAAGATAAACGCATAGTATTCGTATACAAATCAATTTAAGTAATAAATAAATAAAACTATGTAAGTGAAAGTTCCATTCTAAACAAAAATCTTATTCTTGTAAATATACATACAAGAGAATCCTTATCTTTTATGTTATGTGTTAAGTGTAATATTATCTTAAGTGTTATGTGTTAAGTCGATCTTCTCTATACTTAAAAAAATAATAAAATGTATTTTTCCAAATGATTACACAATTAAACACTAAGAGAAAGGGGAACTAACAATTTGTCGACAGAGAAGCACCCCTTCCCTCTTTTTCTGAACCGCTAGTCGAAGTCTATTTTTAAATCCGTTTTTTTTTTTACGTTCATGTATATAAAATTTATCTTAAATTGTGAGATAAAAAGTGTTCAGTAGGGCAAAATACACTATCAGGAAAAAAAAGTTATAAAATTATTCTTGAATATTTAAATACTTACTTGCTAAGTTTTTATGTTTCTTTTGCACAAAAAATTTCTTGCGAGAGACTTAATTTAGCTTATTTCATGTTTATATTTTTAATTTCAGTTAGGCAAACTAGGCAGTGGACTGCAGACATATCTGTTCAATCTTTCGCATTCCTACATTTTTTTCTGCGATCACTTATATCTCTTGACATTTAGGGAGCGACCATTCCTTGAACCTTCATAGGTACGCCTAAGAGAGGAAGTAGTTTTTGAAGAATTTATATTTTGTGAAAAGGTTCTTTAGCTACTTATTGCAACTTATCGTTACTTATTAGCTACTTATTGTTTAATTCCGAAAGTCAGTAAACGGGCATTTACAATTTTGGCGGACGTCCTTATGGTCCAGTCATGTTGCTTGTTTTATAAATTAATACCAAATTTAGTGCATGGCACAGTATTTTAAACATCTTTCATAAATTCGAAAACATTTTCTGATAGTGCTGCCATGTATATTGCGATACAATTGTATCTACAGTTATCATACATATGATATAATTGTATTACATAGTCAGACACATAAGTGTCTGAATTTCTAAATGTCTTAATTTCAGACGCATGATCATTATTAAGACATTTTTCTCAGTCCATTTATACCATGATCATAGTAAGACACTTAGGTGTCTTAAATTCAGACACATATGATGTCTGAAATTTCATATTCGGACACTTAAGTGTCTGAATTACTTTTTCAGTCACATATGTGTCTGAATTTAAGACGCCCCTATTTGCAGTGTACACTCCAGTTGTAAGCATCATTCCCTTGAGAATTATTTTTGGACTAGCATTGCAGAAACAATATAAAATGATAAAATTTGCTATAAAAACAGCTTTTTTATGGGAAATTGGGGGAAGAAATTTACATGAGTATGTTAGACAGGTATGAGAATGTAAACTTCAAAAAGCATCTAGTTCATATTGTCTAAAACAAGCATGCGTAAAATAGGACAAAAGATTAAGAGATTTTTTGAGGGAAAGTGGTTTTATACAAATTTAATCCGAGTAGTGCATTTTCATAACTGCACACAAAGACATGATATTAGCTATTTATTTAGATGACAGAATTCTAATTAGATTAAGTCAGCTGAGATTTGTTGATTTTCTTGAGAACTTAATGAATTTGGTGTAATTTATGATGAACCACACTCATTTCTAAGTATAAATTCAAAACTAAACGTTGACACACCAAAAATCCATCAAGAACCATATTTAAACCAAGTGTCAGAAAGATTTCGAATGTCAGACGCAAATGCAATAAAAACACCTCTAATACAAAATGGTTCCTTTATTGAGAAGCTATTAGCAGTCTTCTATATTTATCATGTAGAACAAGACCGGATTTGTTGTTTGTTGTTGCTTATGGCATTCAGCCATAAAATACATCTGATTGTACATCTCTACTCTCAAAAATCTTTAAGATTTTTAAAGGAAGCAAAGATTTAGGTGTAAAGTATACAACAATTAACAGTGACACAGAACTGATTGCTTATTGAGATGCAGACTATACTGGTAACCCTGACACTTTCAGAAGCACCACTGGGTGTGCAATATACTTTTGTGGGGATCCAGTTAGTCGGAGCTCGAGAAAACAGCCTATTGTGATTACTTCAAATACAGAAGCAGAGCATATTGCAGCAGTTGGATGCTGTAAAGAACTTACTTACTTTAAAATTTTAATTGAGGAAATTATTAATGATAAAATTTCTTTAACTTGAAGTACAGATAACCAGAGTACTATAAATATAATTAAAAATGGGGTTATGATTAAGAGGCTACTTCAGTCAAAGGAAAAGACCCGTTCGCTAATGCTAATCCTATGGAAGAAATTTATAAAGCTATTTCGGTCGCATTTCAATATATTTAAATAATTTCTTTTGCATTGAATAGTTGAGATTGATCTGTACAAAGGCCGTTGTTTACTTTTTCGATTTTGCTTACAGGTATTTCTTATGAGAACACTTTCATTTTCGGAACCGGTTTCGAAAGTAAAAGCATCCTCATAAAAAATATCTGCAGTCAAAATCGAAAAAATAAAAAACGGCCTGCATACAAATCCATCTCAACTATTCAATGCAAAAGAAATCATTTAAAAATATTCAAATGCAACCGAGATATCTTTATAAATTTCTTCCATAGGATTAGCATTAGCGAATGTGTCTTTTAATTTGACTGAAGTAGCCTCTTAAGAGAAGTAAACATGTAAGTGTACGATTTTCTTTCTAAAAGAGAAAGTGGATGAGGGTTTGATTAATATAAAATAATGTCCAGCTGATAATCAAATTTCTAATGTATTTACAAAGACACTAGAGGACCAAATATCTATTAAAAATTTAAAGCTGAATTAATACTGCAATATGTATATGTTTAAATTTAGAGGAGAAAAAATGTATGTGTATAATCGCGTACGTTAACATGACATTGACTGTAAGGGAATTATTGGAGACTGACTGAATAATTCGCGGAGGGTATTGGGAAATAATTATTATTCATATGTATGTGAAAACACTAAGTTTATCTTGCTAAATTGGGCACTGTGTTTTCAGTTGTTACTGGTAAAAATGTGTAAATGCCGTGTTGGCGATATGTTATTCGGGGAATATGATACGCTATAAACCTTGTCTAAATGTGTTTTTTAAATAAATTTATACACATTTTTCTAGTTACGTAGCTGGTTTAAAACGCAAAATTCGTAACATATATGTCTGGCATTTGTTGCATTTGGCAGATAGATTTTTATTGAAAATATCTCATATAATTCAGTAACAAAGACCCAGAAAAAAAAAATTGTAACTAAATTAAGAACATCCTTTTGTGGTATCTTTCCAAACAGCTATATAACTTGCGTCTTCACTGATAAAACTGAAAGAAATTAGCCAAAAAAAATAGTATCTTGGAGTTAGCTTTGGAGTCAGACAAAGGGAGAATAAATCTAAATTCAAGTTCTCTGCAACTGTTTCAAAAAGCATCCATTCCGGCAAGATGTTCTATATTGCATAAGTGCAAATCTTTGTTAATTCATTGAGTTCTTAATAAATATAAAGGGTAATACAGGTTTGCAGGGGCATAGCAACTGCGGAAGGTCTCGTCTCGGTTAATGTCTGGTGACTTACCATACCCTACTCTGCTTTTTTATTGCCGAAACGTTAGTGAAGGCTTACTGTGGAGACACGAAAAGTTTTGGTTTCTGTTAGTCTGTCTGTTAGTCAGTCTGTTAGTGTGTCTGTTAGTCTGTCTGTCTGTTCTGCGATAACTGTCGCAAAAAACATGCGATCGGCTTGAAATTCACTGGGCTTGTTGATGAGGTACCCGAACTTAGCTGTATAGTTTTTGGTTAAATTTGGTTCTTTCGTTCGGGAAATATGGAACATTTTATTTTGCCCTATAGTGCTTTTTTTTGGCAAGTCAGACGATTTTCAGATTTTAATTTGTTGAAAGAAATGGCTCATATGAGAAATGGATTTAAATGGTAAATTTTTGATGCTGAAATTTTTAAATAAGATTATTAAATTATTCCAATTAGTTTGAAATTTTGTCAATATATTTGCGAGATTTCCTTTTTAATTAGGTTTATAATATTGGGGGGAATTTTATACATGTTTTGCAATAATATAAAGGCTTTTGTTTTATCAATTTGACATAATGCATATTTCATTTTTTTTCCTTTTCTTTCATGTGTTGCCTAGCAACATATTTGGTCCTAATAATCTATACTCATATTATAAAGAAGAAAAAATTGTTTATTTGTCGGAGATAAGCTCAGGAACTACCGAACCGATTCCAAAAGTAATGGTATCAAAAGGATGGTGTTCGCCCAAGTTAGAACATAGGCTATATCTTATGTCGGTGCCACTACCCCAAAGGGGGTGCAGGAACAAAAAACGTTCTAAAAATGCAATTTTTGCGTTACTGAAGGGCCTAGAAATATGAAATTTGGAATATTAGTTACTTATGAGATATAAATGATGTCTAAGAACAGTTCTTAAACAATTCGAAATTTAAAAGGGGTGAGAATGCACAAAAACCGTTCTAAAAAACGTTCTAATTGGTAGTTTCTACATAATCTCAGGAAATATCAAACCGCTTTAAAAAATATTGGTGTCAAAATGATAGTGACAACGTTTGCTCCAAGATAGGTTATGTTTTATGTCGGTGCCACTACCCCAAAGGGGGTGTAGGAGCAAAAAACGTTCTAAAAATGCGATTTATGTGTTACCGAAGGGTTTAGAAATATGAAATTTGAAGTATCAGCTACTTATTAGATACAAAGGATTTCTAAGAACAGTTCTTAAACAATTCGAAATTTAAAAAGGGTGAAAATGCGCGAAAAACGCTCTAAATGGTAGTTTCTACACAATCTCAGGAAATACCAAACCGATTTAAAAAATAATGGCGTCAAAATGATGGTGAAAATCCTTGCTCCAACATAGGCTATGTTTTATGTCGGTGCCACTACCCCAAAGGGGGTGCAGGAGAAAAACGTTCTAAATTGTGGTTTTTGCGTGACGGAAGGGCCTTGAATCGTGAAATTTAGAATGGTAGTTAGTTATAAGATATCAATGATCTCTAAGAACATTTCCTAAAAAAATCGAAATTTAAAAGGGGGGTCAAAATGCGCAAAAAGCGTTGTAAAAAACGTTCTAAATTGCAATTTCTATGCAATATCAGGAAATGCTGAACCGATTTCAAATATAATGGTGTTAAAATGATGGTGACAGATCTTGCTCCAAGATAGGCTATATTTTATATATGTTTCCACTAACCCAGAGGAGATGCAGGAGCAAAATGAGCAAAAAGCGCTCTAAAAACGTTCTAAATGCCGATTTGTCACCAATATCTCAGGAAGAATCAAAGTGATTTCAAAAGTAATGTTAAGAAATTGATACTGACAGCATCTGCTCTAACATAGACGCTATTTTAAGTCGTTATCACTATCACCTAGGCGTTGCAGGAGCAAAAAAGCGTTCCAAATTTCGATTTTTGTGATCGGTAGGGACTAGCAACTTAAAATTAGGCAAGGTACATATGTATTACATATAAATGATCTTTAAGAACAGTTTCGAAAAAACTCGAAATTTAAAAAGGGGTGAAAATGCGCGAAAAGTGTTCTAAAAACGTTCTAAATTGCGATTTCTACTCAATCTAAGGAAATTCAAAAACTAATTCAAAAGTAATGGTTGCAAATCAATGGTGACAGTCCCTGCTATAATATAGGTTATATTTTATGTTGCTGTCACTACCATCTGAGGGTTGCAAAAACAAAACATGTTCTAATTTGCGTTTTTTGCATAACTGAAGGGTCTAACACTTTGAAGTATGGCATGTTATTTACTTACAAGATGCAACTGCTTTCTATGAACTGTCGAAAGAAAATTTCAAATTTAAAAGATGAAGTGAGCGAAAAGCGTTATAAATTACAATTTTTATGTAATCTTTTCAAATACCAAACCAATTAAAAAAAATAATGCTAACAAACTGTTGGTGAGAACCTGCTCAAACATAAGCTATATTTTATGTCTGTGCCGCTACCACCAGAGGGTTGCAGTAGCTAAAAACTTTCTAAATTGCGATTTCTGTGATACTGAAAAGGCTAGAAACATTAAATATGGCATGGTAGTTACTTATAAAATATAAATGCCCTCGAAGGACTGTCGAAAATAAATTCGAATTAAAAAGGGGTGAAGTGAAGGGGAGGTGCGAAAAGCATTCTAAAAAAGTCCTAAATTACGATTTCTACGCTATTTCAGGAAATATAACGCAAATATAATAGTAATAGTTGCGAATCAATGGTAACAGTCTCTGATCCTACAAAGGCTATATTTTATGCCGATGATTCTACCACCTGGGATTCACAGGAACAACAAACGCTCTAAAAAAGGACTTTAAAAGCTTTCTAAATTACGTTTCTGTGGAATATTAAGAAATAAAAAACCAATTTCAAAATTAATGTTGGCAAATTAATGGTGACAGTTCCTATTTCAACATAGCCCTTTGTGTTGAGAGAGGTGGTAGGACTTGGAATTTGACATGATGGTTAATTTTAAGATGTAAGAAGATGGTTTCTAAAAAATTCAAAACTTCAAATGAATACTGAAATGAGCGTATTAATTGAGCATAAAAGTTTCAAAATATTTTCTAAATTATTATTTATTTAGTTTTATTTCGTTTTATTAATTTAAATCTCATTTCTGCCTTATGCAGTCTAACAAGGATGTTTAATCAAACTGTGTTTTAAATAGTAATTTTTTTAAATTATTCCTAAAAGTAATAAGTACCTTTTAATAAAATAAAATATTACCTTTTAATAAAATAAAAATTTAGTTAGTACCTTTTAATAAAAATTTGACCTATAAATATCACTTGGCATATTTCAAATATTACGCGAGCAAAGCCGCGGGGTTTGCTAGTATAAGTATAATTGCGTGTATAATGTTTGAGTAAAGCCAACGTCAAAACGGATGAATTAATGCATTTGTATCTTTGCATATAGATGGAGTTTAGCCCAGAAATAAAAATAGGCAATATTTCATTTATGTTATTCAAATATTTTGCTTAAAAATACAAAAGTTCATTATTCTCATAGAGAATAACGTAACATTTACCAATATTTCTTTAATTGTTGCCAAGAAAATCAAAACCCGGAATAATATTTTCTTTTAAACAATTTTCAATTGAAATGTTTTGTCGGGAAACAGGAAAATGAAAAATAAAATTAAGAATAGAAAAATTAATATGGCGGCATATTGAAATAAAAAGAAAACTCTCGGGTATTTCTTAATATAACAAGATGAAAAGTTTTGAGTAAGTACGCATAGCCGGTGAATTAGACGTCATTTATCGAAAACAAAGAAGCTGGAATAAAAAGATCTTGGGTAAAATAAAATTAACTATTATTCAGTGAGGAAAGAGATAGATGGAGATGCAGTATGCCGTAAAAACAGTTTGCAATACGATGCGCGTTATCGCTCAGATTTAAATGCCCTCATTCGGTCCAAACAAAACAAGCACGTGGAACAGGGACCGAATTCTTTGACTTCATCAGTGCATTTTTTCTGTAAAATGAAAATGATCTGCTTATATTTAAGCATTAAGCATTGTAAGGTAGCATTTCATTGTATTATCAATTAAAAACTGTATTACTAAAAATATTATTCTGTTTTTTTTTTTTTTTTTTTTTTTTTTTTTTTTTTTTTTTTTAAAGCACGTCGTTGTGTTGTGCCGAATGTAGCGGACTTTAGGGTTACATCTTTGGCGTCACTTCAAGATTTATTGTCTGTGTACGGTTAACATGAATATTTTATTTTAAATTTAAATTTTATTAATTTATGAAAAAAAACTTATGCTTATCCTTATAAATCACAGCGTAAAAAAAAGCTATGATATACTATAACCATCCACACAATCAATAAAAAATTACGAATGTAAATTTAAATAGAATACGGGTTCAGTGGGGCAGGGCCCCCCTGAAGAAATGGAATTTTTGATTTAAAAAGTTACCAGAATAAGTAGCTCATCAGAATTTCAGAACATCAATGTATAACCACTTGTTTAACACTTTTAATTTCTGAAACTTTATGAAGTATCTTGTATGCTTATAAATATTTATGTAATTTGAAAACTTTAAAAAGCGATTTGTAGGAAGTTGAATATAATTGCGCATTGATTTTGCTCATACTTTTTGCAACGATGAGAGTTATAAATCTGACGCAAAGACATTCACTGCTAATTTTAACGGAAGCAAATACTGCCATACATTTAGGAATGATACTGCAATTTCCGATTGCAAAGATCTTTTTTCAGTATTTCAAAGTTGCCAAAGTATTAAAAATTTGGATACTTTTTCTTCAGAACTTACTTTAATTTCGAATTTCTGTGATTGAAAGACTAGTACTAAAAACTTGAAAGGTTTGACAGCTCTGCCATTTCTATTACAAAAAGAAATAATTTGCTGCAAGAAAATGAACATGACAAAATAACTCTTCCGGCAATAATATTTTACTACTAAATTAAAATTCAGCTTTGATATGATAGACAAGAATTCTAAAGTTCTAAGTTCCATTTGAAAAGTAATTCATATTTCTCGTACCTTAACACTATATAATTATTCTACATGGACCCAGTGCATAACAGCACAATTTCGTAAAGAAATATGTATTACATTCTTGACTAAAAAAAAATAAAGAAAGAACACTGTCATTATAAAAGAAGCAGTTATTCCATATTGATTTAAGAGTACTTTCAACTCGATGCATGGAAATTTTCAAACTGGAATTCGAAACTACACTACTGAAACTATTCATTCCTTTTCAGCTGAAAAGATCATTTTATGAAAATTTATATTTATCTTCGTCTGAAAATCTCAATTCAAATACTGTAATAAAATACTGTGTGGTGAATTGGACCTCGAGGAAGATATGCACTTTCGCTTCAACATCCCAATTTATCACCTACCGGTGAAAATGGCGTCTGACTTGAATTTCCAAACCATAGTCTAGTACAGATGGGGCACCCGAAACAACTAACGTCAAGACAGATCGCTTAATCAGACGAAAGGTGACGGGGGAGGTGAGGGGGGAGAAATTTATGAAGAAATGTCCAGGCAGCGATCGGTGTCACGTGATTTTCCTCCACCAATGGCACCTGCTCATCAATCACTGTCCAGTACGTTCTTTGGACCCCATCAGTCAATACGAACTCTCGCCAAGCTAGGGTCATTTCATCACTTTTTTTCGTAAAAATATATATCTTCTCGTCTCGATCATCAGTTTTGTAAATGTTTTTCTTTTCTTTCATATCACCCGGTGTAGTGTTGCCCTCGAAAAGCTGTTTTTACGAACAGAGCGTTAAAAAAGGATATTCGTTCCTGTTTCTGGATTTATGGCCTCAGCATTTTGTCGCTAAAGAATTTTTCAGAGAAACAGAGTCATCGGAAATTTTATGATATAAATGCACCCTCTTATTTGCGCCATTCCTACAAATATGAAGTTTCGATTTTCAAAGATAAAATATTATTAACAAACATCATAATTCTTAAAATAGGAACATTAAAAATGAAATGCCATAAAGCCATAATATTTGTTTTTCAAATCTTTTTCTTTCTTTTTTTTCTTTTTTTGTGTAATTATTCTTTTTAAAATTCCATACATCTAGTTGAAAAACTATTTCTTTTAATTTAAACACATTAAAATTGTTGGCACTCTTTCATCAAATGGATCTCTTGAAACAAATAGAACTGAGAAAATATTAAAATTTTAAATTGTACGTTTAGTTTTTATGTACCTTTTACCTTTTTAAACAAATTTCATAGAAGAAGCAGATTGTTTTGAAATGCATCAAATGAAAATTGTTAGTTAACGTCTCCTATAAAAGACACAACTAAGAAATATTTGTTCGGTTTGTGACGCAAATAACTACAAATGTTTTTTTTTTAAAGCGCAGAACTTGTACGTATGAATGATATAGATATACGTATCCATATAATTATTTAAAAGAAAGCATTTATTTGTTGCATAAATTCTTTTTTTAAAAAATCACGTTAGAATTGTTTGTAGATAATAAATTGAATTTTTGCTACTTATTTTATCTAAATTTAGCGAAATTTAAACTTATCACGAACAATTAAAATGACAATAATAGAGAAAAGGACATAAGTCTGTATAATTAGTTGACACCCAAATATTTTGAAAAATTATTTACTTCAGGAAGTAAGTATCTAGCAAAGTAGAAGCGTTTACCTCAATCTACAAAAAATAACAGAAGATGGCATTCTTAAAAAGAAACTTCCAGCAGAACCAGCCAAGTGTAGCTTATATGTTTTGGTCATGGTAAGCAAGGCAAAATGAGACTTCCGGACCCCTTCCAACAATAAATTACATTCATAATTAGTTACATCCTATAAGTTATGTAATTTTTGTGCCCTTCAAATCTGGGCAGTGAAGAAACGCTCGAATTGCCCGTGCCGAAATATGGCCCTTATGGGCAAGGGGGCGCTTTGCTCCCAGCATGTAAAGTATTCAAAAGGGATATAACGTTATTTAAAGCAGTACAAAAACTTTTTGTTTTAAAAAGCCGATTAAAACATAACTTTTTCCCGTATGTTCACACTTTCCTATGATTTGAAACAAATATTCAAATACGTTTGTATATAGCAAAATTAATTATTTAAGCGAGAAATTTTTTTAAAATATGAAAATCAAAATAAGAATGTTTCGTCTTTACGTCTTACAATACTTTTCGTCTAGAATATGTCTTTTCATGTGTGCCTCGTTTTGAAACGATCGCTTGAGAGACGCATAAACGGTGCTTTACTGTAGTTCTGTTTAAATATTCAAAGAAAAACTGAAGAGCTGTAAACGAAACTGAAAGATTCAGCGCGCTCATACAATGAACTCATAGAAGTGCTCGCAGGATGAACTCTTCATTAAGGCATGTCTTCATCAAAAATTTAACAGCCGATAAAATAGGAAGAATCCTTAATAGACGCTTCGAGCTTTTTAGTGATGTTCCAAACCATGTTCCAAATCATAGGACAGTGCTTCATTCAATATCACCCATTAAATATTTATCATGCCTGTTAAGCAACAAAGGAACTCAGCAACTAATTTGGATGTAAAGAAACTTGTCTTTTAATATTGATTTTGAAACTATAATAGAGTATAATCTAAAACGGTGTAACAAAGATGTAGTGTATTTTGCGGTTGTGTTTTAATTTAACAAAGTTTTAAATCCTTATATTGATTAATAGATGGGTTGTACTACTGAGTTCTGTTTTATTAAAAATATATTATGATTGATAAGTTTTCGTCAGACGTTTTTCTAGGCCATTTCGCAATTAAATTTCTTTATTTTCAAAGTATATAAAAATTTCATCCCTATTCTCAACTTAGTAGTTGTTGAGCCAGAAGCCAAAATTAGTGATTTTGGTTTCATCTCTGAGGACTTGATGATATATACCTTTTTGAATTCACAATGGTCCAGCGAGTTCATTTTCTGATGATACTATGAAATTTGTGGTAGCTTATAGACGCCATATTGAAAAGATGAGCGCCATCTATCGCACATAGATGCATATGATTATTTTGCCAGTATCACATAATTAATGAGATTTCAATGACAAAATGGAAAGAACAAATATTGTTAAACATACAACGTTATACTGAGTACATATTTATTAAGATTTTATTTTGATATGATGATTATCTTTACATTTAACTTTATGTTTATTAACATTTTCAATGGAATAAACAGTTCAAAAGACATTTGTGATGAAAGAAATCCGAAATCTTGTTTAGCATTTTAATGCATATTGTTTTCATGTAGTAAGACATAGCAATTCAAGAAAAAATTAATACTGGTGAAACTATTGTACTTATTCTGTTAAGAATTAACCCCTTAGGGACCACGGGCGCATATATGCATTTTCGGAAACGTGTTTCCATCGCTTGTTTTTGATACCATTAAGAAAGAAAAATAAAATTTTCCTTATTTAATTATGATATTTTCTTGATTGCTAAGCTAAATTTAATTGTTTGACACAAAGTGGTGTCAACCGAGTAAAATTCAGGTAAAAGATGCTGGTCCCGAATGGGTTAATAAAAAAAAGAAATCTTAGTCTTCTTTACTGCCATCGTCATCATCGGTTGACATTCCTGTGTCCAAATAACTTCCATCGTCATACAACATTTCTATATTCTGCATATGCTTGTATATCTGAGGTTATTAAAAAGACACGCATATGCTGGTGAGACACATGTTCTTGAACAAGAACATAACATATCAGATCCAAAAGAGCTTCAGGATCAGGAGGACTGCCATTCCACTGGACCTCTACATAGCCTTTTCCTTTACTATCTGTTCCAAAAATCCGACCATATTTATCTGGGGATAGAAGATCAGGATCAGCCTGTAAGCACTTCATCCGTGGTTCCACAGACTCCTTTTTTAGGGAAAACATACATGAAATATAGTGCAATTCATTGATGTCTGAGTATTTGTGCTTTCCATGATAGAGATGGCATATTTACGACTTAAATTATGTTTGTTTCCTCTGATATATCAGCGGCAGTATCATGCGCCTTAAGCGCATTTCGAAATTCAGTGTTCTGAATCATCATTTTCGCTTGCCTGCAAAAGTACTTACTGTATCGCACCCGACAGTGAATGTATTTCAGGTAATGCATTACATACCGCTTTACCTAGAAGTCCATGTATCCTACTCAAGTTGTGGTACTTTACTTTACCCTGTCATTGGATCCATATTTTACAAATATTAATCCTTTCTAGATTTTCAAATCGTTTTCTAAAGAAAACAGTGTGATAACTGTCACATCAGTATCTATAGAGATAATAATAATATTTCTAAATCCAGACGCTAAAGCATGGTGTGCGCGAAATAAAAGTCGCATATAACCTCTTCTTGGAAGCAGGTCTATTTAGAGGATTCTTCAACTAGTTATTTCGTGAATTTATAGCATTTTTCTCCGTAGATAACGTACATCATTCGTGTATTCAACTATTTCAAATAATGTTCATTTTGCCATTCTTGAAAAATGAAATGTATAAGTTCTTTCTTGTTCTCCTCATCAGATAGAAACTGCTTCCATTTTCGTACTGTGTGTCCAGGAGTATATAACTTTTATAGCATTACCAACAGTTCATATTTTTTGTTCATTTCTTTTTATTGACACCTGCTGTGTATATCAAATACAACATTTTTTCTTTGAGAGGATGTAGAATCTTGTAATATTTTAGAAAACAGATTTTTTGCTAGTTGTCCAAATGATTGTAACTCCTGCGGTAGCTTTAAACAAAGCATATTCCGTCAATGATATTCCAACACCATCAGTTGCATTCTTTCAGCAGTCGCAATTTTGTCATAACATCCATCAGTTTGATTTTTCAGTTTTCGCATTAAACCATCAAGTGTTGCTAAGGACTATGGAAGATACCCTTGGTGGTAGGAAAAGACAGTTCTCATATCGAAATTTCTTCGCTCTGGAATGATTGTCATCTGGGCAAACAGATTTCTTTCTGCCTAGGCAACAAACTCTGATTTATTAAATTTTACACTTTGTTTCTTCTTAAAGTCAGAAAATGTCTTTAGCTTCTTTATCTTTGGAGGTTTGAAAAACCCGTCTGGCTTTGAGTCTTCAGGCAGATATTCTCTCTTGAAAGTTTGGTAAGCTTCTTCACCCATCTCATGAGCATTGACCATGTCTCCGACAATTTCTAGATTTGTCATTGCTCCAGTTTATTCTATTACCATGTCTGGATTTATCCAAATCATGATCTGTAAATATGAGATATCACGTTCATCTTTCTGGATCCTGCTTAAAGACAGATCTGGATGTAGAACTACATTCGGTTCTTTCAAGAATCAGGTGCAGAAATGCTGCTCTGATATCGAAAATATCTGTCAATTGTGACAGGTCTTTGACTGAACTTATTTGTACCTATTGACCCGTGCATGTCTTTACTTATTGTCTCTTCTATCGCCCAATTAATTTAATAGCATGCAAAACCAAGAAAATCTTTCAATCATCCTGTTTATTGGCGGCCATTTTCCAATATGGCATCCATTAGCTACTCTGTTTTTGAATATTTCATGGATAAATGTCATTCTGATGTTGTGGTGAATCCAAAAATGTGTGATTTATCAAGTCCGCTGACATGAAACCACAAGAGTCCCTGGCTCAACGATGGTGGGCATTTTCCAATATGGCGCCCATAACCTATCCTGGTTTTGAATGTATCATGGATAAATGACATGCTGTTGTTGTGGTGAATTCAAAAATGTATGGTTTACCAAGTCCTCTGACATGAAACCACTCGAACTCCTGATTCAACGACGGCGGCCATTTTCCAATATGGCGCCCATAAGATACCCTGGTTTCGAAAATATCATGGATAAATGAGGTACTGTTGTTGTGGTGAACCCAAAAATATATAGTTTACCAAGTCCGCTGACATGAAACCACATGAGCCCCTGGCTCAACGAATATAGAGGAAGATAGGTAAAAACTACAATATGCCAGTAAGAGAAGAAAATGAATTGTTTTAATACCGAACTCAAAAATTAGAATTTATTTTGGAAACTATATTCCATGCGATGAATGCCTATGAATTACACATCAGAAAAATTAATCACCTTAACTCAATTAATTTTTTTGTAAATGTGTAGCTAACATAAATAAAAAATGTCATCTTTTTTTTTCTTTTGATGTCAGAGTCTGAATATACGCTAGAACAGCGGTTCCCAACCCGTGGGCCGCGAGCACCGTGGTACTGGGCCGTAGAAACTTTGGGTCTAATACCGGTTTTTCGAGACGATTCACTACAGAAGCGCTGGCTGTTGATTGCTGGGCTTACATTCGTCAGTCATCAAGGTCAACGCTCTCCTCCCTCCGACATTCTTCACCCTTCTCCCCCACCACATCCGCATTCCGCACTTTTATTACTGCTCCTTTGTCGGTGGCTGTGGTTTTCTGTTGATGTATCATATTGTTGTGTGTACTGTGAGCTACTATTACTTCACGTCAATATGGATGCTTGGTTTCGGACGGGGTCTTGTCGTAAGACGATGTTAGCAAGTCATGAAGGGACTTCTACATCTGTTTCTACAAATAGTGAATTTGAAATGAAGGCGAAATCCAGTCTAAGTTGTAAAAAAAATAGCAAGGAAAACTAAAATATATTTTCGTAAATATAACTCTGATTTTTTAAAATGTGGGTTTGTGTTTCTGGTTCTGAAGAAAAGCCTATGCCTCAGTGTGTGATTTGTTTCGAAATGCTATCCAACGAATGTATGTATCAACTAAACATCCTGAATGTTTAGGAAAGTCTTTGGATTTCTTTGAAATCAAGAAAATAAATTTTTGTATGTCTAAATCTACCATGGAAAAATCTTCAAAACAGAACAAACTAAACACCAGAGTTTCTTACGAGCGTTCTTTGTTAATCGCAAAGAAGGGTTAAGCTCACACCGTGGGAGAGGAACTTATTATACCCGCAGCAAAAATAATAAGTAATGCTTTGTTTGATGAAAAATGTACAAAAAAAAAAAAAATAAATGAAATTCCATTATCAAATGCAACCGTTAAAAGAATAATTGATGAAATGTCGGAAAATGTAAAAAAAGCTGTCATTACTTTTTTGAAACAAAGTGAATATTTTTCGCTGCGACTTGATGAGAGTACAGACGTTGGTGGACAAACTAATTTATTAGCTTTTAGTCGTTTTGAGCTGAATGGTAATATTGAAGAAGAAATGTTGTTTTGTCGATCTTTGCCGACAAAAACAACTGGCGAAGAGATTTTCAAATCTGATGACAGATTTATAAAAGAAAATGAAATAGATTGGACTAAGTGTGTAGGTTTGACAACGTATGGGACACGTGCTATGTCTGGAATTCATATTGGTTTATTCGCCAAAGTTAAATCAGTTGCTCCCTTGGTTCAATGGACGCATTGTAGCATACATAGAGAAGCTCTTGCAGTTAAAGTTTTGGACGAGAGTTTAAGAAAAACTCTTGACGATTCAGTAAAAATAGTTAACTTTATCAAAGCAAGACCTAAAATCTCCCGACTGTTTGGTGTTTTGTGTGATGGAATGGGTAGTGAACACAAACAGCTTCTACTTCACTGCGAAGTTCGGTGACTGTCGAGAGACAAAGTGTTGACAAGATTGTTCGAACTCCGTGATGAACTCACGGTTTTCTTCAGGGAGAGAAATTATGATGGAAAACTTACAAATTCCTACTTAGACTGTGTGAGCAATGAAAACTGGTTGAAACGGTTGGCATATTTGGCGGATATTTTTGGTTCTCTCAATGTTCTTAACTTAACTCTGCAGGGCAAGGACGCTTATAAGTTTTTTGTGTAAGACAAAGTAGAAGCAATGATAAAGAAATTTCAACGATGGGCTCAAAAATTGGAACAAGATTCCTTCGACGCATTTCCAGTCCTACATGATTTTCTTGAAACCATCGAAGTCAAAATGGATAAAACAACAGCTACAACTATAAAAGAACATTTCGAATCTTTGGCCTCTAACCTCAGGTAATTTAAAGATATTTATTGTTCTTAATTTTATTCTATTATTTTTAATAAGCGTAATTAAAAACATTTATTTTCCTAAAACAGTAACTTTTTTTTTAAATTAGTAAATTTTTCAAATAGTACCTTTTTAAAATTAATAAATTTTAGTTACTTGTCTTATACTTTTATTAATCATTCATATGAATGAGAAATCTACCAACACTAACTGAAGCAGTAATTAAGCCTTTTCGTATTTTTTAGGAACTTCTTCCCTAAAATTGAAGATGAAATACAATGGATCAGAAACCCTTTTGAAGAAAATTACTTAAAAAAATTTAAATTATCTTCAAATGAAGAAGACTCGTTAATTGAACTATCATATGACCAGACTTTAAAATCGATTTTTAAGACAACACCACTGGTCTCATTTTGGATAAAAGTTCGGCAAGACAATCCAGCTATTGCCAAAATTGCACTGAGACACTTGATGGTCTTTTCTACAACCTATCTATGTGAACGAACCTTTTCAACTTTAGTTTTTTTTTTTTTTTAAATAAATATAGAAATAAAATGAATGCCGAGAGTGATTTGAGACTAAAATTATCCAGTTTCAATCCAGATATTGACACTCTCGTCGAGGACAAACAGTGTCAAAAATCCCATTAAAGGGGGGGGGGGGGGGGATCATTGGTTTTTTTTTTAAGGTTTTTTTTTTTTTTTTTTTTTTTAGTTTTTATATAATAAATAAAGTTACTTTCATTATAAAAAATATTTTTTTTTCTTCATGTACAGCATCTTTTACTAGTTACTGACATAATACTTATATATATTCGTCATGTGCATATACTATATAGGTGTCTATTTGTCATATTTTGAACTTGTATATTAAATAGTTAGTGGTCCTCAAAGTTATTTTTACAAAATTGGTGGTCCGCACAACTATAAAGGTTGGGAACCACTGCGCTAGAATATATAACTCATTTGCTCATCCTTAACTCTCTGAAGGTCTCTAGACTTACGGTGACACGGAAGGGCTCTTTGTATCTGCAAGATACTCAGTAAACTGATTTATTCATCAAAAACATGGACAGATTTCTCACAAAAAAAAAAAAAAAAAAGATAAGTTTTTTGAGAGTTTTGGAAAAAAATAAACTTATGATACCTTCATTCTGTAACAAATCAGAAAAAATCATTTTGCTTTTTTTTACTTATTAAAAAGGATACTATGTTTATTTAAAAACTTATATATGTCTATATATGTCTATATGACTATTTCTAATAATTTTTAGCTCACAGGCTATCAAAGCCTGAGAGCTTATGTGCCCGCCGGTTCTGTATGTACGTACGTAACGCGATAACTCTTGATAGAAACATCCTATTTGCTTCAAATTTTTTTTCTAGTTTTGTTCTGATAAGGCGCTTCTCTGATTAATTTTGGGGATTCATTGGTTAAGAATAAAGGGGGGAAAGGGGGGTTAGTCCAACCCCCCCCCCCCCCGCCCCTTAATTCAGATAAATGGGTTTTTCATGCAGAATTATTCGATTTGCTCCGAAGTTGGTATACCGGCTTATTATGTTAAGGGACTTCCCTGATTAGTTTTGGGGGTTCATTGGTTAAGGATAAAGGGGGGTTAGTCCACCCCCTTAATTCACATAAATGGATTTTTCATGCTGAATTATTCAATTTGCTCCGAAGTTGGTATACCGGTTTATTATGTTAATGAACTTCCCTGATTAGTTTTGGGGGTTCATTGGTTAAGGATAAAGGGGGAAAAGGGGGGTTAGTCCACCCCCCCTTAATTCAGATAAATGGGTTTTCATGCAGAATTAATCGACTTCCCCCGAAGTTGGTATACCGGTTTATTATGTAAAGGAACTTCCCTGATTAGTTTTGGGGATTCATTGGTTAAGTATAAAGGGGGGAAAAGGGGGTTAGCCCCCCCCCACCCCCTTAATTCACATAAGTGGGTTTTTCATGCTGAATTATTCAATTTGCTCCGAAGTTGGTATACCGGTTTATTATGTTAATGAACTTCCCTGATTAGTTATGGGGGTTCATTGGTTAAGGATAAAGGGGGAAAAGGGGGGTTAGTCCCCCCCCCCCTTAATTCAGATAAATGGGTTTTTCATGCAGAATTATTCGACTTGCCCCGAAGTTGGTATACCGGTTTATTATGTAAAGGAACTTCCCTGATTAGTTTTGGGGTTTCATTGGTTAAGAATAAAGGGGGAAAAGGGGGGGGGGGGGTAGTCCACCCCCTTAATTTAGATAAATGGGTTTTTCATGCAGAATTATTCGATTTGCTCCAAATTTGGTATACCGGTTTATTATGTTAAGGAGCTTCCTTGATTAGTTTTGAGGGTTCATTGGTTAAGGATAAAGGGGGGAAAAGGGGGTTAGTACACCTCCTTTAATTCAGATAAATGGGTTTTTCATGCAGAATTATTCGATTACCGATTTTGGTATACCGGTTTATTATGTTAAGAAACTTCCCTGGTTAGTTTTGGGGGTTCATTGGTTAAGGATAAAGGGGGAAAATGGGGGCTAGTCCAACCCCCCCCCCCCCCCTAAATTTAGATAAATGAGTTTTTCATGCAGGATTATTCGATTTGCTCCAAATTTGGTATACAGTTTTATTATGCTAAGGAGCTTCCCTGATTAGTTTTGGGGATTCATTGGTTAAGGATAAAGGGGGCTAATCCCCCTTCACTTATTTTTCGAGGGGCATTATTTTTTAAAATAAGAGTATAATGTACAATTAGTGCGAAGAGCCTGTGAGCTCAATGCCATCAGCTTAGTTGGACACTTTTCTTTTTTATTTGAACATGTGGTAATTGGCCATTTTCCATTTACTTGCCAAGTAAATGTTGAAAAATAATTAGAAAAAGCCTATTTCCGTTTTTATATGCTAAAGCTTAGTATTTATGTGAGTTAGTATGTTTAAAATTTTTAAATCTTGATTATAAATAAAACAAAATTTAAAATTCCGTATAAAGTAATCAGCATGTAAAATCGGAAGCATATGAAGAAATTTACTGCACATCGAGTAATATAATTAAAAAATACAAATATAAATATAAAAATCTTTTTCTAACTCTTTATATAATTTTATATCACACTTGCTAAAATTTAAATAACGCAGTATCGTTCAAAATTCATGTAGTAGTCGTGTTGTTTCAAAATACTCTTAGCAATTTCAACAAAAAAATAAATCACGAAACGCATTGTACACATTCATCGATTGAAATACATTATGCATCATATAAATAAATTGTTTTATGTGATGTTATAAATTATTTATGTAAATATTTAATATAACTAACGAATATGTGTACATTTAGATAATAATAAAAAAAAATCATTGATGTAATCGATAATAAATATTTGGGGGAAGGGGTTCTAAATTATTTCCTATAAAAATTCTTATTAGATCTGTGAAATGCAGCTCTTATATTTTATAATTATATATACGACAGTAAAAAATATTGTACAAAAAGAATTTGTCGACATACTATACTGTAATACGTAAAGAAAAAATAAAATAGGATAAACAAAAATACTTACAAATTAGACCGCTATGCATAGGGGAGAGTAGCCTAATTTGGACCACTTCACTTATTTTCAGGTGTAACTCGCTTAATATTTGGAATATCTGCAAAAGATAATTACACAGGGTCAATCTATTCATCTGTTAACTAAATAACTATTTAGATCAATTTCTTTTTGAAAATCTGAAATTTTATTTTAATTTGAAAAATTTGTCAAAAGTGGTCCAAATTCAGCAACTGGTCGCCTAAGTTGGACCCCCAAACACCTAAATTGGACCAAATAATATCAGGTTGTTTTAATGACTAGGGAATATTACTAATTTTATTAAAAGAAAAGTTTGCGATTAATGATACAATAAAACAAAATAACAGCAATGAAATATAATGAAATCAAATATCTGAAAATAAGAGTGATTATTTTAAATCAAAATGTATAAGTTATCAGTAATTAAGAATAGAAATTATGGAACTAATTGTCAGTTACTTGAATATCATGTAAGGAGTGATGCAAAGCTTATACATGAATTTTGTTTATTGTTTTTGTTTTCCAGCGCACACAACATGGAACCGTATGTGGCAATCTGAACACTGAGTCATTTTTGCTATTTTATTTTTCTTACAAATTAGGCAAAATCAATCTTCTCTGTCTAGATTTTTCTATTTAGATTCTGAATTATCAGGTTTTTTTTTTTTTTTTTTCAACTGAAGTTTTCTTTACATTATGTTTGTAGTTCTTCTCTTCCATCATTTTCTTGCTAATTGCATAACGCCTATTTTTCAAAACTCGATGTTCCAATTGCTTTTGTGCTGTGAAAGCTTCCTTTTTATCTATTTTTTTTTTCATTTCAAGGTTTAGTTTATATGGCGATGATGTTAACACAACTGTTTTTTGGCTCCCTGTGCACTTTGATTTAACTGAATTTAGCAAGGGAAATAACATTTCTAATGTTTTTTTTTTTTTTTTTTTTTTTTTTTTTTTGCTTTTGGGAAGGATTTGTAGCTGCAACCTTGTTGCAGGTCAATTTCTTCACAACTTACTGTCTGCTTTTTGTTTCCTATAACTTCAACAGCTTTTGCTATCACGGGTGTTTTTCTTCCAGACAGTTTGTCTGTGTCTTTTTCAACATTTTCAACAAGGTTTGAGATTTTATGCGTTTTAATGGCAAAAAAGTATAATTCCACCCTCCAGAACTATAAAAAGTCTTCCATCACAAATATCCTGCAGGAGGAAAATGTTTGAATTCAACTCTGTAAATCAAATATGCCGTAGGAATAAAGAATTGAAAGAAAATAAATACAATTACATACAAGATAAAATACATTGCAAACAAAATTTATTGCATAGACGTGTAAAAATATTTTTATAGGCCTAAACTGTATAAAAAAATTTATCCAGATATACAAAAAAAAATTTGCATGGAGATAGTATTCCATTATAAAATATGAAAAAATAGTGTACAAAGCGTACCGCCCTCGAAATTCATTACTTACTTTTCAAATTTATGATCGCATATCTGGTCCAATTTAAGCAACTGAAATTGGTCCAATTACGGCAACTGCGCCATTTTTTAAAACAGTTAATTTCAAGACAGAACAAAAACGAAGTCAAACAAATCTGCGTGAAAAATATGTGCAATAAACAGACGAATTCATATATGTATATGAAAACATAACAACTTACCTTAGTTTTCAAATATTCACTTACGTTTAGTAGGAAAAAATTAGATCAAAACAGCTAACTTTAGGTTTTTTTAAATTGTCTGAAAACAGCAAGTGGTAGGCGGTTGCTTCTTCTAATCATGAGTGACGTCATTCTGATGAGTAGGATTTCAGCGGTAGATGGAGTCTCTTCCTATAATTAATGGCAGAATGGCAACGGTCCAAATATGGCTACTCTCCCCTATCTAATAGATCCACAGTCCAGGTTTCGCAAAAATGTGCCGCAGCCATGTTCATCATAATATTGGAACGATATACTACCTGAAAAATAAGAACAATAAAAACATTTCGTGTATCTCTCAGATCGTGCACGCGACCTTTCGAATTTTAATGTCTTTCGGAATAAAAGAAAGAATATAATTTAATCTTTTTACCATATTTCAACTTCAATTAAAAAATATGTAATTCTCTAACCGTTATCTGTATTAAGAAAGTTTTAATATCTGTATAAACTGACATTTTAGAGACAGAAATTAAGTATTTACTTGTCAGATACCATCTTTCTTTAACATTTTTAATGTAGTCGGTTGCGACGTGCTTTCGAACATATAATTTTTTTCTTTTTTTCTAGATACTATATAACTTATATCGAAAGAAGAGTAAAACAATAAATACAAAAAAAAATAAAAGTTGCACGGTGTATAGCTTCTTTAACCTCTTGACTGACTTGCCCAAGTCGGACACGGATAGAAATTAGCTTGTCCGATCCTAGCTCCAGTATAGTATAATAATGTATCTAAATTTCTAAAATTAATAAATTAGAAATATAAGAGTGATTTTATATTATTAATTGTTAATTATAGCCTCAATGTTATTTTGAGACGATCATTTTAATAGTCACACTGTGAAAGGGGGAAAACCCCCTGCGCAGAAAAAACTTCGAAATTCAACTATGAAGTATTACACAATCGGTCAGAAGAAAAAGGAACACCACGTACATTTTAATCTCTAAATTGACAGAAAAAAAATGGAAATAATAATTAAACTGGAAATTATGTCTTTTATTAATTTATGTTTAAAAAGGTTATTAGGGTGTCAACTTCATACTGAAATTGTAGAAAAATATTTTTTTAATACGCTAAAGTGCCACTGAATTAAGAATAAGCAATGATATGCAAACTTTGTAGCGCTGTGACTCTTTTCTTGCACATGTGAAGTCTCTGCGGTAACTTTATATATAGCTACTAATGTGGTCGTTGTGAATCAGTCATTTCAATTATGCCAGTGGTGGTCAAGTTCGTGATTTAGAGGCCTTCGATCGTGGACAAACAATAGGAGCTCGACGCAAAGACCATTCAAATTCCGAAGTCGTCAGAGAACTAGTATTTCACCCACTTGACAGTATCAAGAGTATTCCGAGAATACACGGATCCTGGAAAAAAAAATAGCAAAAGGAAAAACAGCAAAGGACAATTGTCCTGGAACGAGGGTGGTAAGAGACGGTTGACTCATATATTTTACGTTTCCAGAGAACCCAAACATTAGCTCAGTTCACCATCCAGCTAAATCAGGGAACGTCAGGGCGCCAGTTGAACAGTCAGTAAACGGTACGTGCAACGTTCGCTTCACCATATGGGCTTCGGGAAACGTAGAGCCAGGAGAGCACCATAGCTCAATGCCCGCCTTCGGGCTACACCTCTTGCCTTGGAACAGATAATTGACTCTACAGGACTGGAAACGAGCATCATGAAGTGACGAGTCGCGATTCCGACCATTTCAAGACGAAGGGAGGCTGAGAATATGGCGCCAGGCTCATGAAGCCATGGATCCTGCGTGCTAGGTTGCAACTGTAGAAGGTCATAGCCATTCATTCATTGTCTTGTGTACCTTCTCTTGGTAGTTTTGGGGATCTTTGGTTCTTGTACCAACCTCCTTCAATACAATTCAACATGCAGAGTTGCTGGGCGATCACCTCCACCCATTTATGTATTCCTGTCAACCACATGGAAATGACAACTGCTCCTCTCACAGGTCCCGGTTGGCTACTGCCTGGTTATATGAGTATTCCTCTGACTTCTTTGTCATGAAGTGGCAACCTAGAAGCCCAGACACCCTAGTGCGCACCTTTAGGATGCTTTGGTAAAATGTGTGAAATCACGTCACACAACACCAGCAACCCTTATTCAATTATGGGCAGCTCTAGTAGATGTTTGGAAAGCCATGCCTGTGGAATACTTTCGCAAACTTGTTGAATCGGTGTCTCGTCGTGTGGAAGCCATTATCAAGGCAAGAGGCGACTAAACTCGTTACTAACGTTCTATACTTAATTCAATGGCATTTCAGTGTAGAAACACCTGAGTCTGACATCATATTTGGATTTTTCGGTAAATGTTACCGTAGGATTCTAAACGGAAAGTCATTCGGTCAAATACTTTAAGAAATGTGAAGGGTTTAAATTTTGGAACTCCTAATGTTAAATACATTTGTAATCATTTCAAATTAGATTGCCTTGCAAGCAGTTTTTTTAAGGAGAACTGAAAAACAACTTGACGTTTCTATAAATTGATTTTTGTTAAAAAATATCATGTTACAATTCATAATGTTTCCGAAAAGGTATCTCTAAAAAATATATGTATTAATTAATTTTCGAAAATAAATATTAATTGTTATCTATAATTTTTTTAAATACAAATGTTCCAGAAACTTGAAATATACGAATCCAAAATAACAGCCCATTCCGCCAAATAGTTCTCAAGTTATGCTTTAAAAAATTATCCGCATTGGAATCTCTTTTGTAACGATTACAAATGAACCTAACATTAGGATTTCCAAATTTTAAAACTGTATCATTCTTAAACTATTTGGCCAAATCTTCGTTTGAAATCCTAAGATAAAATTTTCCGAAAAATGAATATAGTATTTCAAAATTAGTATTCTAATTAAAATTTCAGACTTTGGTGCAATTTCTGTATAAAGACGGTAATGTGAGCTATTTATTTTAGTAATTTAATGATATAATTTCTAGCCGAATGGTTATTTCCTATTTTTTCTTTTTGTACAATTTAGTTATTAAAATATATGTGGTATAATGGGTATATCCCTATTATTCTTTTTCTTTTTTTGACCGACTGTACATGTATTTGTTTTATTCCCTCTCTATCGCATTCTCTCAATTTTATGCTTTTTCCTCGGAATTACATTGAATGTAACCTACTTTAAAATTGAAGAAAATTTCATACTTATAAGTAAGACACTTCCTTTTACTTTTTCTACTATTCTTTTTTCACAGAGGAGATATTTAGGAAATTTATTCAATATTATTATTTAACTTGCCAAATATATGTGCATAAACATAAGTGATCTAAGTTTGTGATGAATCGTTTAATCCTTCCTTAATATATCATTTACCTTGAGGCGACAGAAAAAGCAACAAACCTCTCCAATCCGAACCCTTCAACTCCGTCATCAATCGAAGGTAGAAAAAAGCGTGGGGAATCATTTCTGGTAATCCTGCTGATCCTACTTCACCGGTTATCGGCAAGGGTCATCTTGACCACACTCAGGAAAGGATTTAACCTAGAGAAAAATCACCCCACGCTGGTGGCACAAGTGGTTTACGATTGCGTATTGCATACGTCCCACTTGGATCTGCAATCACGAGCTACTGTGAAAAATGGTTATACGCGTTTGCCCTTCAAAATCGACTCCCGGAGATGCATATTCATCGCGAAAGATTTATTATAAAGCTGAACGAACAAGATCTTAATAGTAATAAATCTTGTGAATTGGTAGCATTGAAAAAAAGGCATAATAATGTAGAACGCCGTTTATACGTTTCTCGTTTACACTACTTTTTACATTTATACGCCGTTTTCCTCCAATCTATTCTTATTAATTTTAACGAGAAATAATTGCATTAATAGTACACTAATTATTAAAATATATTATATTTGAATAAATAATTTCTTAATAAAAAATTACTACATTTAGTGAATATTTTCAATCCGCGATTCGCTTGCAATTGTGTAAAAATACTCATGTTATTAACATTGCTTATTTGTTTTTATTTACTTACCGCGGTTCAGTTGAAGTATTTTAGCGAGAGTGGTTTGGTACAGCAGAATATTTTCGTGTCATTACTTTATTATAATCCAAATTGCATTTAGTATATGTTGTTGCCAGTAGAGTGTCTACGGTGTTGCCATAATGTTCTAATAAATTGGAGAGTGGCGACATACGCATAGGGAGCACGTTCAGAATGAAAGTTTTTGTCCAAATCCCAGGTCTGGCACTGGCGACAATTTTTATATTCTATTCACACAACTATTTTAAGAAAATAAATGTTGTAGTATATTTCTCTTGAAGATGTTGTCAAAGTGTATGTGGAATTTTTTTTGTTTTAAAAAAGTGGTGTCAGATCGAATTAAAAAATAGTCGCCAGTGGCAACCTTGAATCCACATTTCAGGAACTCTCTCCTGGAATTAATGAAAATCCGCATTCGAGAACTTGGCAATATTCGTCTGAAAAGCTCGTTTAGATGAGTGAGGCAACATGAGCTTAGCAATCATTATAAGCTCGTCAAGTTTCTGTCCAAACACTCTCAAGGAATTAAATTTTATGATTCACATGCCACTGATCTCTTATTTATGAAGGCACACTACTTTCCAGCTTAGCTCATGTTTGGCACGCACTAGACAATCATATATTAATTTTTATGATGTGTCCCTGTAAAAAAAGAAATATATACGACACGATGTTTACATTTAAATTAAAACCACCCCTGGTGCATTACAATTGCTGTGGAAAATGTTACATTCAAATATTTTCAGTGGTTGTTGAAAAAAATATGGTCATGCATACATGTATATACACACATTCAAAACGGCCGATAATAGAAGCTCCTTTTTATTAAGTGTCTTAAAAATACGCAATAAATTTAATAAATTTATAAATAGCGTCTTTATTTCTGGAGTGCAAAGGTTAAAGCCCCACAGACTCACACTTTCGTTTTACCATTTAATCTTAAATCGTGTTATATTGCAGTAATATAATACGAGAAATACATAAAAATACGTTACAAATGTGTTAAGACATATAAAATGTTAAAAAAGTAGGTTTGGTCTAATAGATACACGTTCCGAAAAAGGAAATTTCTGAAAGGTAATGGTGCACCATGTTTGCACAATGTGAAAAAGAATATAAATTGAAATTCATTAAAAATGTGATAAAACATTTCAAAGAAATTTAAATTAATGATAGGTGGAACTGGGTCGTCGCTTAACAGCACAGTCAGTTGATATGATGTCATTTTGGCATCAGAATCGTCACTAACGTTTACAATCAGAGCAGTTACTGAAATTTCCCATATGTATTTTGCTACATTATGACTCTTTCAGGGGAACGTTACTACCTGACTCCCCTGTGTAGTCACCGTCATTGATTTTTCAAGAAATTGCACCTAGTCACAAAATGGCACATATTGACTTCACATTGACGTAGATATCACACATTTTTCTCTGTATGGCAACAGTGTGGACATTAAGAGTTGCATTTGGGTCCCAGTACTATCACAATTTGGTCAAATGTGAGTCACCGTGCTATTAGAGTCGTTTCTTGTGAACATGCATTATTGTTTTCAGTCTAATTACCTTTTTTCCCTTTTAAAATCTATATCAAAAATGAAAACGTATTCAATAAAAGTTAAAGTGAAATTGTGTAGCAAAGTTTTGTTTGAAGTAGGTAAAGTTTTAAATAATTTTCTCTATGAAAGTAGATTTCAGTTTTTAATTTTAAACAAATTTTAAAGGAAAAAAAAAAACACCATTACTCACATAAGCGTCACTCACAAAAACTAATGGTCAATAATCACCTCTACTTATCAATTTAGAAAACTTTAAATAATGAATATAAATAAATGTTGCCTAACACGCCTTAAATTTTAACATGCTTAACATTTCAATCATATTAATAAATTTAATTCAATATATGTTAAACACATTTTATTCGTTTATTTTTTATTCTTATTTAAGATATTGTATTCATATTTTTAAGTTATTATGTGAAATATTATATTTTTACTTTCAAGTTCTTTCTTATAATGAAACTTATCATGTTCTCTCCTATCAGATATTAAACATTTTTCGATAAAAATAAAATGTAGCGTAAAAAAAACTAAAATAAAAAATAAACAGTTCATTAAACATGTTTGCAATATTTCATCAAGTAAAAATCCAGTGATTTAGCCAGGAACATCACTTCTGGAGAGAAATATTGTCTTCTTCCAAGAAATTTGGACAATGTTTTCAAACACCTTTTCGTATATTACTAGCAGTTTTGACTATCCTATGTAGTTCAGAAATAAGAAAAAAATAATAATAAATTTACAAAGTACTTCTTTTAATAAAATTTAATATTAAATGATTGTATATACTTGTTTTACTACAACTTTAATCTGCTGCAAACGTTTAAAAAAAGAGCTTTGATTAAAATTATATGAATATTCATAGCTTTTCAATAAAGAAAATAGCGACGCAAACTTGATCATATCACATAATCTCACCGGTATGTATCGTGTAAAATATCCAATTTTTTATATATATTCACCCTTCAAAATTATGCAACGGATGCATAAAATAATCCATTAACAGCGGAAAAAAATTCCTATTTTTATCGAAGCAATAAAGAATTATTACGAACGAAAGATTTTCATTAAAATACCGGAGAAAAACTTTTTCATATTCATGATGCAACACCGTACTTGTGATCCTTAATTTGCATAACCTTATCCAACGCTATATTAAAATATTCTTTTGAAAAGATAAATGCAAAAGAACTCTTGCCAAAACACTCCGTACCCGGGCCAAGACAAAAGCATTATTTTGTAAAATTCTTGCATAATTAAGTAGTACAAAACCTGTGCTACAAGAAAAGCTATCGTGATTAAAAAGACTAGAGAATAAAAAATCTTAAAAAGCTGGTGCATTAATAGCATGTATCTTTAAACAAAAATTTGCTTTTATTGGGTATAGATCTCTTGGCAAACATTTTTCGACGCTGTTTCTTTCCTTAGCATTATGAAGCAGGTGTTACCATTGTCAACTAGGCGAAGCATATCTGAAAGAGGTTCCTTAAAGCAATTTTTTTAAGCCGTCGCTTTGTTTTAGAAACGCTTTCATTGACTCTCGCATTGTATAAAAGCGCAAGGAACGTAAAATTAGCTGGAAATTACATTAAATTTCTCATATAATATTAAGTACAAAAAAATAATTAAAAAAAGCAATTTTTGTCCCAGATGTTGCACTTGTTGTAGAAGTTGGATACTAGTATTAGGAAAATAATGCATGTAATCTTCAGTAGATTCCCCCAGATCCTTGCAAAATCTGCATTAATAAAATTTATTTTTTTCTTCTCTCCCTTTTTTTTTGGAGGGTATGGGAGGGGGGGGGGGGGGAGTTAGAAGTATTTTAATGGAAGATGCCAGAAATAAATTACTTGCAGAATTACATGAAATGAAATTTCGCTTGCAGATATCGATCAACTGTTCTTTTCAGTATTTTATTTTTTACTTTATTGTTTTAAGTTGATAATAATAAGTCTTCAAATTTAAACTAAACCATAGTTTTTAATCCGGAGAACAAGCGCCGATCACGGCATACCCTGGGTGTGCAGTTTTAACGTTTGTCATCACTATTTTACGAAAAGTTTTCTTCAACTTATTTTATTACAGAATTTATAACAGCTGTCTGCATTTAAATAACGCAACGAAAATTATTTGGAAGCATTGGCGTCAAAAAAAGAAAAAAAAAGTACGCCTGGGGCATTTATATTATGCGCGTAAGCTCTCAGGTTTAAAATAACGTAATAAAATGTTTCATATGTACCACTCAAAAAATTTTCTTTCGTTGCATACACTTTTCATTTTGTCTTAAATGCTTCGAGAAACTTTCACCCAAATTTATGTATTCTTTAATTTAAAAAATTATAATTTAGATGTTTAACATCTGTTAATACTTGACTCTCTCACGTTATTCCGTACATATGTTGTGAAAAATCTACAATATCAAACTCAAAATCCCCACATACTGCTCCGAAACCAGCTTAGAAAAAACCAATGTAAAATCAACTCTACACGAAATTTTGCTTAACTCCAGAAATATGTCGCAAAACTTGAAAAAATTCTATCAGTCATCACCAGTCATCCCAGTGGACACTAAAATAAAGGCTCATTCAATGTGTAGGGAGGAGAAACCTTTTTTTCATCCTGCTGAAGTCGAAGACCACCAGGGGATCTCCAAAATTTGAACCGAAAAGTTTTCGATCATGAAGTCAGAATCTCTTTTTCATGCTATGTGATTGAACTTTGTTAGTGACATCACGTACTAGTGATCTAAGTGGCTAGGAGAAATAGCTATTGTTCCCCGGGTTCTACTATGCCGGTATGATATAAAGGAATTCAAGAGCATTCTAGATTTTTTTTATGGAATTCTTATTCCAGTTCGTTTGGAGGTTCAGATTCATAACTCTGTCGTAGATTTGTATTCTTTGGGCAATCCGAAGGTTAGCTTAGTGAAAGCCGTGCACTGAGCAAAAGCAAACTCTGTCCAGTTCAGGGTGATAACGAACGTTTCGCAGAAACGACTTCCCTTCGAATACAATAATGAATTCATCCCGAATGTTGAATACGCCCAACTGCGAAAGTGTATGGAAGAGAAACCTACTCGTGACTTACAAGAAAAACCTTGACTTAATCTCAGTGGCATAATGACCAGATTTTACCTTTTTACTACACTGGTCATCAAAATTAAAGGATAATGAGTAAAATTATGCTCATTAAGTTAATATTGCAACCAATGCCCAATGCTGAAATTATTTATGTTAATTAAATATTATTTAATACAAAAATGCACTTCCGCGAGTACGTTAGCTTCGTAAATATGCAAATATGTGATTGCCAATGTGGTGCGCAATGAACGTACGTTGTAATTATGGTCCGTAGTTTTGTTTAAAGTGAATGCGGTGTCTGAGAGTGATAAATATTCATTAGTTATGGCTCAAAGGCATCATTTAAGTGAAGGTCAAAAACGGCAAATAATTGGCAGAATCCAGGGAGGTCAAACACAAATGGAGCTAGCCCAAGATTTGAATATCCCTCAAAGTGTCATATTAAGAGCTTCGAGAAGCTTTTTAAGCACTGGATCCGTTGATAGTCAGCCTGGTTAAGGTAGACCAAGAGCAACAACTGCATCCGAAGACCGTTTTCTGTCACTGTCGGCTCGAAGAAATCGCGAAGCGACTGCAAGAGATTTGGTTTCAGACCTTCAGGCTGCCACAGGAACTCGAATTGGCCGTTATTCTGCTGCACGGAGGCTTACCGAGGGTGGACTGAATGCGAGAAAACCAATACTTTGTGTCCAACTTACTCCAGCTTCCAAAGAAGCCGATTTAAACTGTTGCCGTCGTCATGTTCAATGGAGCAAAGAAAACTGGGATCGAACGGGATATTTCATGGACAAGGGAAGGCAAATTGCGTGTTCCGTCCTCTCTTCAGATCAAAACAAGTCTAGAATAAGTGTTCAGACTATATCTGAACTCGTCAGTAAACAATTCTCAAGCCCAGTGTTCTCGGCTCCATTGAAAATGACGTCGGCAACAGTTTAAACGGGCCTCTTTGGAAGATGGAGTGAGTGGGACACAAACTATTGGACTTCTAGCATACAGTCCACCCTTGTTAAGCCTTCGCTCAGCGTAAAACGTTTAATTCGAGTTCCTGTGGCAGCCTGAATGTCTGAAACCAAATCTCTTGTAGTCTCTTTACGGTTTCTTC
Organism: Maratus speciosus; assembly: GCA_963932465.1. Lineage (NCBI taxonomy): Eukaryota > Metazoa > Arthropoda > Arachnida > Araneae > Salticidae > Maratus > Maratus speciosus. Next base: position 126,284,090 of record OZ010790.1, on the reverse strand, counting down.
GAGCCGACAATCACAGGAAACGGTCTTCATATGCAGTTGTTGCTCTTGGTCTCCCTTCACCAGGCTATATATCAACGGATTCAGTGCTTAAAAAGCGGCTCGAAACTCTTGATATGACACTTTGTGGGTTATTCAAGACTTGGGTGACCTCCATTTGTGTTTGACCTCCCTCAATGCTACCAGTTATTCTTCACTTTTGACCTCCTCTTAAATGATGCCTTCGAGCCATAACTAATGAATACTCATCCCTCTCAGACACTACATTTAGTTTAAAAAACACTACAGACCAGAATTCCAACATACGTCCATTGCGCAGCACATTGTCAGTCACCTAATTTGCATATTTCCGGCGCTAACGTATGCGCGGAAGTGCAATTTTGTATTCAATAGTATTTAATTAACATAAATAATTGCTGCAGCACTGGGCATTGGTTGCAACATTAAGTTAGTGAGCATATTTTTTTCTCATTATCCTTTAATTTTGATGACCAGCGTACTAATACATGCAAGTTATTTAGAACTCATATTTGTTGTAAAATCTCATCTAACACAGAATTTTATAATTTGAATATATTTTTATTTTTCATAAATATATTTCTTTTTTCTTTTGGTTCAATCAGAGCGGATCCATTGAAGTTTCACGCTACCACTTAATACACAACATCAGCCTCACAATGTACATAAAAAGAAAATTGTCTGTTTTACTTGTCTCTTGTTGTAGTTTTCATATGGAAAACACGCGATAGCTTCAAATATTCCCCCATAATAAACGAAAGACATGACAGGTATGTTGTTATCTAATTTTGAAACCACATTATAAACAAAAGTCATTGACAAATTTTTCAGTTTTTTATCTAATTAATCCTAATTTTCGCATGTTTTGCCTCGTGCAATATACAACACAAGAAGAAATATGTACCATTAATAGACTGTTAACTGACTTATTAGCCTCCTTTTAAAGTTTTCGATATAACGATTGACTAGATATGTTTTTCAAACTATTCATCAGTAAACATGAATCAATGGATTTAATATAAAATGTCTTACATTTTAACAAATATGTCCAAACATATTGAAAAACTATTTTTTCTGAAAACAGCTTAACAGATTTTATAAGTAAAAATTACATAACGGAGTGGAACAGCGAATTCAGAACACGCTCTTAGTCAATGATTTAGTTGTGACGTCACAACTAGAATATGAAAACATTTAGGTAAATATTATAACGAATAATAATAAATATCAGTAAAAGAATATGTATTTTGGTATAGGTAGAATTAGATCTATTTCTCCTTTTCTTTGAATTTCAACAACTGGAAGTAAAAGCACACAAGATCTTATAGAAAATGTTTTATAATGGTATTGAACTCCCTTAAAACGAGCTCGTCTAAAACGAGTACACAATTAAAAAGAGTAGTTCAGATTTTAAAAATTTTTGATTTCATTAGCAAGGAAATCACGGCTGATTCGAGTAAAATATCTGTGTCCAATTGTGCTTAATTGTCCTATGTGACTGTCTGCAAAAAAGTAAGGTAAAATAGGTAATCTTCTTCATTATAACCTTTTCGGTCCTGACTTTTTTCTTAAAGTCCAAAAAAATTAAAACTTTTGTCAGACAGCAGTTTTGAGTAGTAAAATACATATCAATTTATTTTATTTTGATCAGTTGAGCATTATACATTTTATCAAATGCACACATATGTGACCATTAGGTCTTTCAGCATTACATGATCAAGGTGTTATTAACCATTTGGAAAAATGATTATTGTCCTCGTCAGGATAGGAAATCAAAAGCATATATGAAGCTTTTTATTGGTTTAATCCGCATTTTCTTCGTTTTCTGATTGGTCTATACACTAACCTTTACTTTCAACAGAGATGGATATTTCTGTTACCACTATGACAAAAAAGTAATAAAAACTACAAAAAAAAATTAATAACTCAGAAACAAATTGAGATAGAGCTTTCAAACTAATTGCATTTTTTTCTCTATACGACGGTGTAAAAAGTAATATTGTGGGATGTTTAGAAATTTAAGAATGAAATTTCATTTAAAATTGGTCGTCAGATGTCTTGGAAATCTGACGATGGAAAAGCCTTTTCCCGAATAGCCAATGAATTGCTTGGATAATACGTAAGTTTCAGGAAATTTGACAAGTCGCAGGCGATTTTTGTCGCTGTTGTTAATTGCTGTGTTAATGTTTAATTCATGGCGTACGTAATAAATGATCAACTCCGTGCGATTTTTTAAGTCTTAAATTTTAGTCTTTGAAAAAATCATTTTCCAAATGGTCGTTGTAATTTGTTAAATTGCCTTTTTTTATAGTCTAAAATATTTTTAAAATAAGGAACACATTTGTGACCACCAGGGCCGAAAGGGTTCTTTCAGAGATAACATTTCTACATTACAACTGTTTGTCGAAATGTAGTGTGCCAAATGTAGTGATCAAAGTAGTAATCAATAAGTTCACCAGTTTTACTATACAGAAATTCAACAAACAAGGAGACCCTCACCCCTACAATTCACATCCAAGAAAATGTAAAGGAATAACCTGAGGGCTGGAAAGAATGAAAGAAAGGAGAGTTGAGGATGTTTCAAATACCGCTCCTTTATAATAGTTACAACTTAACCATGAAAAGGAGGAACACAGATGAAAATCTCTGTTTGTTTCTTTCTTTAAATACGGGCTCTGGTCCATATTAACCAACCTTTTCGTCTCTGTTATTGCACTACTAAAATGCAAAGAATACGGGATATGGATAGCTTTAAATTTCCATTGAATATTGCAAGGTTAACGAAGTGATCAGTTGCATTACTGTATGTCGGTCATGTCTTTTGGAATTACTACTTCTTTAGAGGCTCTGACTTTAGTATTGTTATTTTGTCTAAAGAAAATACCCGTCTAAAAAAATACCACTCACAAAAGTAAAACTAAATATTTTATATTAATTAAGTTAATTTTATCACTGAAAAATTGGAGCGAATAATACAAATAATTAATTTATTTATATGTGCGTTTTTAAGATTTTTATTAGCTTCAGCTACTGCTAATGATTAATACGAGGTCTTTTATAGTTTTCTTAGTTTATTGTAAAAAAAAAGGGACTAAAATACGGATATACTACTGGCAATCGACACGCCAGTACTATTTCCGTATTTTAACAGTAAATTACAGAAAAAACTCCGTTTTTTTTTCATTTACGGGGAAAAACTTCCGTTAAAATACGGAAATAGTACTGGTGACTCGATTGCCAGTAGTATTTCCTTATTTTAGTCCGGGTTTTTTTTTTTTTTTTTTTTTTTTTTTTTTTTTTTTTTTTTTTTTTACAGCGTTTTCGTATTAACGGAATTAGACTGTAATTACAGTAATATATCAGATATACAAAAGTTTTGCTTAAAATTATATCTAAATTAATATTTACAGCAAATGTGACGTCACAACTAGAATATGAAAACATTTAGGTAAATATTATAACGAATAATAATAAATATCAGTAAAAGAATATGTATTTTGGTATAGGTAGAATTAGATCTATTTCTCCTTTTCTTTGAATTTCAACAGCTGGAAGTAAAAGCACACAAGATCTTATAGAAAAGGTTTTATAATGGTATTGAACTCCCTTAAAACGAGCTCGACTAAAACGAGTACACAATTAAAAAGAGTAGTTCAGATTTTAAAAATTTTTGATTTCATTAGCAAGCAGAATCGCGGTTGATTCGAGTAAAATATCTGTGTCCAATTATGCTTAATTGTCCTATGTGACTGTCTGATAAAAAAGTAAGGTAAAATAGGTAATCTTCTTCATTATAACCCTTTCGGCCCTGACTTTTTTCTTAAAGTCCAAAAAAATTAAAACTTTTGTCAGACAGCAGTTTTGAGTAGTAAAATACATATTAATTTATTTTATTTTAATCAGTTGAGCATTATACATTTTATCAAATGCACACATATGTGACCATTAGGTCTTTCAGCATTACATGATCAAGGAGTTATTAACCATTTGGAAAAATGATTATTGTCCTCGTCAGGATAGGAAATCAAAAGCATATATGAAGCTTTTTATTGGTTTAATCCGCATTTTATTCGTTTTCTGATTGTTCTATACACTAACCTTTACTTTCAACAGAGATGGATACTTCTGTAACCACTATGACAAAAAAGTAATAAAAACTACAAAAAAAATTAATAACTCAGAAACAAATTGAGATAGAGCTTTCAAACTAATTGCATTTTTTCTCTATACGACGGTTTAAAAAGTAATATTGTGGGATGTTTAGAAGTTTAAGGATGAAATTTCATTTAAAATTGGTCGTCAGATGTCTTGGAAATCTGACGATGGAAAAGCCTTTTCCCGAACAGTCAATGAATTGCTTGGATAATACGTAAGTTTCAGGAAATTTGACAAGTCGCAGGCGACTTTTGTCGCTGTTGTTAATTGCTGTGTTAATGTTTAATTCATGGCGTACGTAATGAATGATCAACTCCGTGCAATTTTTTATGTCTTAAATTTTAGTCTTTGAAAAAATCATTTTCCAAATGGCCGTTGTAATTTGTTGAATTGCCTTTTTTTTTAATAGTCTAAAATATTTTTTAAATAAGGAACACATTTGTGACCACCAGGGCCGAAAGGGTTCTTTCAGAGATAACATTTCTACATTACAACTGTTTGTCGAAATGTAGTGTGCCAAATGTAGTGATCAAAGTAGTAATCAATAAGTTCATCAGTTTTACTATACAGAAATTCAACAAACAAGGAGACCCCCACCCCCACAATTCACATCCAAGAAAATGTAAAGGAATAACCTGATGGTTGGAAAGAATGAAAGAAAGGAGAGTTGAGGATGTTTCAAATAACGCTCCTTTATGATAGTTACAACTTAGCCATGGAAAGGAGGAACACAGATGAAAATCTCTGTTTGTTTCTTTCTTTAAATACGGGCTCTGGTCCATATTAACCAACCTTTTCGTCTCTGTTATTGCACTGCTAAAATGCAAAGAATACGGGATATGGATAGCTTTAAATTTCCATTGAATATTGCAAGGTTAACAAAGTGATCAGTTGCATTACTGTATGTCGTTCATGTCTTTTGGAATTACTACTTCTTTAGAGGCTCTGACTTTAGTATTGTTATTTTGTCTAAAGAAAATACCCGTCTAAAAAAATACAACTCACAAACGTAAAACTAAATATTTTATATTAATTAAGTTAATTTTATCACTGAAAAAATTGGAGCGAATAATATAAATAATTAATTTATTTATATGTGTGTTTTTAAGATTTTTATTAGCTTCGGTTACTGCTAATGATTAATACGAGGTCTTTTATAGTTTTCTTAGTTTATTGTAAAAAAAAAAAAAAAATACGGATATACTACTGGCAATCGACACGCCAGTACTATTTCCGTATTTTAACAGTAAATTACAGAAAAAACTGAGTTTTTTTTTTCATTTACGGGGGAAAACTTCCTTTAAAATACGGAAATAGTACTGGTGACTCGATTGCCAGTAGTATTTCGGTATTTTAGTCCGTTTTTTTTTTTTTTTTTTTTTTTTTTTTTTACAGCGTTTTTGTATTAACGGAATTAGACTGTAATTACATTAATATATCAGATATACAAAAGTTTTGCTTAAAATTATATCTAAATTAATATTTACAGCAAATGTGACGTCACAACCGAAGAGGGAAAGGTATATCACTGGAGTTTGAAAAACCTGCGACATAGTGTAGGGGAGATGGGTAAAATAACAAAAAAATATAAAATAAAATTTTCGTTAAAATCAATGGATGGCACCAAAAAACGTATTAGACTTGATGTTTTCCCATTACTATTATTTCCGAACGTGCAAAATATTTGCAAACAAATATATATTTTACATATTTCTTTCACTTTTTCTGTACATTGTTTTTCTTTAGTATTTTAGGAATTAGAACAATTGACGTTATTAATTTAAATAAAAAGCTAAAAAAAAAAAATTATAGAAATCGTTTCCTCTATTACTGTGTGAAATTTTTAGGATATTTTTTATACAGGGTGTCTAATCTAAACGGTGTCCAAATGGCTAATTCCTAAACCGTTAGTCATAAACTTATAGTTCCAATTACAAAAATGTTTTAAATCAGGTAAAGAAACATTTTAAAAGCGATTTGGGTCAATGAAAACATTTCTTTAAAAATTACAAAATTTAAATTTTTATACGGTCCCCCGGTCCTATAAGTTATATTTAGTAAATTTTTTCAGTAAAGAAAAAGACAAAAAAAAAGTCCCGTTCATATAGCACTAAAATTGACCGAGTTGTGAAACTTTAAAAATGCATGACTTATACCACTTTTCTGCATCTGAACACAAATGTTCGCCCATGCTTTGAGGAGTCATACCATTTACCAAGTGCTTAAAGTATTCGAAGAAATTATTTCATGTGCATCTGCGCTTTGAAAAAAAATCGTCCAAGTATTACGATTGAGTTAACTTTTATTAAGTTTTATATTGGCCAAAATAATTATAATTTTAACATATGTTTTAGTTTATAAGATTTATTAATGTTTCTTTTCATGATTTCTTTTAACAAAAATTATGTTATTTTTATAAGTTTTTCTTCAACTTCAGCGATCGCATGTATGTTTTCCAGTTCAAAATTTGTACTCGAAATTTAACTCACTTTCCAATATCCGATCGAGATTAAATTTTACATACTGGCGTAAATCCGATGACAATCTCATATTATTATGATTTTCGGTGGTTACCATTTATACTTATTTTAGAGGATAACACAAAAAATTTCGGATAGATTGCCTCCAAGAAGTTTAAGAAAAAGTTTTAGATTAGATACAGAAGACTGCGATGGTCGTGTTTTTTTAACATTTATGTATTTTTTAGCACTGAATCCGAAAATTACTTAATTTCAAACCATCATGTCAGGATTTTTCACAAATCATAAACTGTCAAAGTTAAAAAATAACAAAAATCGGATACTATATAAAGAGGAGATGGCTGTGTTTTTTAACTTTTGATAATTGACTTTTATGTACGTTTAAGCACTGAATCTGAAAATGACCTTCATTTTTAACAATCACGTTAGAATTTTTTTGCTAATTGTAAATGTTAACGTATAGCGAAAATCTGATACTGTAAAACAGATGTTAAACTTATTTTATTTTATTTTATTTATTAATTTTTTTTTTTTTTTTTTTTTTTTTTTTTTGGCTTATACTGGATTTTTACAGCTAAACCAGCTGAGGGGTCAGATGACAAAATTCTGACGTGATGGTTAAAAATAAAGTTCATTTTTGGATTCAGCGGTAAAAAATACATAACAATCAATTATCAAAACCTCATAATCATATCTCTTATCTCATATCTCACCATAATCATATCTCTTTTATAGTATCAAATTTTTGCTATTTTTTACTTTTTCTAACTTTAAAATTTATGATTTGCAAAAACTCTTTACGTGATGGTAAAAAATGAAGGTCAATTTCAGTTTCACCGGTACAATATACATGAAAATCAATTACCAAAAGATAAAAAACATGATATAACCCAACTTTTGCAAGCTAGTGTAATCTAATAACATTTTAAATATGTATCGTTTTGTAAAGAATTGAGGCTGTTTATTTTTATCATATTGTTTAACAAAAAATTCTGTTTTCTTCTTCTTATACGTTTATTACAAATTGTATATTTTGCATTAATATGTCAGAATGATTAAAGATTTCAAATTTATATTACAATGTTAATTTTACTCTCAAACATTTTTTAAATATATATGACGAAATTAAGTTTCTACTAAATTTGTGAATGTTCCCTAATTTGCAGCAAAACGTATGCTCCAACTTTAAACAACTGTTACTCGGTCAATTTTAATCGTAGAGTAATGGTCTTTTTTTTTTTTTTTTTTTTTTTTTTTTTTTTTTTTTGTCTTACTTGTCTGTGTAACAGGAAAATTTTACTAAATATAACTTACAGGACCGAGAGACCGTATAAAAATTTAAGTTTCGTATTTTTTTTAAAAATGTTTTTGTTGACCAAAATCGCTTTTAAACTATTTCTTTACTTCATTTAAAACATTTTTGTAATCGGAGCTATATGTGTATGACTATCGGTTTAGGAATTGGTCATTGAACACCCTGTATAATGCGAATTTTTATTTTTAATGTAATTAAATCAATGCATAATTTTAAGAGATCTAATAAAAGTGCAGCTAATAAAATCTAACACTGGACAACATAGCATTATGATATAAATGTAGTTTAAATGTTATAAGAAAATTTTAAATGTTGTACTATTGTAAAAGAGTAACACCGATAGTATAAATTGTTTCTAAAAATAGCTTAAAACTAAAAAAAAAGTATGTGAACTAGCAATATTTATTGAAAAAATATTTCATGTATTTAAGATATACACGAAATACTTATCTTAGAACCAACATTCGGAATTTTATACTTCATTGGCTTTGAACTTCAAGCACGATATCTGCCTTGCTCAAGATTGATTGCCTTCTGTGTTCCTTATCAAACAATAGAGTAGCGGAAATGTTTTAGGTTTTCTAACTCAAAAAATAAAAATAAAAAATAATAATAATAATAGTAAAATAACCATCATAGACCTTAAGGGCTGAAGTGAAAACCATATATTAAAATCACTTTTCGATTATCGCAGTTTTGATCGCTACACATCTGAAGATTATCCGTGCCGAGATGTTTTCAGACTTCTCTCGTGGATGTCTTCTCTTTTTGATGCGAAAATAGGTGTCGGTATATATTGTTATATTTGTCATAATTTCGTAATTTGTCATGCTTTTGTTGTTTACCCTGATGTGTTAGCTTTCATTTTTGACTAAAATGACGTCCATTAGAGTTAAGTAACGTCTTCTAATAGCAGGCAAGAACAATTTAGATGATGTATTGTCCCTTGAAACTCTTGGAAAGTGAAATTGCATAAAGCTAAATTCAGTTAGTGGGCTTATATTGTTCATGCTTGGATAATATTCAAATTAGAAGGTGCTAAAAAGGTTTTAGGAAACACTTATTGCTTCAACCTTATAGCTTTCACAGGTTTCAAGACAGATAGAAGCTTTTTTGATTGCTGCTTGAAATCGATGAATTTTCGTAAAAATTCTCGCTACCTGCAGCATGCAAAGGGGCATACGGTGCATTCTTCTACCGGTCATTGAATTGAAAAGGACCCCCCCCCCCCCGTCAAGGGCCGATTTCGTATTAAGTACATTCATATACAGGGCATGCAGAGGGCTCATAAGCGCAATCTGTAGTAAGCTCATCTCATATGTGTACCGGTCCTTGCAATTTCTACGCACTTCCGGTTGTCACCATTGATAAATCTTAAAACAATAATCAGACAGAATTTATCATACTTCAGGAAATGATTGGACCAATCCAGTCTATTAACATTTATTGTTTAAACTACTTTTAATAAATAAGTTCAATACTTACCCACATAGCATTTTTAGTTTGCAAAAAATTTGCAGAAAACTTGCTTTGAAAACCTGCAAAGTTGCAGCAAGCTCAGCATGACAAGACTGAAAGTTCATAACAAGATGGCAGCAAGATAACGTAAACGCTGAAGTCACCACACTTTGAACTTGCAGCTAACTTGTCGTGCAAGTTAAATTCATGCTGTATCAAATTTATTGCAAATTTACGGCAAACAAATAATCAAAAATACTGCAAACTTATTGAAAAGTTATTACTCTTTTCATACCACATTAACTGTTCACAATTGGTACAGTATAAGTTTAATCCCTTCGAAGGGTCCACAGACCTGAGGAGGTTTATTGACGAATACGCACCTTTAAGGTACATGCATCGGTTTACCACTTCAGACAAGATAGGGTAACATTTGTACTTCTCAATTCGAGCTTCTTTGGTCTTTGAAAAGCATAGCGTTTAAAAAGAGCGGTGCCAGCCGAATAAAATTTCCGCAATTTCTGCGTATCTGCAGATTGCAATATCTCTCAACAGAGGGATTTTTTGCTTTCGTCACTTTCGTGAATTAAAGACAGTCTTGCCATCAGTTTCACAACAAACTACTCATGCAAGTGGGTGATAGCGCACCTTGCGGGAGATTTGCTGTGAATTCCTCAATTCAAATTTGTCACGGCAAGATAATATCAGAAAAAAGCAAACTTACTGCAAATGTCCATGCTATCTGGGTACAGTTATATGTCAATATTTAATGGAATAAATATTGGCAAGTAAAATTGAAAGAATTTGTAAAATTGAAATAAACATGATCTGTTAAATTAAATCATAAAAAAATTGTACGACATCCGACAATAAAATTACTGTTTTATGTAGAAAATATTTTTAAATTATTAGGACAGTCGAATGTCGCAAATCTTATATTTGATTGTTTATTGAGATATTATTATTATAGCATTTTATTTAGTTGCCAGTATAAAAATGTTTCATTGGAAATTTAAATAATTTTTACGTTTTACATTTTTGAAATAAATCAATATTACAGAAAAAAAAATGATGTAATCTAAGATAATATTTTGAAAAACATTTAAAACAAATTAATTTAAATTGTCTAGATTTTACAAATAACGATTATTAAAATTATAACATAGATATATGCCTCGTCATTGGTATAGAACTATGAAAATATAAGACAGAGCAAGTTAGTTTTGTCGAGGTGCTTAATTTTTCCTTTAAGTTTTACCATGTTTGCGTATGGATACAAAATAGATGTAAAAATAAAAAAAACAGAAACTTTCTGAACATTAAAAATGAATCTTTATGGGTTTTTCTTTTAATTTTATTATTGTTTTATTATGCTAGGTTTTTTCCTCTCCCGTCCCCCCATTCTTGTCTTTTCTTTTCATTTCTCTGAAAACTCCAACATTAGCTTCCATATTATCAATTTCGTTTGCTCTTAAATAAACTGAATTTTTATTCATGGAAAATAGACATAAATGGATACTGGTTTCAGATTTGCACTTTGGGAAGATGGTACAGTTGCGCTCAAAAGTATTTTGACAACCTTATATTCTCTCTTATTTTATTTAATATAAAAATGTAAAAGAAAATATATTCCCTATAACTGAGAACACTGTGACTGCAGTTATTTAAATGTATCAAGTTTCAAGTTGTTTGTTTACATTCGGTGCCACCGAAGAAATATGACTCCGCCTTAGCTCAAAAGTATTTTGACAATTAGTTTGCATTTAATTTTTGAAGGTGTCAGTGGCGCTATAGCTTCGATTAGTGTTTTTATTGACTTAAAGTGATTACTTTTAAGGATCAGGAATGCCGAAAAGTAAAAAAAAAAAATTGAAGTGATTCTAGAAAAGCCACTGTAAATGCCTTTAAGAAAGGTGGGCTGCAAGCAGAACTTGCTCGTTCTTTTAACGTGTTTCGGCAACTTGTTATTACATGGAATAAAGTTTTTAATAAACAGAATACATCGAAAATAAGCCTCAAAGTGGCCATCCGAAAAAAACAACTTGAAATATTGACTATATTATAAAAATGATATCTACAAGTGATTGTCGTAAGTCCGCTGTAATAATAAAAAATGAATTGAAAGAAAATTACGGCATAGCCATACACGTTTCATCAGTCAAACAACTCCTAAACCTCTATGGTTTACATGGTAGAAGACCAGCAAAAACACGTTTGTTATCTACTAAGAATAGGAAGGCTAGAGTTGCATTTGTAAAACGGCATAACCCTTTCAGGGGCAAAGCAATTCCATTGCTAAAGTGCTGAATTTAATGACTGACACCGGAATTTAAAAACAAATTTATTTGTAAATAAGAAAAAGCTATATTTCACACACATAATAAACCGAATTTTTTTAAACCAAAATTCCGGTGTCAATCATTAATTTCAGCACTTTAGCAATGGAATTACTTTGCCTCTGAAAGGGTTATGCCGTTTTACAAATGGCCCCACCAGTGGCCGAGAGGTTCTGCTCTCGAAGCTGGTAGACGGGAGGTTCTGGGTTCGATCCCAATCGCGCCCGTCGGCCTAATCGCTCGGAGTTTTCGTGGTTTTCTTCGAGCCATGGATTTCCATGCGTTAATACGGGTTAGGTTCCCTTAGAAAGACCCCCCACGAAGGGCACTCCCCCCTCGGGCCTATATCCCTAGTGCAGATAATCGGTCGTCAAAAAATCAACCAACCAACCAACCGTTTTACAAATGCGACTCTAGCCTTCCTATTCTTAGTAGATTAGAAACGTGTTATTGCTGGTCTTCTGCCATGTAAACCATAGAGGTTTAGGCGTCGTTTGACAGATGAAACGTGTATGTCTATGCCGTAATTTTCTTTCAATTCATTTTCTATTATTACAGCGGACTTACGACAATCACTTGTAGATATCATTTTTATAATACAGTAAACATTGCAAGTTGTTTTTTTCGGATGGCCACTTTGAGGCTTATTTTCGATGTATTTCTGTTTATTAAAAACTTTATTCCTTTTAATAACAAGTTGCCGAGACACGTTAAAAGAACGAGCTAATTCTGCTTGCAGCCTACCTTTCTTAAGTGTATTTACAGCGGCTTTTCTAGAATCACTTCAATATTTTTTTACATTTTGGCATTCCTGATCCTTAAAATTAATGACAATAAGTCAATATAAACACTAATCAAAGCTATAGCGCCACTGACACCTTCAACAATTAAATGCAAACTAATTGTCAAAATACTTTTGAGCTAAGGAGGATTCATATTTCTTCGGTGGCGCCGAATGTAAACAAACAAGTTGAAACTTGATACATTTGAATAAGTGCAGTCATAGTGTTCTCAATTATAGGGAATATATTTTCTTTTACATTTTTATATTAAATAAAATAAGAGAGAATATAATGTTGTCAAAATATTTTTGAGCGCTACTGTATTTTAAATTTAAGAGGGAAAACCAATTTGAACGACGAAATAAAGGTTAGAAATTTTTTGATGGTTTCAATAACAACATAATCTATTGGGGGTGTTTACAATACATTAAGTAATTTTTGGAGAGTGTTTCTTATTTTTTTCGTAAAATATATCTTCATACGTCCTCTTTTGCATCCATGTAAATGAGAGTGTCCTGTAAATATAGTCTGCTGTTAGCTTGCACAGAACATTCCCTAAACATAAAATAATAATAATAATAATATCAATACAATCAAACTGTAGCTTTAGCTACGAAGAAGCGTAGGATTTTTTCAAGGTTTAAATATTTGTGAAAATGGCGGCGTTTTAGAAAAAAGAAATTCAACTTAACACCATAATAAAACATTTAAATGTTTTTTTTTGTTGTATTTTTTTTATCTAAAGATTAATATATATATATATATATAAGCGGCCAGATAAAAAAAAGAAAAAAATGTCATTTTCATAAAAAAATTCCTTTAAATTTTTTTGAAAGTTGTAAATTGGAATCTCCCTTTTCTCTCTTGCTGATCTTAGACTTACAGGCAGAGAATGCTTTCGTACTTTTAAAATATCAAAATTAATATTTTTAACTTATTTTTCTTTTCTGTATATTCTTCTTAAAGAATTTTCTTTCTTTTTTTTAGTAGTTGACGAAATACGAGGGGGTACCAATAAGTTTTTGCCCTCACATAGAAATAACTCAGCAAAATTTAGGAAATTTCAACTTTCTATTAGTCCTTTCCTATATAGTCACCATGCACAGTAACACATTTCTGAAACCGGTATTTCAAAAAGAGGAGTGATGATGTATTCCAAGAGGAGGGATAGTAGACCCAAAAGGGGGCATTTTCTAACTTTTACTGACCTCCACATGTGGTATGTTGTTGGAAAGGCCTGTGGCCACTTATTCATCTTATGCACATTCTGAGCACCTCCCCATAATTAGCCTTTCGGGGAAACACTTTTCTAAATTTTGCGGACACCATTCATGCCCTCGGGGACAAATTTTGGGGGGAGGGCTCGGGGAGTGCATACATAAATAAGTGGTCACCGGCTTTTCCAACAATATGTCGCATGTGGGGGTCGGCAAAAGTTAGAAAATTGTGCCCTTTGGGTCTACTATTGCGCCTCTTTGAAATACCATTTGCAGAAATGTGTTACTGTGCACGATGACGATATAGAAAAGGATTAATACAATGTAGCAATTTCATAAATTTTACTCAATTATTTCTATGTGAGGGCAAAAGCTTATTAATACCCCCTCGTATATCTAAAATACTTACTTAATTTTACATGAAGTGCTAAAGTCTTAATCTCGACCATTTCTCCAAGATGTTAACGCATAAAGTTCTAATTTATTCAAATACTTTAGAAATATTTTGTCACCGGACAGAAAAAAAAAAAAACAAAACAAAAAAAAAAAAACTATTATTAAGAAATTGCACTTTTTTTTCATAGAATGATATCGATCATAGTCACCGAAATCTTTTGTGCTTCTATATGTAGATGAAAACAAATTTATGCACTCCTTAAGCTATAGAAAATATGTCATAGCGCACCTCAGTGATCCTTTTTTAATTTCTTTATGTTTGAAGTATCATGACATCTAAAATACATCTCAAACGATTTTCACGCATAGATCGGGATCTAATTAAAAATTCTGTGCAACCCTGTAGATGAACTTTAAATACCACTAATTCCATACTCCTGAGAAAGCCTGTTATTGTCCCCTTCAATGCATATAATTTTCATTATGTTTGCAATTTTGTAACATCATTAAAATGGATAGAAAATAATTTTTAGCCATAGACCCTAGTGTAATGGAATTCTGTTATGTGTCCTATTAAACAAACTTTTTAAAATGTTCCGGAAATTTTAACTCGTTAGCGTATATATAAACTCGGTTTATTGCGTCAGATGCCGCCATCCGAAGAATCTACAACAGTCCTTTTCCGTGTTTTTCGGTCAAGGGTCCATTCCTCCTCCAGACCTCTATCCCTTATTGCATTTGTAATATCATCCACCGAGTTCCTTCGTGGTCTTCCCGTTTCCTTTTCTTGTTTGTTTTATAATTTAATGTGATTTTGGGTAGTCTTTCATCATTCATTCTTTTAACATGCCCATACCAGATTAATTGTTTTTTTAAATGTCATCTATTATGGTTCCCTTTATTTTCATCATTTCCTTTATTCTTTCATTTCTTATCCTTTCTATTCTTGATACCATGCATCATCTTCTTAGGACATCCATTTCTACTGCCACTAATTTCTACCTTTCTGTCTCCATAATTCTCTATATTTCTGCTCCATATAACAATATGCACTTTACAATAGAGTTGCATATATTATACTTTCTTTTTCTAGAGATCTCCTTACTCCACCAAATAGAATGTAATAGTTTTACAGCCTTTCTCCCCTGAAAAATTCTGTATTTAATTTCCTGTAAGTCTCTTCCTTCTCTGTTAATGTATAACACCTAGATATCTATAGTGCTTACAACTTTCTATTTTTATGTTATTATTTAGATTTAGGTATGTCTCATTTCCTCCTATACTTATACATTTGGTCTTCCTGACGTTCATGTGAAGTCCCCATATCTCATATTCTTCCTTAATTTTTACCGTCATTTTCTCTAAATCATTCTTACTTTTTTCTATTATAACTTGGTCATCTGCGAGTTGTAGGGTAAAAATTGAAGTTCCATTCATATTAAGTCCCATTCTTCTGCATTTCGCCTTCCAAATTTTACTTTAACATACGAGTTGAAATTTCCCAAGTGTGTGAAAAAGTGGTAAAGTCAGGAATAGAACCTAATACCCAAGGTTATAACTACCGACTGAGCTATACTTGTCGCATTAATATGAGTTTGGTAGACCATTGACACTTTAGGTCTGTAGTCGTGGCCGCGACTTCTTGCTTGAACACTTTTTCACTCACATTAGAAATTTCAACTTGTATGATTTGTTCTTCAATTAGTGTGATTGAAATAAAAATAATGTAGTATGTTAACAAATTAACAGAAATCGTTTAACAAACCAATACTAATAATTTGGAAATAGTACTTCTATATTTTGATTTCCAATAAATTTAACAAACGTTTAAAATAGCAAAATTAAATGAAATAATAAAATAAGTAAGATACAGGGTGTATGAAAAGTCCGGAAACGGTCGAATAACTCGAGAAATACAATACTCGTTCAATACTCGTATTGAAAAACGAAGAAATACGCGTTAAATATTTTTAAGAAAACTATTTACTGATGCCAAAGTTGACCACCCACTCCGCCACTCCGACCCCTGAAATCAGAGGGGTCAAACTTTGAAATATTGAATGAATACCACCCCCCCCCACACACACACACACACCACCACCACCACCAACCCCCCACCCCACAATTTTTTATTGCAGATTCGGATTCTACGGGGAAAAATACGTAACTTTTGTATTTAGATTTTTTTTTTTTAGATCATCGTATGATGACGAGTGAAATGCGGATAGATTGGTTTGCTGATCCGGAAATCCCATTTTCCATTAAAGCTCTGATTTTA
This sequence comes from Maratus speciosus, assembly GCA_963932465.1. Lineage (NCBI taxonomy): Eukaryota > Metazoa > Arthropoda > Arachnida > Araneae > Salticidae > Maratus > Maratus speciosus. The sequence goes on along the minus strand of OZ010790.1, from coordinate 126,267,658 downwards.
AAATTTGAAAAAATAGAAACTAAACAGAATAAACGGTCAAGTGCGAGTATTACTTGCGCACAGAGGGTTCCGTATAATAAATATATGAATTTGTAATTGTATTATTAAAAAAAAAACGTTGCCAAAAGAATACTAACACTTTGCAAAAAACTATACAACGTAGGGTTGGGTATAACTGTTATACTAGAAAAGTGTAAATAGATATACCATGGAAGTTCAAAGAGATATGGAACCAAAATAATATCAAATATAGCTATTCTGTATAATTCCTTTTTTAATATTATCCTAATCTGTTTATGATGAACTTAATTCGGCACCGACAAAAAAAGCAATGCATATTTAAACTTCATTCGGCATTTCATAAAGCTAAATTCAGCGTAGTAATAACCATTCTTTCTACAATGTACCTAAAACAAAACCTTTGTTTCAAGTTTAAATTTGGCATCGTGCTAAGCGCACTTCGAAATGAGGTCGCAAAGTTAGGAGGCCGCCTTGTTCCGTGCCGCGTTTTACCAGATAGGTTTTTAATTAAATTTTAAAGTCAGTCGAGGCGTATTGAGAGAACCACTCAATGCAAAATAGTCGCGAATCCCATAGTATTTATGTGATTCATTCTAATTAAGTGGTCTCAGCACTCTTACAGCTACAAAATATTAGAAATTTAAATTTCTTTTAGATGTTAAACTACTACCTTTTTTTAATATTTTGATATAATTGTTTCCTTGAAATTCCCTTTAGAACAGAAGGTGTGGCTTTTAGAATTATACCTGCTCAATAGCTGAAGCGGCGGCATTTCGGGAACTTTGAAGTCATTTTCCTCCAAATGACGTTTTAGTGCATAACACGCAGGATACCTCAAAAACTTCTGAATATTTTTTCATGAAATTTTCAAAACATAGATTTCATATTAGTCTGTATAAAATGAACCTAAAATGTCCGTTTTCTTGTTCAAAAAAATATTTTTTAGGTCATTATACTGTTGAAATTTTAAAAAATTTGTATTAGCTAAATACAACTTTGCATTAAAAATATAAAAATGCTTTAAAGACAAATTTATTTAAGTTCAGGGTAATTATTACAATCTAAAGTATAAGTAGGCAACAAAATTTTCATACTAGTTGCAATGTTTATTTTTTAATCCTGCGAGTAAGCTGTTTTGCCAATTTTCTGCTCGACAAATGTGTAACAGTTTAAAGACCCCTATAAATACTAATTCTGCATCTTGCAATTTTTTAAATACATGAAATGAAAGAGCATACTTATATCTTTAATCCCATTAAAAATTGTGTTTTAAAATTATATACATTTTAAGACATTAAATGTTGAAATAGTCTTTTTTTTTTTCAATTTTAAGAGTAACGAGACACCTTAAATTAATGAATCTAAATTTAATCTGTTTTTAATATTTTGACGTTTATTGCTTTTATACTGCTACTGAACATTACATTACACATATATATCATTAAAAGTTTTTAACTAGGTATAGAGTACGCCGCCCCTGTCATTATGTATGTCCAAACTGTTCGAATCTTTAAGGGTTAATATCTCGGCTAATTACAGACGATTTTTTTTCGAAAATTATTATCAACAATGCTTTTATACTTCTGCTACGATAAGTAGCTCCAGCTCTGCTCAACAGTGTTGCTGCATGCCCGTAAATAGAAATTTGTGTGTAACAGAAAAAGGCGATTTTCTCAAAAACTATATGACCTAGGGTAATCGCTATAATTTTCCTTCAAGGTTTAAATTAACGTATATTTTCTCAAATTTTTTCATAATTTTAGTTTCAGTAGATTCGGAATAAGATGGGGGGGGGGCATATTTTTTCGCTATATTTTTGACGATACCTTTGAAAATATAATGCCTAAAATTAAAAGTAATATATTTTTGAGTTCAGCATTACGAAAGCTTTCACACGATATACAAAGAAAAGTTTTTTTTTTCAAGTAGCTTAATTAGCCACTCTACATCTTTACTAATTGTATTTATGAATGTTTAATAATCTGAAAATATGTGGGGCTATAATCTTTATTACTTCCCCCAATTTAAACTTTCCACGTTCCATAGTTTACGAGTAAAGCGTCTGAGACAGACAGACAGACAGACACAGAAGTGATCTTGTAATGGTTCCTTTTATATTTTTTAAGTACAGAACCCTAAAATTGCTGCTTCCTTCCCTACATCGTGGATAGGAAAGAGTTAATGCTTAAATTATAAATGAATGTACTACTTTAAGCGTTACTTAATAACAACGAATTGGTCGTAGTATCTTCCTGTTCCCTAGTTGCTTTGCTTCTTACGATTCGGGTTGCTGTTTAATGCCACATTTTGCTCGATTAAATCGCCATCTACGATGATCCTAAAACAATGTTATGTACAAAAGTTAAGTATTTTTTCCCATAGAATCCGAATCTTCAATAAAAAAAAGGGGGGGGTGGGGGCGTGTTCTCATTCCAAATTTAAAATTCCGACTTACTCTGACACCCAGTGGTTGTGTTGGGGAATCAACTTTGTTATCACTGAATAGCTCCTTTAAAAATATTTAACACGTATTTTTCATTTTTTTTAATCCGATGTGTATTTCTCGAGTTATTCCACCTTTTCCACACTTTTCGGGCAACCTGTAATATATGCTATATTTAAACAAATTATCTTCAAGTACAAGAAAATAAGCTTTCCTAGGATAGAAATAAATGGGAATAAAAATTACAAAACTTTCAATAAGTTAAAGATTTAATTAAGCAAGTTACAATATTTATTTATACATTTCTTCTTATTTCATAAAAAAAAACTTCAGCGAAATGCACACAATAAAAAAATAAACACAACTTACTTGTGAAACAACACTTTAAAAGAAATTCTCACTTATTCTTATTTATTAACATCAGAAAATGAACAGTAAAAGAACCCTCCATTTTCATATGTTATGTGTGGTTATGAATGAATTTTGGACACTTTGAATAAATTTTCTCCGTACCACATATTAAAAATCTACGCTGGTTTTGACTGGAAAGAAACAACAAATTTTCCTTATAATACTTTTGCTTCCACGGTTTTCTAATTAATTGAGGTTCTCTTTTATTTTCTAGACTCCGTTCAAAAATTTTCTACACGCTTCTAACACCACTCGAATTTCTTTGAAGTAACTTTTTCATTCGAGCACTTCTTTCCTCTTGTGCGGCAGCTGCTATGAGATTAGATGAAAACATAAGTGCACCTGACTTCGCTTGCATTTTTATCAGTCATGTTTAATTAGTTTTAGCCTGTGATACAAAAATTTTTGTCTTTCGGCTTATTAGCGCACCACATAGTTTTCTTTTCTGCCGTCTTCTTTCTTTTTTTTTTTTCTCTTTCTTATTCCTAACTTTTATTTTCACTAAATTATTCCAGAAACTGCTGGGTGTTTTATAACTTTTTAAACGTTAGACTTTTTAAGCATTTTCTGTTCCAGTGAAGTAAGCTTTTGTAAATTTAATCGTAGTAAATTTCATCCTGGAAGGTAATTTTTATTATTTTTCCTGTATTATTAACTTTATAAAGGCATTAACAGTGCCTTTTAAAAAGTACCAATCTCACTAATAATTATATTTTTATTATATAAATGCTTCGTAAGAACTTTTATTTTAATTAAATTTATCCAGAAACTGCTGAGCATTTTAAATTTTTAATCATTTAATTTTTAACCATTTCCCTTTCCAGTGAAGTATACGTTTGATTGTAGTAAATTTCATTTTGGAAGGTAATTTTTATTATTTTTCCTGTATTATTAATTTTAAAAAGGCGTAAACGTTACCTTTAAAAGAGTACAGTACCATTAATAATTATATTTTTTTTTATATCAACGCTTCATATGAGCATTTATTTTAATTAAGTTATTGTAGAAACTGCTGAGCATTATAAATTTTTAAAAATTACCCTTTTCAGTGAAGTATACATCTATAGGTTTGATTGTTGTAAATTTCATCCTGGAAGGTAACTTTTATTATTTTTCCTGTATTATTATCTTTTTTTAAAAAAAAGCATAATTGGTGCCTTTTAAAAAGTAAAATCTCCCTAATAATTATTTTTTTTATAATATAAACGTTTCATAAGAGCTTTTATTTTGATTAAATTATTCCAGTGGCTGCTGAGCGTTACAAATTTTTAATCATTTAATTTTTAACCATACCCCTTTCCAGTGAAGTGTACTATTATATGTTGCATTGTAGTTAATTCCATTTTAGAAGGTAATTTAAATAATTTTGTTTAATTATTAATTTTAATAAAGCATAAACGATGTCTTTAAAAAAGAACACTCCCATTAATAATATTTTTTTATTATATCAAAACTTCATAAGAGCTTTTATTTTAATTATATTATTCAACCATTAAATTTTTAAGAATTTCCCTTTCCAGTGAAGTATATTTCTATAGGTTTTATTGTATTTTATCTCATTTTGAAAGATAATTTATGTATATATATATATATATTCCTGTGCTATTAATTTTAAAAAGGCATAAATGTAGCCTTTTAAAAAGTACAATCCCTTAATAATTATACTTATATCAAAGCTTCATAAGAGCTTTTATTTTAATTAAATTATTCTAGAAACTGCTAAAACATATTAAACATTGGACATTTAATCATTTTCTTTTCTAGAGAAGTACACTTCTATCGATTTAAATAAATTTCTTTTTGAAAATTAATTTTTACCATTTTTCCTGTATTATTAATTTTTACATATTTTTTAATATTAAGTCATAAATGATGCCTTTTAAAAAGCACAATCGCATTTATAATTGCATTTCATTATATCAACTTTTCGTAAGAGTTGTAATAAAAGGAAATATAACGTCATATAGGGTTTGAGCTCATTTTTAATCGTATAAGAAAGTGAGTTTCAAAACTCGCCTTATCCAAAATTTAAAAAATCGAGTTTTTTGTATCAATCTATTCTATTGATGAACCTGCATCGAAAAAACGCTACAATCTGCAAAAAAATTAGTTTTATCGTGTATTTCTGGTATTGTAAAATCTTGATTTACAATGAAAACCACTGGACGCATTCAGAGGTTTTTCGCGATTTCCCAAAATTTGATTTTCTGGATAAGGCAAATTTTGAAACTCACGTCCTCATATGTATTATATAGTAATTATTCAATAGTTGCAAATTAAAAAATATACATATAATTGTTCCAATTATCTAAATATAATAAAGATAAATGGTTTTTTCCCCTTAAAAGGTACCGTAAAAATAACAATAAAAGGAATGTCATGCATCTGTGACAACTGCTCAATTTCGTATTGCCAATAATTTGTAACATCAATAGCAACTTACAATAACAATTGTATGGTAGCACTCAGAAGTTGGTATATCACATATATAAGTACACTTCTATGCACAAAGATATTTCTTGCGCCTGAAAGTTTATACTGCTTGCTGAATTTTTTTCTTTTTTTTTTTTAGTCAAATTTTTAAAAATATTGTTTAAGATATCCGAATACCCTGAAATGGTTAATTTTCCCAAAAAGTGACATCTTCAGTTTTTAAATGTATTGAACAGTGCATTTATTCAGCCGATCAAAACTTTTGTATCAAAGTTAATTAGAATTCACGATATTAAAGATTTGTAAAGTTCCAGAAACCGGGAGTGTTCATTAAAATAGTCAAGAAGTAAGTACATAAAACTGTCAAATGAAATTGAAGTATGATTTTTTTGACAAATATAATTATTTGATTTTTTTTTTCTTAACATTTAAAGTAATTTATATTTTATGAGTTTATCTGGCAACGAAGAAAATAATTGAAATCTGGAAAAACTTCTTTTGTCATGTTAAATAAAAATGCATTTTCCTCAAAATCAATTTCCTCATACGTTTTGCTTTTTTGAAAAATTATAACACAAAATGCTGTCGTTTAATTTTTTTCACACTTGATAAGTTTTTTCTTTATAATATTTCACATTTCATAAGAATATTTTTTAAATTGTGGTATGATATTTAAATAATGATACTGTGAAATATGCCAAATAACTGATATTGATTCTTCGACTAGCTCTAAAAAGTCTATTTACAGAAGAAGTTGTTTGTAATTGGGTAACGATTGGCAAATCATTAACGATTGATCAACCGTCAACTCCAGAATTAGTCAACATTGTCCCAAGCATTTTGTTCTTCATGGAAAATTGTATTTTTCATAAATAAATTATTTCAAAATACAGAGTTTTAACGATATAAAAATTCAAGGAAACGATTAAAAAAAAACGTTAAAAAGCAGTTTTAAAATCCATAGATATAAAAATGTTTATAAAAAAATAAAAACCAATATGTGATGAAATACTTAACTTGGGCATTACCTCCAGACATAAATAGCAGCAAAGAGAAAGAAAGTAACGATAGCAAGCTGAGTATATTCAGACATCTTATCATTCATGATCATATATATGTGTGTATGAGCGCGCGCGAGTTTATGTGTATGTATGTACATGCGTGTAAAAATAAAAATTATCCATCACATTGTGATGGAAAATCCATCTTTAACTGCAAAGTTTTATGAAGATGAACCACTTTTCTGAACTCAGGTGAGAAGATACGCTTTCATAAATTCCCCTGAGTGTCAAAGAGAATATGTGAACAAACCTTAAAAAAACAATTTCCTAGACAAGAACCGATGACATGATTTTTATACCTATGGAGAGAAAATTAATTAAACATATGCAATAAAAACATAGGGCTTAAGTACTGTGGATTTATCTTTTCAACTGGAGTGATAGCAGCTGCTGCATAAGAAAAGTAAGCCTACCTTATTTAAGAGAAAATCTATATTTAATAAAGTTCAATAATGTCAAGAAAACTAAAAGCATATATGTTCGTTTTATAATAGACTGGGAGAAGAAATTGTTTTCGAGGTGGGTTTCAAATGCATAAGTAAGTTCTTTCTTGTTCGGAAGTTTTGGCATCATTTGCTCTTTGGTCGTTTTGGTGTTAGGATATAAAACTTGTGGAAAAAAATTATAATTAGGAGATTGTTTTATCTCTTTTATTGCATCAGTCCAGCTGTTGCACACGTCTGGCCTTTAATTTAGCCGGTAAAAAAACATCTGATTGTATAGAAAAATAAATTATTGGAACTTAGTGAGAAAAATCTTGGACATAAATAATTTCTTAATTAGCTTCAGAGATTATATTGCGAATGAAGAAAATAATAACTTCATCTAATTAATTTGCTTGACTCATTGACTAGTTGGCTATAAAAATATGTTTTGAATAAAAAATAAAAATGTAAAAGTGATTTCTTTGTAAAAGATAAGGAACCAACATTTTTGAATATTTTAATGACACTTTATTGATATGTTTTTCACATAAACTATATTTATGAAGCATTTTGTCTTGATGAATAATGGTCTTGAAATTATTCTTGAACTTCTTACTTATTTTACACTTTTGTGTCGTTACTATTAATTATAGGTTTAATAAAATGGGATTTCATGTAATGTTTTAATTATAAATTTTCATATATTTTTTATTATGTAATACAGGGACAATAAAATGTTTTAGTGTTTGTTTTTTCAAAATCTGCATTTTATTAACAGCCATGTTAATAATAAACTACAAAGTTATTTATTTAAATTTTTCATTTTAAGTTAGTTTTAAGTTCATACAGAAATAATATTTTAAAGGTAAAATTTGAATTCGAAATAATTTTTCTCTATTTTTGAATATTTTATACGGGATTTTCATCTTTAATGCTAAAATATACCCCGATTATTAACGTTACATTTATATGGAATAACTTTTCAAATAATTTTTCTCTCTTTAGTGTTTCATTTTTCAATCAAGTTTACTTAAAATAATAATAATAATAATAATAATAATTCTACATTTAAATTCTTATAGATTTTTTACAAAATAATGCATTTTTAACATCCAAAGTTTTTATTCATTGGTTAGAAAATAAAAATACATGAACTTAAAAAAACTATTTTTTTTCTGTTATTTCTACAAATTCATAAATTAAAAGAGAAGTAAAAAAACGTAAAAGAGAAATGAGAAAAAAATAAAGACTGTGTTTAAAGCATTTTTTTTTCTACAACTCCTCTTTTTATCCACATTAAATAACAAGAACTACATTATTAGCATCTTTATTATCAAAAAACATCCAATATTCTTTTTGTTGCTGTTATTTTAATTCGCAATATTATACTTTGTGTAAAAGCCATTTAACAAAAATAAATTACTGTATATTTTTTAGCTCCATTATGACAAATCTTAAATCTTCAACCTTTGTACATGCATTGTAAACAATAAAAGAACATTCACCTCTGAATTTGGTATTTAGTTTTAACAAATTATGGTTCTTGTATTAGTAGTACTCATTAAAACCATTTAGCTTAAATGAGTTTTCAATGCAAATTAAATGAACAAAGTAGTTATACAAGATCTTCGCAATTAATTCAGGAATAAACTTCAGATAAATGTGTAAAATTATAATGACTTTTAGCATAATAATGTTTAGAGAATTTCAACATTGTTGAATTACAAAACAAACACATATAACATAAATAATAAAGCGCAACTTTTAAGGGATTTAAAATGTCTTTCATTAATCTGTAATTTCCAGCTTTCCAGATATTTTATATGAACTCTGTGTAATTACAAACATTAAATTTAAATAATATTTAAATCCCATTAATTTATTTTTGTAACGAAGCCGTTATTTGCCAAATAGCTGCTATTTAGAAATATCAAGGAATATATACACATAAGGTGTGAAAGGCTGCACTTCAAACTAATAAACTTTAATAAACTTTATATACACCGTTAAATTTTTGGTATTAGGTTGTTATCAAATTTTGGTGTAGCTGCAACACGTAAGATGGGGAAAATTTTTACATTATTTAGTGCTGCATGTAAACAGTAATTTTCTTCTAGGTTGAACCATGAGTAGTAAATTTTACGGTTTACATGTAGAGCCAAATCGTTGTAAAAATGCTCACCATGCAATGGTTACATATATTGCAAAGTTTAATTCAGCGCTGTAGCAAATTTTCAACAGCACAAAAAAAAAGTTTGTATATTACTGTATTTTTTAATAATTGAAAGGTAGAAATATAAAGGAGTTAATAAACTTGCTGTTCATTGGCCCACCTTTCTTCTGTCTTTAAGGGGTCTAATGACTCTTAAAATTGGAAAAAAGGAAAGAAAAGACCATTTTCAACATTTAATATCTGAAAATGTATTTGATTTTAAGACACAACTTTTTTTGGGATGAAAGATACAAGTATTTTCTTTGATTTTATGTTCTTAAAAAATTGCAAGATGCAGAATTGTCATTTACAGGGAGCTCCAAACTGTCAGACATATGACGAGCAGAAAATTGGCATAACAGATTACGTGCAGAATCACAAAATAAATCTTACAACTACAATGAAAATTTTGGTGCCTTACTTATACTTCAGATTATAATAATTATTCTGAATCTAAATAAATTAGTATTTAAAGCATTTTTATATTTTTAATACATTTTTAATACAATATTTATCTAATGCATAATTTAAAAAATTTCAACAGTATAACGACCTAAAAAATATTTTTTTGAACAATAAATAGGAAATTTTATGTTCAGTTTGTACAGACTAACAAAAAACACATGTTTTAAAAATTCCATGAAAAAATATTGAGAAGTTTTTGAGACATCGTGCGCATTATGCCCAAAAACGTCATTTGGAGAAAAATGACTTCAAAGTTTCAAAAACGCCGCTTCAGCTATTGAGCGGATATAATTCTAAAAGCCATGACTTTTGTTCTAACGGGAATTTCAAGGAAACAATTATATCAAGATGTTTAAAAAATATAGGAGTTTAGTAACTAAAGAAAAATAAAATTTCGAAAATGTTAATGCTTTAAGAGGCCTGAGACCCCTTAAACTTTGTAACAATTATAACAGAAAAAAAAAAACATTATTGTGTCACATAGAGAAACTATAGATGCTTTTTAATTGAAAAGTACAGGGTGTCCATAAAGAATGTCCCAGTTTCGTGGCACAGCTTACAAATGTTCAATATGTGCACCTTTAGTAATACGGCACGCATCCAACATAAAGTCCAATTCTGCTCACATTTCAGTTAACAAGTCCGGAGTAATGGAAGCAAAAGCTTCTTCAATTCTGTGTCTCAACTCTGGCAAATCATTAGGTAGCGGCGGAAAGTAGACACGATCTTTTATAAAGCCCCAAAGGGGAAAAAAACTTGACTCTAAGGGCTTTTAAATCTTCAGCTCAGCTATAAAGCTTTACGCTCAGGGGTCGCCATTTTGCGTATGTGGCACTGCATGAGAGTAAATAACAAAGCAGTACTCGCGCATGCACTTATCTAAAACTGTTTGAGTCACTGCTTACTTGTGACCTTGAACCAACACTTTAAAACGCTTACAGTTGATACTATTAAAATTTATAACCGGAACATACTTTTATGGGCACACTATGATTTCGGTTTGTCTGGTCGAGCTCTATTTCTCGTAAATATACTCGGATTGCCTCGCAATTTTTATATATTATTGAGGTTTAGTATGGAATTTTCTCTATAAAAAATTAAGTGTGTAGCATTTGGAGTTCGCGTATAGGGACACACAAGAAAATACGGTTACATTATGGTATATAAGAAAAAATAATTTCCAGTGCATTTTATTCATGTTACGACTATTGATACATAATGACATTGATGCGCATCACCTAAGTGGATAACAAAATGCCTTCTGTAGAGTATAGAAAAAGTAGCATTTATAGTTCGTTTACAGACGTACATAAGGATCCCGCTACACTATGATGTATGGTGAAAATGCGTTTAAGGTTCATTTTTCCAGTGCATTTTATTCATGTTACGATTATCTATACATAATGACAATCATGTGCATCACCAAAGTGGATAACAACATGCTTTCTGTAGAGTATAGAAAAAATAGAATTTATTCTTCATTTACAGAGACGTACATAAGGATCTCGCTACACTGTGATGTATGGTGAAAATGCGCTTAAGGTGCATTTTTCCCGCGCATTTTATTCATGTTATGATTATTTATACATAATAATATAATGACATTGATGTGCACCCCCTAAGTGGATAACAACATGTTTTCTGTAGAATATAGAAAAAGTAGCATTTATAGTTCGCTTACAGAGACGTACATAAGGATCCCGCTACACTATGATTTATGGAGGAAAGCGTTTAACGTACATTTTCAATGATGCCACGTTGCCTGATATAATTTTATCTTTCTAAAGAATTTATTTTTTCATATATTATAAATTATTTATCCTTCGTTAGAAATTAATCTAGTATGAATAATTATCATATAAATGTTGTATTTTTATTAATTTTAAGATACAAGGGAAAGAATTAATTTTCCCATAAAAATTATTATCCTTATTATGTAACATTCATTCCCTTTTTAAAAAAATATAATTATAATAATTGTTTATAATATTTAACTATTCCTTTTAATTTCAATCAAATCTATTACTAAACGATATTAAAATTACATTACAATGTTTCATTAAATCTTTTACTATATACATGTATATAATTATAAACTGTAAGCAAAATTAAGAGATTAAGTATTTAAAAACATATTTTTTATAATGTGTGCCAAAAAACACAGTAATATAGTTTCTTTAAAATAAAATCCTATTATTATACCTGCTATGCAGGTTTGTTTTGTTTTTTCGTTGCTAATTCTGCACAGTAACTTTTTAGCACGCTGAAAATCTTTAAATAATAAAAACAATCAGTTATGGAATATAAAACATTTGAAAAATGAATATCAATTAGCCTTTTATTGCCCATGAATTACATTCAGTAATGTTATATAATGATTCTGTTTTGTTATTTTATTTTCTCATGGGTTGGTCATCTTCCCACAACTTTATTGCAAATCGTAGTAACTTTATGGTTAAAGACCAAGAACCTGAAGGTAATAAAAATAATTATGATTAAAAAATAATAATAATAATAAATTGCAACGTCCTTCAGCTCTCATCAACAACCAGCTTGAAGACCAAAAAGTGTGACAATGAACATGAAAAGTTCAGTGTGACTATAATGCGGCGATGATGAAATAATAGGGATGCTTATGTTTTTAATTGAACCTTTCCAACTGGCGACTGATGTTATCACCTCAGAATAACAATGCGTTTGCGTGCACCATCAACACATTGCCGAGTTTCCTGAGTTTGTCGTGATCTAGACAAATAATTCATTTCCTGCGGGTCTGCTTTTATATTTTCTTATTTTCTGGACTTCTAGTTTCGAGGATTAAGCTGCGAGAATCCTCCAATTTACGTGGTTGACAGTTAGTGTACTTTATAGTATGGACATTCTGTGAATGCAGACGGTTATGGGGTGCCTTAACGATCAGGCGTCAAATATTTTTGAACGTAAAAGTATTAATTCTGAGTTAGCGTCAGGCATGAGCCGATTGCCTAATGTTCACTTACATTCCCTGAACAGCAAATGAATTCGTTTCAGTAAGTTGTTGCAGATGTTTTTCTCGTAATGAACCGGAGTAACAAATAATAATAAAAAAAAAAATGCTCAGCGACTTTAAATTAAAAAAAAATTCTACAAATCGAATTATTAGCATTTTTCGATAAATAAAACAGTTTTTAATCCTCAAAAGCGATTTTTTTATTAATTAAAGATAAAATTTTATATGATTTAAATTTTTTTTAATAAATTGTGTAATTCCAAATTTAGTTTTTCGATTTCTTAAATATTGCATTAAAAAAAAAAAGACTTACACACAATCTGTATTAACTACTACACAATCTGTTTATGTTTGTGGGTGTGTTGCGATCGCTTGGGAAATCTACATGAGGATAGGCGAAGAGTACGCCTAATGCACCAAGGACTCAGATTTTTAATTTTTTACATTTAGCCGATATATCGATTAAAAACCTTAGCGAACATCGCATAATGTCGATCTTCCATCTTGCTGCCGGTTGTGTCTGACCAAATATATACCATAAAGTAGGAAAAAAAGCGATGTTTTTGCCATTCTTGTCGGTGTAGAATTTTTAAAAAATTACGTAAAATTGAATAATAATCAATCTAATACTTCTTAAAGTGGCATTAAAAATGACTTACACTATTAACAGAACATAACATATAATAATATTATTAAGAAATGCACTCGCTGTAATTTGTAAAATTTTCAGATTGTCCATTGTGAAAATAAAGTAAATAAATAAATAATCACATATATATATTTTTTGTAATTTTTATCATCGTTATCTTTTTAAAACCGTTAGAATGCGCAATATGAAAAAAAATTAAATATACATGAATGTGAATACGGAGAGTGAAAAAAATAATTAATTAAAACAAGAAAGAATTCAGAATGTCTTCTTGGTAAACTTGATTTTTATTCTTCTGAACTTTTTCATATAGAATGTTTTGTGAATTTATAATGATACTTCGTAAAGATATTCTGTAAAAATTATATTTATTTAAGTTCTTTATTCAGAAAGTGAGAGTCATAAAATGTCGCAATTATACAACATTATACAACGATGCCCTGTGGCTTTTTAAAAAGTTGTTTCAATCCCATTCTATGAAACATTCAGAGGATAAAGAATTCCTTCTATTTTGTGAAATAATTTTTCCTTAACTTAATCCCTAATGATAAAAGATGCATTAACCTAAAATAATAATTTATATAAAACTCAAATCATTTTATATAACAAAGTCATTTTATAATAATCCAAAGTAGATTTAAGTATAGTACGAGTTCGTATATGCATCAAAAAGTAAGTTTATTTTTCTATTTAATCACAATTAGTAAAAATTACATATCAGTTATTAAGTTATCAATTATTAAATGATTAACTTCGTAATTTAATTATTTTATAAAATTTTCAGTAATATATAACAGATTTCACTGAAAAAGACAACATTTTTCACATGTATCTAATGAGCTTTGAAGTTATTCTTTTGAGAAAGGTTTACAGATTTTGCGTCCTATACTGATAATTTTTCTAACAGAACGGCCAGTGCTTCATATTTCCATTTGTTCACTACCATAATACACACTAAACTCGTCACTGTAATAAATACTAACATATGATCAATAACGTTACAGTAACACGCCGAAAAAAACGTAAAATGACGTAACAAAATAAGGACATAAACTTGTTGTCAGTAAAAAGAGATATATTTCTGAGCTTTTTGTTGAATAGAGATTATTTTTAAATATAAACTATTGCACGACCTTGGAATTAAATTTCAAAATAAAATGTGTTCAGATTTACCGTTTTTTTTTTTTGTTGTTGTTGTTATTACGCCGTAATTATTATTATTTTTATAAAGATATTTTTGCATACTTACTCTATTTGTCTAAAAGATACCTTATGGACAAAATAAATCTTTTAAAATAAAAATGGAAGAAAATAAAACTTTTAAAATATTGAAAATGTACTTACTAATTTTATACACTTTGGCACGTAAATTAAATCTGCCAATAGGAAAGTTTTCAACTATACATAATAAAAGGTGGAAATGATTAAACTGACATTATTCGACGTGTTCTGTAGCGCGATATAATTACGAGAATGGAGCCAAATTTTGTGGTATGATTAAGCAAGACAAGGGACGAATGAAAAAAAATATCCAAAAGTATTAATTAAGGGATACGTTGCGCTGTGTAGAAAAAAAGAGATTTTTAGAAAGTGCAGAGTCAATGCTGAAATGAAATTACATTTCATTTAGCACATTTAACAATTTAATTCAAGCTCAATATGGTAACAGTTTTTAACAAGTTGGAAATTACTCGTCAAACGTGGCAAATGAGGTGCGTTCGTACTATAACTAGTTTTATAATTATTTTTTTGCACCCCATATTGTACTGAATGTATAATTTTTTGCACTTCATAAAGTGCATAGTCTGATACATCATTAAAATGCACTTCCAATATTTTTTTCCCATTCCCCGTAATGTAACGGAACACTTTTGACTGTCCCTGTAATTAAACTATACATCCGATTTTCCTAAAATTTGAAATAGCTCAACAAAATTTTGCAACAATTATATCTTTAAAATTTCAGACCATTCGGAAGGCTGTAATATCATTAAAATGCACTTGCAATAATTTTTCCCATTGGCCGTAATGTAAAGAAAAACTTTTGACTGTCCCTGTAATTAAACTATGCGTCCGATTTTCCTAAAATTTGAAAGGGCTCGACAAAATTTTGCAACAGTTATATCTTTAAAATTTCAGATCATTCGGAAGGCTCTAATATCATTAAAATCCACTTGCAATAATTTTTCCCATTGGCCGTAATGTAAAGAAAAACTTTTGACTGTCCCTGTAATTAAACTATACATCCGATTTTTCTAAAATTTGAAAGGGCTCGACAAAATTTTGCAACAGTTATATCTTTAAAATTTCAGATCATTCGGAAGGCTCTCATATCATTAAAATGCACTTGCAATAATTTTTCCCATTGGCCGTAATGTAAAGAAAAACTTTTGCCTGTCCCTGTAATTAAACTATACATCCGATTTTCCTAAAATTTGAAAGGGCTCGACAAAATTTTGCAACAGTTATATCTTTAAAATTTCAGATCATTCGGAAGGCTCTAATATCATTAAAATGCACTTGCAATAATTTTTCCCATTGGCCGTAATGTAAGGAAAAACTTTTGACTGTCCCTGTAATTAAACTATACATCCGATTTTCCTAAAATTTGAAAGGGCTCGACAAAATTTTGCAACAGTTATATCTTTAAAATTTCAGATCATTCGGAAGGCTGTAATATCATTAAAATGCACTTGCAATAATTTTTCCCATTCCCCGTAATGTAAAGAAAAACTTTTGACTGTCCCTGTAATTAAACTATACATCCGATTTTCATAAAATTTGAAATGGCTCGACAACATTTTGCAACAATCATATATTTGAAATTTCAGACCATTCGGTTGGGTAGTTTTTGCTCTGTTACATGCGGACAGACAGACGGACGGACAGACGGACGGACAGACGGACAGACGGACAGACGGACGGACTGAACGACGACTATAGGTGCTACGTATTTATATAATTACGAACGCACCTAAAAAGCTGAAAATTTACATAAATACTGATAAAGCCGCTTTATCTGCAATTTCACCCAGAGTCCCAAAGAAAGAAGTCACTTTATTCAGATTTTATGTTACATCCTTTGGAACAGTGCCAGCTTGTTCATAAAAGTTTCTAGATGAATAGGTTTATAGTTTAACAAAAATTTAACTAACAAGATGATAAACTATGAAGTTATGTCGAACGATCTACACATCCTACTTCTGTGGTAGTTTTGAGTTGGATAACACCAGATACAAAAACTCTGCTTGCTTTTGTGAAAAATGCTGTTAAAATCTTTGGAAACATAAGATTTTGAAGAACATATACTTGCGAAAACTTTACATCACTAGTACCAAAATTATTTAAAAAAAAAAAAAAAAAAACTTTTCAGCAAGAGTCTTCACCAGCCGATTGGGCCCGAAATCCGATGCGCAAAAATTTTTCCGCACTCTATAATATCAGTGAAATGCAATTATTGCAGAATTTTCAGCCTTACATTGAAAAAATTGGTAATAGAATGTCGATGTGTTTTTGATTTATAGTATTATTATTATTTTTTTTTTTTACCAATGTTAGTGTAAAATGGTAGCGACAATATTTTATGTTAATATTGACAATATTAGTCAATATATAACTAATATTATTCAAGTTGTAGTAGCCAATAAAAAATTTACTGTCCTGATATCGTCTTGCTACTTGGATATTTTCTTTAAAAACTAATCTTGTACAAGTATAGCTCGTAGCACCTGCTTATTAATATTAGAAAGGTAAACGCTGCTTATTTGTTAAATTTTTTTTTTTATGATATCACAATCCGTGTAATATTCATACACGCACATAAATATCAAATAAAGAAACGGATGCAAACTACAATTACCTTCGCTATCTTAGGTGTAAAAAGAGGTATTTCTTTTTTCTGAATAATTATAAGCTCAAAAGGAGTTCGGAAACTAGCTTATAAAATAATGGGGTTGGTGAGGAAACAACTGCAGGAAATTGAAGACTTTTGTTTCCGGAAGGTGAAAACATTAACAGGTTGAAACAGTTGGAAAAAATTATTATAAAAAGAGGCACACACACACATAATTAGTTTCAGACTAGTACTTTTGTACATTCAATCACACACTTCGATGAGTTTTTGATGCTTATATAAAATGTTTTGTAGTACTTAGTGTTAATAACAATAATAGAGATATGTTCGAATCAAATTGTTCGTTTGTTAAAGGAAATTTTTACAGCCCATCTTGTCTGTCGTCGCTATCCATCTGTCGTGCTACAGGAAGAAAGGCCGTTAATAGAGACTATTGTTAAGAACAGGTTATCTTCTAAAACGGATAAAATTAAAAAAACAAAATAAGCAAATAAAGCAAGAAATATATTTCATTAAATAGTAACAAAAATCAGTCAAATAAAGTTTCTGAATACAAAATATTTATATATTTTTTAATCATTTTATAATCCATACAAAATTTTGCATGATTATGAATAGATAAGCTATTTCAAATAATTACTGGTACAGCTATGTAATGAATGTCAATTAATAATGATAAAATAAATTTAATATCGCAGAAACACGCAAAAAAAAAAAAAAAAAAAAAAAATGTAAACAAAAATAATTTAATCACAGTGATCATGAATAATTTAATCAGTGATATCAGTGTGTAATTAAAATGAAATGAAATTACATGCGAAAAAGTAAATTGTAAAATAAATAAAAAAAAAAATATTAAGCAAGGCAGGGTGAAAAAAAAAAAAAAAAAAGCAAAAATTATGATTGTGTTATGTATTCTTCAGAGGAGTTTCATAAGCACAATTTATAGAAAGAATATTTATAAATTACACGTACCTGTACACACACTTAGATGAAGTGTTAGGTTAAATGAAGTGTTAGGTGAAGATGAAAGAGCAGCCGTAAAAAGTTAGAACTCTGATTTTCTGGTCAGAATGAGAGGGAAAATGGCCATAAGTTTTTTTTTTTATCTTTTTTTGCTGACCAGAAAATAAGAGTTCTAATTTTTTACGGCTGCTCTTTCATCTTCACCTAACACTTCATTTATATTGGCTGTTTCATAATAATGGAATCCATCAGTCCATCAGAAGAAAATAACTCGGTTAAGCAGGACACTCCGATAAACGGGACTCTACTGTATATTTCATTTTAAAAATGATCTTTAGAATATTTTTGTTGGTGTCCAGAGGGGCGTCATGACTTCCGTGACCTCCCCTTTGGATCCGCCATTGTAGATTACATACACTGGTGTCCAAAATTAAGGACAAGTCACAAAATGCTAATTTTTAAGTAAGCGAATACTCAAAAGGAAATAATATAATTCAAGTAATTGCTATCCCTACAGCACAGCTAGTCCATATAGCATCTCATTCATGTCACACATGGTCACAAGTGTCACAGTCACTACGGCAAAACAAAAAATAGGCAATTCCACACGTCTCATTATGAGTCTCAAATGATCTCTATATGTGACTGCACTGAGACCTCAATGTGACTGCTGCTTTGTGATGAGTCACCAGGTGACTTTACAATGTAGTTAAAGTGTGACTCTCAAGTGACTGTCATTTTTAGATTCAATTTCAAAGTCATCATGAACGTTGCAGTATGATTTTCACCAAATAATATCACATTATAGTCACATGGTGACTTTTCACAAAAGAGCACAATGGTGACTTAACAGTAGTCTCTCTGTCACCTGAAAGTCAACATGTGACTTTAATGTGACATTATTTGGTAACTTATCACAATGCTTCACGATTACCTTGAAATTGAGTCTACAGATGACAGTCACATGAGAGTCACAATGTAACTACATTGTAAAGTCACATGGTGACTCGTCACAAAGCAGCAGACACAGTGACGTCTCAGTGGAGTCACATATAGTGAACATTTGAAACTCATAATGAGGTGTATGGAATTTCCTATTTTCTTGCTTCACCGTAGTGAATGTGACACTTGTGACCATGTGTGACATGAATGAGAGGTTATATGGACTAGCTGTGTTGTAGAGATAATAATTACTCGAATATTATTATTTCCTTTTGAGTATTCGCATATTTGAAAATTAGCATTTTGTGATTGGTCCTTAATTTTGGTCACCAGTGTAGTTCAGTATTACATATTTTATGATTACATATTTTAAATTTTAGGATAAGTCGGCTATTAGAAAATTAGTAAAATTCTCTTTGTAAATATACTTTGCGGAAAAGGGGGGGGGGGGGCGCCAAAATCCATGTTTGCTCCGAGTGCAAAAAAGGCTAGTTTCGGCCCTGATTGAGGCTATTTCTAACAATAAAAAATATTAAACTGGGTTTAGTATCTAGGTATAGCATTGAATTTCTTAAAATAATTTCAGTATAGGTAAAATATAATTATCCCATCAGAACATACTGTACCTCTATCAATCTACTGTATATCTACATTTTGGGCACCCTGCGTATAAAATAACGGCTTACATAATGTAATTTAGCAAAATAGAGAAATATCTAGGTTCCAATATGTAATTCAATGATACGAAGGCGACAGTTATTCAATGGTATAATAATAATTTGGGGTAATTTTTAAGACTTCCAAATTACGTGAAAACTGTCATTTAAACCCTTTAAAGGGGTCCGGGACACATTTTCAAAAAATTTTTATTTATTGAGTTAAAATTTTGAAATATTTTGTGATGGTTAACCATATCATTTGTAAACAAAATCGCATGATAAAGCTTCTCATATTTTTTTTTAAAAAATTTAAATTTAAAATTTAGTTAAAAAAGTGGAGTAGTTTAAAATCGTTATAACTCGAAATATTATTTATACAATTTCAGTTTTTTTTCATTTAAATAAACAGAAATATATAAATTTTAATTTAGAGCCAGCATTTTAAAAAATATTATTTTTAAAGAAAATTAAAACTATTTAACGAAAAAATTACAAAAAAAGTGGTGCAACTTTTTAAAAAAATCATATTTTCAAAAGTAAATATTTTTTTCAAATATGCTGGCTCAAAAGTAAAGTAAAATAATTGAAAAAGATATGTTCCGAGTTTCAACCCTGTATCTTTAACGGTTCTCGAGTTATAAGAATTTAAATATGAAAATGGTGAAAAAAAACCTATCATGAAGAAAAACGCAATTTCACAAGAACTGGTTTCCTTGACAACCATAGCTTGAAAGGCAGATTTTGAAAACAAACCAAAACAAAAAAATTAATATTTCCTGTTCTAATTAAGATAGAAACATGATTTAAACATCATTTTAGGAAGAAAACGGTAGAGAAATTTTTAGTCCAATTAAAAAAAAAATGAAAATTTGAATATTTTTGTGTCCCGGACCCCCTTAAAACAATACTTTATTGATACTTTAATTTCGACTTGCGTTCTTTTTTAAAATTTTTAAGAGCCACTTTTTTATGGCTATTTCGTCTTAACACTTTTGGTAAGTGTTCAAAATCTTTTAAGTGACTTTATTTGCCTATATAACTCTTAGTTTAAACACTAGAGAAATAAATATGATGTTTTATAGTGAGTAATGATACCTGGCCTTTCTGCAAAGCATAAATGGTGGCCGGTTCCCGCTTCTTTACGTCAGCTGAGGGCACCGGCGTCTTGCCCAATACTTTGGGGGTGAATCGACGAAAATGTTTGGGGGTAAGATGCCGATTGGTTTCCCTTGGGGTAAGATGCCGGTTATTTTCCGTTGCGGTCAAATGCCTGTTTGTTTCTTAATTGTTTAAATTACTGTTGGCTATTAACTGTCAACAATTTTAATCAGATATTTTAAATGAGTGATTAAATCGTGATTTTAATAAACGGATTTAAAAAAGTCATTGATTAAAATTATAAATTTTCTAAATGTTTAAAATGACATAAAGAAATATTAAAATCTAAGGTGAACATAATTTGAAAGGTTTCTATACGTATTCTGCTTTATAAATAATTGTTTAATAATTATTTATTTTAATCATTGTTAAAAATTTTATGTTGAATGCAGTTATAAATAATTTTAATAAATGTAAATATTGGTAGTATATAATATAGTTTTAGATAACTACGGGTTTCTGCCCCCTACAAGCTATGCTCGTTAACCTCCATTCGGAGATCACAGACTCTAAAAACACGCTAATTTGATCTGCTTTGAAAAGGTTACGGAAGATTAAATCGTAAATAAACGACTAGTGGCGATCACTTGTAAGCAGGTTTCCATTCATTTCCCTTTGGCTGAGGGATTTTAAGAAATAATCAATTGCTGTCGAGACAGCTAACTGCTACGTTCATGATTGATTAAATAAGATCAACACAAAAATTTAAAATTAGCTTGTATAAAATAGCTAAGTAAATAATTTTATAAAGACGCTATAAGAAATTTATTTTAAATTAGACATTTTAAATGTATCGTTTTAAATATGACGTAATTTTCACCGAAGATTTTTTTTGTCATTTTAATATTAAAATAAAAATAATTTTAAAGACCTATAAAAAGCAAACAAGATCAGTGTGACAATAGCAACTGCGAATTTCCAGGTTAGTCTCAGGCCTTTCTAAAAAGGAATTAGTTAAGAAGTCAAAGAGTAGAAAGAGAGAACTTTCAACTGACGATGATATGGATGATGATTAAATTCCCTCCCAAGATTCAGAAGACGAGGATTTTCTTAAAAAGGGAATGAGAATGATACTTCAGAGTGTCTAGCAGAGTGCAATAAAACCTCGGGATAAAGTGCATTAAGTGAAACTGATGGTTACATAAAAACTGCTCAAAATTCCTAGACAATTGTGAAGTTTGTGTCAGACCTGAGATATTGCTAAAAAAATAAAGGGACATATGAAAAAGAAAAAAGCTTAACTGAAAAGCACTTTATCACAGTGGCTTTACCGTAGCTAAACTTGTTATAATGTTTAAAAATAGGCATACTTAAGAGCCATAATTCTTTTAAATGTTGTGTAGAGCATTATATTAAATATTATACAAACAAATATATTAACATAACATAAATAATTATATAACAAATAAATATTAGTTTGTTCTTTTATTATATTGGCAACGCTTGTTACATTCATATTTTTGTAATTTCCTAATATTAAGTAATTTAACAACTTTAGTATGTCTAAAATATTAAAGTTACTTTTATTCGTCCCATTATTAGGTAGCTTTCTTTACAAAAAAGCTACCTATTGCAGCCGTTCGGAGGAAAGCGATTTCAAAAAATTTTGGTATATTTTCATCGATCATGACCCCCAGACCCCGAAACCACCCTCCGTTCAAAATTGATATATATATATATCTGACCTATGTCACACTGTAACTCCCGTAATTATGAACCGATTTCGATGTAATTCGGTGTGTACATAGTACATACCAATGTCTCGACCGAGTTCGTTGGCCAGCTTCATCCGCCGTTTTGTTTCAAAATGGCGGCCATTTAAAATTTTTAAAAAAATTTAAAACTTGAAATGTGGTACCAAAAAATTAAAAATGGAAAAATATTTTTTTCTTATGTATTTGGCCTTTATACAAAGATTCCGGAGCAGTTTTTGTTTCGTCTATATCTTAAAAAATGGCTGAGTTATAGAGTTTTGAATTTCTAGCGTGGCTGACATTTTGAAACGTCCTGAATTTTGTCAAGCGATAAAAGGCGTATTTATAAACCGATTTGGATGTAATTCGGTGTGTACATAGTACATACCAATCTCTCGACCTAGTTCGTTGGCCAACTTCATCCGCCATTTTGTTTCAAAATGGCGGCCATTTAAAATTTTTTTTTTAATTTAAAATTTGAAATGTGGTACCAAAAAATTGAAAATGGAAAAATATTTTTTTCTTATGTATTTGACTTTTATACAAAGATTTCGGAGCAGTTTTTGTTTCGTCTATATCTTAAAAAATGGCTGAGTTATAGCATTTTGAATTTCTAGCGTGGCTGACATTTTGAAACGTCCTGAATTTTGTCACGCGATAAAAGGCGTATTTATGAATCGATTTGGATGTAACTTCGTTTATACATAGTACATACCAATGTCTCGACCGGGTTCGTTGGCCAGCTTCACCCGCCATCTTGTTTAAAAATGGCGGCCATTTAAATTTTTAAGAAAAATTTTAATTTGAAATGTGGTACCAAAAATTGAAAATTGAAAAAATATTTTCTTCTTATGTGTTTGACCTTGTAAAAAGATTCGGGAGCAGTTTTTGTTTCGTCTGTATCTTAAGAAATGGCTGAGTTATGGCATTTTGAATTTCTAGCGTGGCTGACATTTTGAAACGTCCTGATTTTTCTCACGTAATAACAGGCGTATTTATGAACCGACTTGGATGTACCTTGGTGTGTACATAGTACATACAAATATCTCGACCGAGTTCGTTGCCCAGCTTCATCCGCCATCTTGTTTCAAAATGGCGGCCATTTAAAAAAATAAAAAAATAAAAAAATTTAAATGAGATACCAAAAAAATTGGAAAATGAACAAGATTTTTTTTGTATGTGTTTGACCTTAATACAAAGATTCCGGAACAGTTTTTCTTTCGTCTATATCTTAAAAAAAATGGCTGAGTAATAGCATTTTGAATTTCTCTTGTGGCTGACATTTTAAAACGACCTGATTTTTGTCACGCGATAACAGGCGTATTTATGAACCTATTTGGATGTAACTTGGTCTGTACATAGTACATACCAATGTCTCGACCGAGTTCGTTGGCCAGCTTCATTCGCCATCTTGTTTCAAAAGGGTTGCCATTAAAAAAATTAAATTTAAAATTCAAAATGAGGTATTAAAAAATTGGAAAATGAAAAAGATTTTTTTTATGTGTTTGGCTTTGATACAAAGATTCCGGAGCAGTTTTTGTTTCTGAAAATTTGTTCTTTTGTAATTATCTTAAAAAATGGTTGATTTATAGCTCTTTGAATTTCTAGCATGGCTAACATTTTGAAACGATCTTGTATTTGTCACGCGATAACACACGTATTCGCCTATTTCGATGTAAGAAGGCATGTGGATAGTATACATCAACACCTCGACCAAGTTCGCTGGCCAGATTCATCAGCCATCTTGTTTCAAAATGGCGGCCATTAAATTAAAATATATATATATATTTAAAGTGAGGTGCAAAAAAATTAGAAATTGAAAAAGGTTTCTTTCTTAAGTATTTGATCTTGATATAAGGATTCAGGAGCATTTTTTGTTTGTCTTTACATTAAAAAATGGCTCAGATATAGCAGTTTCAATTTCTATTGTGGGTGACATTTTGAAAAATCTGATTTTTTGCATGCGACAGCACTCCTATATATATTAACCTATTCCGATGTGAGTGAGCATGTGCACAGGAATTACTAAGGTCTCGACCAAGTTCACTGCTTAGCCTCATCCACCATGTTGTCTTAAAATGACAGGCACTTTAAGAAATTGCCGAATTTGGCAGCCAAATATAAGTTACTTTAAAGAAAAGCAGCTTGGATAAAGCTGACTAATTTCGCGAAATTCTCATTCATTATATTGATAAAAATTAGTATTGAATCTCCTATATTCGGTTTCCACTAAATTGAGCTTCGTGTGTTTGCATGATATAAGTTGGCTTTTTTTAAATAAGGATTATGAAAGCTACCTCTTCCTCCCGGCACTGGCCGGAAGGACTTTTTTTTATACTGCTTCACAAAAATTATTGTTTACATTGAAACTCCATAAGGCATCTTACCCCTAGATAGTTGGCCATCTTACCCATAGGTATGGGTTAGATGGGCCGAAATGCAAGTGTTTACGAAAGCAAAATTTTCGATGCTTTCTATAACATCTGTAAAATGAAATAAGTTTTTAAATCATACATAAGAGTCTAAATTTTAACAAGAAATCAATGAATAAGAAATATAAACAACAGGCGATTTTTAAACAATTAAGTCAAAAACTACGGCATCTTCACCCAATCCACCCTAGTATATTCTCGATCTATTGTTCAAACAGCCACTTTAGCATTTTATTTTCGTCATACATTTCAAATAAATTATTGTACAGCGGTTTTACAGCAACTTTTTAAGATCCTTCGATTAATTTTTCCTTTGTATTACATTTAACCATAGACAAAGTCCAAAACAACTAGTTTATTAAAAAATAACAAAAACAAATTATGCTGAAACTACCAATTTCAGGGCATAATTAATAGCATTTCAACATAACAATAACATAAAAACTCAAAAGTGAAATGGTGTAAGCAGGACATACGCCTGTCATCATCGAATAGAATTAAACCTTACTTTGTCATCTGATGGCAGGAAGTTAGCGTCTTTTTTCAGTACAGATCATATACTTTCCTAACCGGTTGGCTCTTCTAAACATTTTTTAAATAAAAATCATAAAAAGAAACGACCTATTCTTTTGTAGACAGAATATTGTTCAAATAGTTTGATAGGATTTCTGTTTTGCAATTTTATGATAATTTTGAAAATTTAGTTATTTTGATTAATAGCTTATTAAATTTGGTCGTACTTTTTATTTTATTAAGATTTAAATATATATATATATATTTTAAATCATCCTCGAAAGATCTTAAAACAAGAAGAAGAAAAAGAATTTTTTTCCTGACTTTTATTATACAGTTAACTCACAAAAACTTTCTTCATTCACAGAAATTTTTTTATAGTTGCACTAGATTCTACCTATTTATCTAGACATTATACAGCTAAAACACACCAAAAGATAGTGTAGATGTCTAAAAGTTAATATATATATATATATGCTTTTTAAACATTCATAAAGATCGTACACAGACGTATAAATATTTACATATGTTTGAAAAATAGACATCTACATTATATTTTGATGCATTTTTATAGTCATATAATGTCTAGATAAATACGTAGAACAAATGAATCTAGTGATATGTTACCTTATGGAAGATGACATGAACAAAAATTTAGATGAAGGATTTCCGTTCTATCGCAAATTAAATAAAGAAAAAAAATGTTTCAAAATTTAAATTAATAAATCTGAAAATAAATAATCTTTAGATTGTAATCAAACTTCGTTCTTTTTAGCCTTCTAGATTGTAGAATACAATATGGAAAAAATATTAGCATAAATTGATGATAATGATCAGTATAGTACGCTAAACAAAACCAACGTTTTCTTCTTTCTTTAACGCTGTTTGGAATAATTTGCTATTTAAAAGTAAAGTAGGATATTTGAAAAGAAAAATTGTATTTTTTCACTTGAATTTGAGTATTGGGTTTATGTATAGATTGGAGATATTTTAAAAGTTTATTCTTAAAAAAATTACTAATCGAAATTTTGCATGAGATTTTCTAAACGCTGAAATTGACGGATGATAGTCTGACATTTTCTTTTTATATTATTATTATTGTTGTTCTTGTCGATGTTACTGGTAGTGATATGATCAGTAACTGATCAATTTCGCAATATCAGAAATTGTTGCAAATGATAGATTTTTTTTCTTTATACGACATCAGAAATAACTACAAGTGATGTGCATCTGAAGCCAGTTGTTATAAAATTAAATAGCTAAAATAAGTTTAAGAAAACAATACTTATTGATCTACAATGTCGCAGTTAGATTACTAAATTTACATTTTGTTAGAATATTTATTTCCTTTTATAGTCATGATTTTCCTTGTTGAAAGTTTTAAACATACAGCTGAGAAAGAATATTATTATCACTTTTGTTAGTTTAAATTAAAAAACAATGCTCCTTTCAAATTAATTTGAAGCAATATCTTTTCCGTATCACCATTTTCAGTCATAACACAGGAACACCAACTGGATCAGGATTTCTCAACTATGACTTACTACTTTTGAGTTAGCGCTAATACAGTAAAAGAGTACAGAATAAAAGAATGAAATAACGTTTGTATGACTTTTCAGTATTTATTGGAAGTTAAATAGGAAAACACTAATATTTAAAATTGAAGTGTTTATCGAATTTCTGGCATTTTTATATGCAAAACAAGTGCGAGAATAAGTCAAATAATGGACCAAATTAAAAAATCATTAAATAAATTGAAATTTGATATTAAAAAGCTGATTGTAAATTGATGATATCAGTTTAG
This sequence comes from Maratus speciosus, assembly GCA_963932465.1. Taxonomy (NCBI): domain Eukaryota; kingdom Metazoa; phylum Arthropoda; class Arachnida; order Araneae; family Salticidae; genus Maratus; species Maratus speciosus. Next base: position 126,240,528 of record OZ010790.1, on the reverse strand, counting down.
ATATTGTAGCGGAAATATGAGTACTGCATTTAAAAATAGCTTAAAGTGATTATATTCTACAGCGAATTTGGTAAACAACACAATTATCAAAAGTATGTATGTGTATGAATAAAATATGTATGTTATTTGCAGAAAAATTTACTAATAAACATCTAATGTTCTGAATTAACCAGTAGACTCTATCCTTCGGTTCAGCACCCGCGCACTCCATATTACACGGATTTGGGATTCCGAAGCTTCAATTGAATGTTGTTTAAAGGTAATATATTGATAATGAAACACATCAATACGAAATTTAATGAGAAATTGAACTGCGATATTTATTTTTATGAAAATATTTTTTTGTTAATGAAAAAAGCAATTAATGAAATCATGTTTTCAAAAAATTCCGACGTTTGAAATTTTGGTCGACGCGAATTCGCGGTTTGAAAATAGGGATTAGCCACCCGATATATTGAAAAATCTTAAACTATGGAATTATTTCTTAGATATCTTAGGATTTTTGATCGAAATGGCTTTCGATTCTTTCCTTCATTACAAAACAATATTGGGTAGTGGTATTTCTTATACTTTGGCCAATATTTATCTATTGGCTGAATTTTGGATATTTTCATGAAGTAACATCCTACACTGTTAAAAATTTGCAGCATTCTGGCAGGTCATATGACCATTTTTTCCAAAAACGGTTACACAGCCGTAATTTTAACACTATTCTGACCATATTATTGGCCGTGTTAGTGTCAGAATATAGTTAAAATATGGTTATGAAACCGTTTTTTCAAAAAACGGTCGAATGACCCGCCAGAATGCTGCAAAATTTTTAACAGTGTAACGTTACTGCAAATGTTTTTTACATTTGTTAATGACTATTGAAAAGATTTGGAATCGAAATAGGTCTTACATTTTTTTCAACAAATTACTTATCGAATTATAAGCAATTTTGGTCACGTGACAACCAGTTTTTCTCTACTCTCGCCACCGGAAATTCTGCTCAAAACGCCAATTTTGACAGTATTTTCTGAAAGATTTTCTGCCTTTACCAAAAAAGGAGAGCGTCTTTCGATTACACAGTTTTTAAATAAAAGCACCTGCTAATTTCACGCGTTAAAATGAAATTGGCAGGGTTTTTTTTTTGTTTTCTTTTTTTTTTTTTTTTTTTTTTTTCAGGCGTACAGAAAGTAGTTCTCTGGGGATTGAGAGTAATCTTAATACCTTAATCCATCGTAAAGAAGTAACACAAGTTATAAATTGTTACTCAAGCAAACATTTTATTTTTTTACTTTATGAAAATGTGTGACTATAAATTTGTGTCTTAAGATAATGGTGATATATCTAAAGAATTCATCATATGATTATTTGGGGGGTAATTAATTACATAAAAGCAGTGAAAATAAATTCATTTTCTCAAAACAAAAGCGTTTCTTAATTTATCTGTCCGTATTTAAAACAAGAAGTTCGAAATTGTTAATAATACGAATGTATTACGTTTTTCCTATACGAATTTGTGTGCATAAAAATTTGTGTAAAATATGGAAAGATGGCCGCTAAGCCCTTCATGATTTTTTTTTTTTTTTTTTTTTTTTTTTTTTAAATAGGAATTTCCAGAAACACGTTATGATGCACTTAGTAAAGGAGGAAAGGCTTTCTATTAACGTATACGTAGACACCCCACTTACATATGTTAAAATTTTAATGGAAAATGTTAAATAAGAACAATAAATTAAGCTTGGAAATTTCATATCACACCAATTTTTAGCCACAACTTTAATCTTTTTTTCATATATATAGCTCCGCTTTTTTTTTTTTTTTTTTTTTACTTTTGAAAAGTCGTTTGTTAGTGTATTTAAAATTACCTCAATCAGAACTGACTGAATCAGAAGCGTGTTCCTTAGAACGGTGAAATTTGTACTTTTATTTACACTATATTGCCATTAATGACCGGCAACTTTCAATTTTAGACATTTTGTCAAATATTTAGAAATATACTTGACAGATTCTTCTAGAATTTCAGGATTAAAAAGAACAGGTATGACCTCATGTTTAGCAATGTCGATTTGATAAGGGGGGCAATTAGGGGGCCAACGAAAAATCAAAGGGAAAAAATAATACTTGGGATCACCCTGTAAAATAAAATGCACGAAATGATCTATCGCTACCGAATATAAATAAACAGATATTGTGCAAGAATAGCATGTATATAAATAGAGATATAGCGATTTATTTAAAAAAATTAAAAAATTCTTGCATGTTTTTTGCTTATAACATGCAGGCTTTTCAAGCAAATTTAACTCCGGTTTCAGAAAAATTGACAAAATAGAGTAGAAATAATATAGTGTAATTGGAATATAAATATATTAAATATTTTAGGAAATATGAGCAGTTGTATGAAATAATTTTTATCTGCGCATGCGCGAACGATAACAAGGATCATTTTACATAATTTAATAGTCAACTCTATGGAGCAACTTATTTAAAAAAAATCTAGTCAAATATCGTAAAAATTCAGAAAGATATCGGCGTTAGAGTGAGCAAATTTTTAGTAGTTCTCTAAAAGCAGTTGAATGATAAGGGATTTTCCACAAATTGTCATTTTTAATTTTTAATTTTTTTAATTTTCATGTTTTACTGATGCTTTAATTCTTCTTGGATAACCAGCAGAACGAGCCTATACCATTATCAAAAGAAGTATAAAAATCGAAGCATTTTTTCCAAATCTACTTGTTGATACTCATTAAATACTAACTTTTTTCTGAAAGTCAGGAAATAAAAAATGACAATTTGTGTAAAATCCCTTATCATTCAGCTGCTTTTAGAGAACAACTAAAAATTTGCTCACTTTAACGCCAATATCTTTCTGAATTTTTACGATATTTGACTAGATTTTTTTTAATAAGTTGCTCCATAGAGTTGACTATTAAATTATGTAAAATGATCCCTGTTATCGTTCGCGCATGCGCAGATAAAAATTATTTCATACAACTGCTCATATTTCCTAAAATATTTAATATATTTTATATTCAAATTACACTATATTGTTTCTACTCTATTTGTCAATTTTTCTGAAACCGGCGTTAAATTTGGTTGAAAGCCCTGCACGTTATAAGCAAAAAACATGCAAGAATTTTTTAATTTTTTTTAAATAAATCGCTATATCTCTATTAATATACGTGCTATTCTTACACAAAAGAATACACATATTGCAGAATGTCTGTTTATTTATATTTGGTAGCGGTAGATCATTTCGTGCATTTTATTTTACAGGGTGATCCCAAGTATTATTTTTTTTCTTTGATTTTTTTGTTGGCCCCCTAATTGCGCCCCTTCACAAATCGACATTGTTAAATATGAGGTCATACCTGTTCTTTTCAATCCTGAAATTCCAGAAGAATCTGTCAAGTATATTTCTAAACATTCGACAAAATGTCTAAAATTGAAAGTTGCCGGCCATTAATGGCAATATAGTGTAAAGTAATTCATTCGTGCAAATTAAAATAGCAAGCATAAAAATTTTAATTATTCAAGGTTTAGAAATAACTTATGAAAAAGAGCAAGAAAAGTGGCCATTTTTTGTCAACTGTTTTTCTTACTTTTGATATCTATCTTCACACAGACAATCTGCAATATGATAAATTTTGCAACAGCAAAGAAAAGGTTGAGTCTGGGTGGGTCGCCGTACGAAATCAAGCATCGCATTACTAGAATGAAAACGTTAAAAAAAAATGGCAAATCGAACTCTGAAACGATCACAAATGTCTGATTATTGTGAATTGGTTTCTGCTTGGCTAGTTTGTTTCTGTTCAGCTGTCGAAACTGTTTGTATCAGAAAGAAGATCACAAGAAAGAAGATCTGAGAGTCGGCCCAGGTGTGACACCAGTAGGTGAGGTGACTTTCAATGATGATTATCTACTAAGTGTAGGTGTCGTTCAAACAAAAATCTGTCCTTTGGTGATCCGACACGTGGGATATCATGTCAGTGATGTAAAAATTGCTTCAGGGGCTTGTAAGCACAGTTGACATACTTGTAAGTGTTAGTAAAGATATCAAATTAAAAGACATTTCAGAGATAATATAATCTGCAAGAATAAAACTGGAAATGGGATCATTCTCAAGGACCATTTTTATTACATTTATCACTACATTATTATTAAAATAAATATTCGGTACTATAATCACTGATATTATTATTAATTGATTTCGTGCTAATGATATAAAACATCGCCAGATCTTGCAAGCATAGTTTATAAATAGATTTTAAAGATAATATATTCTGTTGGAGTAAAACTGAAAATTGAATCATTTCTCAAGACCCATTTTTATTACATTTATCATTATAATATTATTTAAATAATTTACGAAGATTTCTTCACTTTATTATTTATGTTATAATATATTATTAAATTTATATTGCACACTCAAATATATCCTTTGAAGATTGGAACCGTGAGATATTATTGCAATAGTGGGAAAATTGTTTCAAGGGCATGCAGGCACAATTGACATACTTGTAACTGTTAGTAAAGATATCTAATTAAAAATGTTTTAGACATAATATAATATGAGAGAGTAAATTTGGAAATTGAAAACCTTCCCAAGACCAATAATTATTATATTTATCGGTGTATTATTATCAAAATAAATACAAAGACTTACATAATCACTAAAAGCACTAATATAATCACTGACATTATTACTGAAATTATTTTTATTATCATGTAGAAGTCATACCAATACTGAAGAGTGGTGTTTTTTATTAATTGATTTCTGATTGTTAATTGCTATCTGTGATTAAGATTAACCTCAAAATTTACATGCACACACACGCACACACACACACACAAAAAAAAAAAAAAAAAAAAAAAAAAAAAATCGAAGTTATATCCAAAATCGAGTAAAACACAGACAGCTTATTTTTCATTTCCAGTTTAGATTTCAATATTTTTATGTAATTTTAAATTAAAGACTTTTTTTCGAAAGACATGCATGTTAGTATGTTTTAAAATAAACTACCACCTAGTTTTGGAGTCATTTATATTTAAACATTAATAACTGAACTAATAAGATTTAGTTAAAACTGCATTTAAACTAAAATATGATTTTTTTTTTTTTTTAATGGTTAGAACTGTTTGTACATATTTTTTAAAGGAACTAATTAAAATTAACGCTTACTTTTGTTACCATGGAGAAAAATATTCAGCTAAAATTTTATCTTGTCTTATATTCGTCTAGGTTTCTAAACAGATTATAAATCTTGTTGCTCAGACATTCTATGTCACATCTTTAACTGAAAAAGTAAAAAATAAAAATTCTTAGACTGTTTACTTTGTTTGAAAACTTTTAAAGACATTCTTTCTTCCGAAAATGTGATTCATTAACTTACCTTTTATGTAAGTATTTTGGGAGTGGTGAAAAAGTCCATGTTATAGTGCAAAATTTGAAATTCAGGTGTCCAAAGCCGAAATTCTTAATCCAGTCTCTTTTGGTCCACTAAATCTATAGAGTTGGGTGCCTTTGGATTGGAGTTATATGCATGACAGCACATTAAAAAAAGTTCATTTGGGTCCATCGGAAAATATGGAATTCAAATTGCCTTAAAAAAAGAGCGAAAATCGTCCAATTAAGGAATATATCGGAAATATGAAATTTCGGAAAATCATTAAAGAAAATGACGAATGTGTTGGATACGGCGTAAGGCTAATTAAGAAATCTGGCTCATTGTAAAAAGTCAGGATAAATGGAAAATCATCGGCCATTTTCAAATCATCCTGATATTTTTGCATGCTTACTGCAATGACAGGGCTGCCACAGGCGACTATTTTTATATTTTGTTCGCACCACTATTTTAAACAAATACGTTTTCCAGTATATTTCTCTTTCAAATTTTGTCAAAGCGTACGTGAAAGATTTTTGCAAAATAGAATTCAAAAATAGTCGCCTGGGGCAGCCCTACAATGATTATAACCAGCTTCAGGATAATTAAAAAATTACCAATTATTTGCAAATCCGCTTGATATCTTTTAGGCTTGTTGCAATGAGCCTATACAGCTTTAGGTTAATGCTAACATACCGAAAATTTATGTAAAAAGTTTTATAAATAATTTTTCACATCAGAATTTTTATTTAGAATTATTTAACTTTTTTATTCTATTTATTTTAATGTGATATGGGCTATGCATATATAACGTTATCATTATAGGGGGGAGGGGGAATCTAGCACATGATATCGTAAGATATCTCTAGGGGGAGGGGGTTGTGTTTTGATATCGGTATCATTTTTGATTCAACCAAAATTTTCTCTTCTTATTTGTAACTTGGTCTTTACATCAAAATAGTATATTATCTTTCTTAGTATGTCATCTATTTTCCTGAAAATACAAAAGTTATTATTTAAATCCTTAAATGATTATAAAATTATTCAGTTCCAAAATATGGAATACCCCAATGTGTATGCATATATAATCCGCTGTTCAACAAAGTATAATGCGAAGTATGTTTGAAATTATACTTTTATTTAACAAGTAAATAAAAGAGAATGTTGTCCGCCTGTTTTGTTGATAGAAAGTTCTGTCTGCCTCATCCCGTGAGGGGGCATGTTCAAAAAGACATTATTATTGTTGAATGCATTATGCAACAAAATCTATTATTAAATACTTTTTAACAGTCTGTTTCTTTTAAGTGTTATTTTAGATAAAGTTCTTTCATGTGTAAGCTGATATTTTATTGACTTCTCTTCATTTGAATCAATAAAGTATAAGAAAAATAAATGTAACGTTTTCGTATATCACTCCAAACAAAAGAAAAAAATCCAAAAATCTAAAGAATTTTTATACATTTTTAATATTTAATATTATGATAACGATATCATTACTGTAGGGGTGGGGGGGGGGGGGGAGTTCGAAGGGATGATAACATATGATATCGTAAGGGGGAGGGGGTTCAAAATTACCATACATTTGATAACGTTATATATGCACAGCCTCTATGTTCTTTATCTATTCTATTATGAAATTTCTGGTTCGAAACGAAATATTTTCATTTGGTAGCAGTCAAATGAGCGGTTAGCAGTACATTTAGTGATAAATAAAAAGACTAATTATTCCTCCTAACAGTTTGATGTTATCTAAGCTTATTGCAATAAGCCTTAGGTAGTGAATGTGTATGCATAGTTTTAGTATAAAACATTGCAGCAGAAACTTGTAATGGTTATAAAACATTTAAACATAAAAAATTGAAGCATTAACTAATTTACATCATTTAAGCAATATTTCATTTTTAATTTGATTTATTTTCTACAAACTTTAGTTATATTTTTAGTATTTATTTACGTTTTTTAGAAAACCCACAAAATAGTTGTTTTTGTGACTAACATTATAATTACGAACTCACGAAGTATCAAACTTTTGGATAGGCTGAAGTTAATATTTTTTTATATACATTTTAATTATTTAATATACATTATATTTGTAATCTACTACTATGATTTTTATATCGTGTATTAATTATAATTTCAATAAAGACCCTCCATAAATATCTATAGAATTTTTTCCCCTTTCCCATCATAAATTTTTAGGTTTCATGCGCCTTTATGTGGAATGATGAGTTTTCACGTAATTTCCTTTGAAACCGGTCTTTGAAAATTATTGCAAAATAAAAGCCGTACACCCTTTTTATATCACCTCCTTTTAACATTCTTATTACTTTTAATACTTTTATTTATTTTTAGCGAAAGGATAGTCCTTATATTAGTTTATTGTAAAAATCACTGTTAATTCCTTATTGAAAACTCCTCAATTTAAATGTAAAGATGTTTATTAGGTTTTAGTTTAATAAGAATTGTTTTAGATGCAAACTGATCTACAAGCAATAAAATAAACTTTTGAATGAAATAAAGTTTTCGTTTAAGAAATCTTATTTTTCTTTTATTAAATTAATAATAAGTTTTACTTTTATTTTCATTTTAAAAGATATATTTTGCAGGCCACTCCATGGGACGAAAAGGAACTTCAATCATGAAAAATGCACAGACATCCAAATTCTGCAAAATCAACTAAGAAAAATTATAAAGAGATTATAAATAAAAAATTTTAAAAATATGTCTATACTGTTAAAAGTAAGTCTATATATTCAATAATCTCAGTCACTTAGAATCACTCAGAGATAAATCAAATCTACCAATAATGCAGTCTCCTTATAATTATTTTCATTCAGTAATCTATCTTTCCTATTTAAATCTGTGTAAATATCAAGTATCTGCCTCATATTCATGTATAATTGATACATCTACGCAGGTTGTTTGAATAAATTATAACTTTAAAAGAATATATATGTGGTAATAAAAGATAAATTGCGGAACAATAAAAGAAAATAGACTCAAGGGTTCAATGAAGGTGCTATCTCAAAGAAGACTCGTAAAAACTGAAGTGAAAAGAGGAGAGCGAGATGTTGAGGCTCTTCAGATTCAGCTATAGTTGTGATTGGTGATTTTTTTAACGCAAGGCTCGGGGAAGCTTTTTGTGCTAACTATTGTTCAGCTGCAAAATGCATTTTGAGTGTTAATTTGTATGTTTGATGATCTATTAAACCTTTTTTATACATATTCACAGTCTCAAGAATATCAGTTTTGATTAAGCAATACAATATTCACCTTAATCCCACATATATACTATATATATAATAAATTTAGACACTCAGGCAAGTAAATTACGGCAAGCTGCAATAAAATTTCTTTGGACAATATGGGCAAGCACTAAGCACAGCAAGTAAAAGAACAAAGGAAAAGAAATTGTGACTGATGTAGAGTCTTTAATATACATTATATATTATATGATGAGAATGTATTATGTCAAAATCTAAAAAAGAGAAATTATTTCAACATCAATATTTACTAATAATTAAAAAAAAAATATTTAGATTCAGTAAGATAAGCAATTTTAATTATAAAATGTGTTTTAATTGCATAGTTCAACTAAGATTCAGTACTTTAAAATCTTGAAAACTTCATAAACCGAAATCTCCGAAGTTACAATTATTTCGAATTTGAGATTTGATTTAATCTTATTCTTAATAGCTGAATGAAATTAGTATGTTTATTATGACATTATACTGATTAATTATCTTATCAGAAAATTTATGATTCAAGAACTAATTTCAAGTCTGAAGACTTTTTAACTGAAATAAAACATGGCATAATATTCTACAAATTTATGAAATTCTTATCAGTAAACTCTTGGGCAATCAAGCACATAAATTTCAATAAATAACCGAATGTTTTAGTTCTTTATCTTAACAAGTGTCAGTTTCATTCATGTAATCCTACTCAACAATCCACGCCCCAAATTCTCCATCTTTTCCAAGGTCATTCTAGATCCAGGTTAATCTTTTATAATATCCCTTACCTCCGTGTACACTTCCGACACGTTTGCAAAAGTCATTTTTAGCATCTTAATTGTCTTTAACACCGATGTAAACAAGCCTCTTGCATGCACGCCCCTATATGTTAGACAGTCATCTGTCTTATTGCGTACATAAAGCAACATGAATCGCATCGCTGATTCTAACAGTGGAGAAATAGTTATTAAAATATTCAAGTTCAATGGCCTAATTTCAGTTATTTTCTTCGGTTGCAGAACATTGGTAAATATTATGTAGAAAATGTGAATTACAGAAATTAAAATTAAGTAAGGCGTATGTGTTCAGGTGACGGAAAAAAAATCATCTCAATGTATTTAAAATGAAGTGTCGCATTGCAAGGTGTAACTGAAGCGAAGTACAGTCCTACTCAAACTGAAGTAGTTTGGTCTCCATATTGGGCATACTCAGAATATGTTGAAAAAAATGCTAGTGAAAGTACTCATGTGTGTAATAAAGGATCAGTTAAAATTAGCGGCGGAATTATAGTAGAAAATCTGTAAAAAAATAAAACACTTTCGAATAATTGGCGTGAAAAGACGAAAGCGGCACGCAATTTGGCGAACAGCACTTTTCCTCGCCAAAAGCAAACGATTTTAATGAATCTGAAAATTGTTTAATTGATTTTCAGAATATGCGGTATTTAATGAATTTAAACGTAAACCATGAAAGAATTTATTATTATTATTATTATTACATTTTGTATTATACTTGTTGCTTGTTGCCGATTTGAACGAAATTTTGCCATTGTTTTATTCTCCAATACACATTTTTTTTTAAATTTAAACGGCTTTATTGGTTATAAAAATAACTTTTAACGCCAGATGAATAATGCTTCCGTAATACATTTCCATACCGAAGAAGTTGTTTCCATAGCAACAAAGTTGAATCGACAGTGCTCAATGGGGCATATTTTTGAGTTTGGAACAATTTTAATCAATTTAAATTTTGTTTTAAATCTCACTCTGTTTTAAACTTCACTCAATAAAAAGGTGTTTTAAGGCTGCTATTAATGTTAAAGTTTACTCAAATTAGAATTAAATCGCCAAGGTTAAATTTTTTGTATCGTTAATGTTCTCCGTATGTGAAAATTACTCGTATTCGAATTACATCGAGATTGCTTCTTGATAACTTCTATTAAAATAGAATTATATTTATTGCAATCATTGCATCATATTTTGGATTAAATTATCTTTCCATTGATATACAACTTTATGGCTTAACATTAAAATTACGAGCCGTTATAAAACTTTAGAAATTGAATTGTTCCAAAATTTTTCTATAATGTTGTCCACCACTGCATATTCGTTATCGTTAGGTTTTAGCCAATGACATAGCAGTTCAGTTTCGGTAAACCTTATATTTTGTTTTTGATTTTGGATAGCTACTTTTAGTTTTTTAAACGTACAAATAATTTCTCCCCCCCCCCCCCCTCCAAAAAAAATAAAAAATAATATATATATATACAAAAGGGTGAATATATATATATATATATATAATTTGATCCATCTGTAGTTATAGTATAAGATACTGTAAATTGATACAAGAAATCCAATGTAACCCTTGTAATTACTTTTTGTGGAAATTTCATTCCTAATTAATTTTTTACTATAATTTTCAATTATAAATTTACTAATTCATCTCTGTTTCATTAGTTACAGCTTGAATGTGCATTGTATTATTCATCTTGAATGTGCATTTTATTATTCATCGACATTTATATACATGTTATTTTTAATTATTTTAATTTTTTGAAGCACGAAACGCATACTAAAAGTATTCTTCCGTATGCATTGACGTCTACTTTTCATATAAGGATTGTAAGAAAGTAAACTAATCTATTGTTCAAACAACTAATTAAGAATGGGCATTCATCAACATTAGGAATATTATTTGAGATTTAAAATGCAGTTAAATAGAGCAGGTATGCAAAGAGGTAAGCAACTAAACATGCACTTACATGGACTTGCATCACCAAGCAGTTTTCATATACTGTACCACGTCTAAGTCAGGTGGAACAATTAAGTGATAGATTTTCTAACAGCACTCCCATGAGATATCACTTCTTTTTATTGCTGATATTATAAGTTTATAGCTTGAACAGTCCACTGACAAGGAGTTTTTTTTATCTATATCGTTAAATAGCAAAATAAACAAAATATTTAATTAAATATGTATTTTTTTTTTCTCAATAAAGTCCCTTACTTGTAACATGTCCTTATGTACATCAGTATGTGTCCGCAGGTTCATCCAACAAATATACCTACATACAAAAAAATTAATCTCACACATTTTTCTTTTCTTCAATTAAAAACATTTTCAACTTTAAAACTAAAGCAGATTAAGACAATTCAATTAACATATGTTTTGATATTATTTCAGGATATGAAAATTCCAAAACAGACCCTTCAAGGCGGTTTTCAAAAAAATATTTTTCCCCGTTTAACAATTCGAAAATTTCTTGCACATTCACATACTCATTTTTAGTCGCAAAAGCATGATTCTTGCAAACATGATTATTGAACTGATTTGTAATGGAAGAGTTTTTTTCCGGTAAATAAATCATATCATGACATCTTGTCTCATGACGGCAGTTTTTTTTCATTCATGAAATTCGGTACAAAACCTTAACTTTTACAGCATTTTCTGAAACGTTTTTTGCCTTTATCAAGAAAAATAACAAAACTATTCGATTACACAGTTTCTGAATAAGATTGTCACTTTCATATGTTTGAGAATAAAAAATGAATTAACAAAATAACTGGTTTGAATCTGAAAACATAGCCTCAAATTTGTAAACAAACATCTGCTAGTCGATCATTTGCACTTACAGGAAAAAATTTAATCTGATAATTTATTTTTTATCAGATAAAATTATTTTTTTTCTTTTTAGCAACAGAGAAAACATTATATTTTTTGTTAGAAAATACAACAGTCTCCCTCTATGTACTAGCTGTTATACAAAAAAAAGCTGGATTTTACTTAAAACTAACAAATTACAAACAAAGGAGGCATCTCCACTGGCTTAACATTTTAAATATATTGTCGTTTTGACGTGATTTCTTTATATGCACAATTTTTAAAATTTACAGTTATATACAATTTTAACCCTTAAATGCCGGGTGTTGCTTTTCGGCAACATACCCAATTTAGGATCTAAAATACTAGTAGAATAATATTGAAGCTATAATGCCTCATGTTGCCAATAAAATACATTCTGTAAATAATATTAAATAGATTTTCAACATGTAGATGGCAACACTTGTGCTCTTTAAGAAGAAAGATAGATTTATTTTTTTAATTGTTGCTACTTGTTCTTTTTGTTTTGTTTGGAAGCTTGGGAAATACCCTATTTTGTTCTGCAGTGAGCAAGTAAAATTTATTTCTTATTATAGTTCCTAAAATTCTTGTTTGTTTAATATTATAGAACTTTATCAAGGAAAAGTATTTTTTCAATTACAGACCAGTATTGCCGATTAGTAACAAACTGTTTTTTAGCCGTAAACCATACTTAAAACAAAATATGATTTTTTTAAAAGTATTTTTCCCATGATTTATTTAAAAAATGAAAGCCGAAAAACATTATTGTAATGATTTTTGAAAAGTCAAGCATTTAAGGGTTAAAAGAATAGAACTTTTTGTTCGCTAGCCTTGGTAAATATTGACATGATCAGGGATGAGATTTCCGACTTTTTGCATACCAGTATAATCTTAGAGAAAATGTTACTTTATTTAATCGGAACATTTTTGCTATTTAACAGAACAACATTTTCTCTAAGATTATACTGATATGCAAAAAGTCTGAAATCTCATCTCTGCATGATTAAATCTAATTTTATTTTACTGAAAAGATCAAAATTTTCCAAATTTAAAATTGCCTTATCATACTTGTATAAACGGAAGAATAGGGGATATACGGAGAGTTCCCTACGACATTTTTAAAAATAAATATTTTTTGAAAAATTGCAGAATTAGTTTTTCAATGTTTTGCATTTTTCTTTTATTGCTGATTAAAACAATTGCAGGTACTGTTTTCCTTTTTTATTAAAACATAATCAAGCAATTACATTTTCTTCCACTAGCTATAAAAAGACAATTTCTCCCGCACAATAACATAACCAGAAAACTACACCTTATGAATAAAATAACCCCCAAGAGCTTCAATCGATACTTCACTACCTATCTTTCAAAACATGGACAAAAAGCATCAAAGCCTTAAGTAAGCCTTGATCATGAAATTAGCGAACTGTATTCTTCAACTTCAGAGGATGGCTTCAATGAAATCCCCTGACTCTAGCGACCATAACCAAAAAACCTTGTTAACCAAAAAACCCCTTCAAAGAACGTAACTCCCTTAGATATGAGGACAAAAAAAATTCACTGTTGATACGAAACTGCTGGAGCGTTAAATTAATTTTTGCCAAGATCCTTTTTCAGTGAAGATTTTTTTTTTTCGCCACTTCGTGGCTTGTTCGAGAGATGTACTAAGAGAATCTGAAGCCGATACGTGTTCTTCATGTGTGAAAACTAACGGTCGAGTGATACTATTCATAAAGGCTCACCGAAAAAAAAAATCTTATTAATAAAAGAAGGGATAGGGGCCTACAATGGATAATTCGATTTCTTTAGTCAATAGCGTAACTCCTTAATATGATAGTTTGAAGAGATAAGACTTTAATTCCTTGAAAGTATCGGAAATTGCAACAACTGGGTTTGGATTAATTTTTAGTTCGGTAGAAGATTCGATGCTTCTTACAGAGTCGGATATATGTTTAAGAGAGCGAGAAAACATCGTTTTAAATATATCAACATATACTCAAGTTATATTACACAATTATTAATACAGACGAATCCCTTAGTTTAAAAATAAGATTTTGATTTCGACAACTTAAATTCCGTTTATGCATGAGTGTTTCGGTAATGGAAATTTCAAGTAATGTAAGTATATTGAAAAATGGTCCTATTTAAAAATTTTAACGAAATTTAGAATGTCATTAGAAATTTCACAAAACGGAAAAAGAGGACAAAATATATTTAATTTCTTTAAAAAATTAAATTTCCGCATATGATTTTATTTTATATTAACACGGAGTATCACATATTTTCATATTAAATATAATTTTCGTTAGTTCGATAAAGAAAAATTCGAATTTGCCTGTGTTGCATGTTTAATATACAGAATAATCAAAAAATAACTTCCCGTGTTTAGGGGCATTTATAGCTAAACTAATGAACGGAATGACACAAAGTTTTATGTTTAAATTTTGAAGACATGTGTAAATAAAATAAAAATAATGTTAAAAGTCAAGTATCAAAGCTTTTATGTACTTTGAAATAAAAATATTGGGCTTGGACTTTGTCAATATATTTTCAGGAGAAACTGGTGTCTCTCCTGTCACGCGAGCAAAAAAATTCAGAATTCAATTTACAAGCAGTTCATGCAGATATTAGACTATTTCCGGCACAGAAAATGTCAAAAAAAAAAATTCTTTTCCATGCTTTCAAAAATCTGAAATACGATCTTATTCTGTTCGTTATTTTAAATCAAATTTCATTAGTTCCAAAGCACAAGTAAGTAAAAATAATTCAAAATATAAGCATTATAAGCAGATGCATCAACGTCAACAGTGTAGCCAATTTAGCGGAAATTTCATTCAAATAACTACCTCTATCTGAAAATACTGTGAAACCTTACAGCGCGTCCCCCTCCATTAAGCGACTACCTCCCTGAACGACAATGTTTTCATGGAACGAAATTTATTCCCATAGGTTCAATACTAATTTTACCTCCATTCAGAGACCATCCCAATTGAACTCCCTCCATGAGCGACCCATTTCTTTGGAGAAAATGAAACAAATTCCGTTTTTTTTTCCTGGTCACTTGAAGAAAGTTTTATTAGAAAATTAATTCCGGAGAACTATTATTCATGAAACTTCTGAACTAAGTTTAGATTTTTTTTTCATTCTGGTAATTTTAAATGTTTAAACTCCTTTGTGCCTTTTTAGGTAATGAATTTAACTCTGATGACAAATTAAGAATGACCTACCCTGCCTTATTCTGTCAGGAAAATCTCAAAGAAAGAGATAAATGTATGAAATCGTCATTATTTGTTACCGTCCAAAATAAATTGCATTTATTTACTGAGCTTCGAAAGCACTTGGAAATAAAAGTTATAAAAGATAAAACCACTAAATCAAAATAAAGGTCAATGTATTCATTTTTTAAACTCTGCAGTAATTAACTTATGTAATTAACTTTTGTTATGATACTTAAATTTTCATATTTTTTCCTAACGTGAAAAATAAATTTTAATAACATTAATTGTTCCCTTTTTTCAACAATTAAAATCTAGATTTAAACATGACCTCCATTAAGAGACCAACTCTCAGCGCGACCAATTTGTATTAGAACGGAACGTGGTCTTTTTAGGGAGGTTTTACTGTAGTAATATTCGTCTTAATCAATATTCTTTTAAATTAATCGAATATAGTGGTTAATTTAAGTGGTTAATTTAATATAGTGGTAGGTAACTGAATAAAGAAAAAAAAATCAGGTAAATTAGAAACGTTGTGCATTAGTTTCTGGTGAATATATGAAAGAAGGCATTAGTTGTTAGTGACAATGCAGGCAAAACTCAGTTTACAGACACGGTGTGGAACCATACATAACTCATCTTGAATGGTGGAAGAAAATTTCATTTGCAGTTTTTATGGGAATTCAAAACCATGACACTGTATAAAAATGGATTTCTATCAGGATGGCACTTTCACCGAGGTATGAATGTAGTCATGACAGCAGTCCTTCTAAGGAATGTATTTATGAAAGCAGTCAATCTAAAGAATGTATTTATTAAATACAATTTTCTAAATATTTTCTTACAGGATATGAAGGAAAAGGTGTCTATTAGTTGTAACTCAGTTTACAGGCACGTAGTGGAACAATACAAAACTCATCTTGTGTGGTGGAAGAAAAAATTTATTTGCACTTTTGATAGGGATTCCAAAACATGACACTGTATAGAAGTGGCTTTCTATCAGGATGGCACATTCACCAAGACATGGATGTATTTATAACAGAAGTCAAGATAGTAATGTATGTATTAAATATAGTTATCTAAATATCTTCTTACAGGATAGGATATGTTAGGAAAAGGTGGCTATTTGTTGTAACTCAATTAACAAGCACGTAGTGGAACAATACAAAATTCATCTTGTATGGTGGAAGAAAATTTTCTTTTGCAGTTTTGAAGGGGATTCTAAAACATGACACTGTATAAAAGTGGCTTTCTATCAGGATGGCACATTCACCGAGACATGAATGTATTTATGACAGAGGTCAAGCTATTAATGTATTTATTAAATATAGTGATCTAAATATTTTCTTACAGGATATGCTAGGAAAAGGTATTTATAAGTTGTACTCATTGTTCTCTTGCAATAAAATCAAGGGCAATTTACCAGATATATTGGTATGAATGAAGAAAAACTTTTTTTAACAAAAAAAAAATAATTTTTTGGTTTAGTTTTTTTTTTTTTTTTTTTTTTTTTTTTTTTTTTTAATTAAATAAACGGCTATTTATTAAGATTATTTTTGATATTTCTAATAAAAATGACAAATTTAAATACATTATTTATCAATTCTCAATAAAATAAAATAAGTAAAACTTCAAATTGTCATCTCTATTCGTCAAGTATTTTTCGATATGTGTTCAAGTTAGTGCGACAGCATTTCCCTAAAGGGATTTTTGCCATTAAAACTCATGCATTCAGCCAAACGTATTTTCAAGTTCATTATGACATCTACTGGCTAACAGTTATAAGTATAGAAAAACATCATTTCCTGAAAAAAAAAAAAAAAAAAAAAAAAAAATTGTACTGGCTATTCTGTCTATACATTTCTTAATAATTCATCGTCGCCACATGAAAAGGTCAAAACTTGGAGCAAATGCAACTTAGAAAAAATAATAATAATCGGTCAAGTGCGAGTTTTACTCGGACACAAAAGTTTTGTTCCCCAAACACCTTGTACAAAACTCAAGCTGGACATTGTGATAAGCGCACTTCAAAAGGAGATCCCCAAGTTGCAACGCCGCTTGGTCCGTGAAGCTGTTTTCTAGATAGGTTTTTTATTAATATCTAATCTAATTACTGACAAATTTTTTCGAAAATCATTATTAACAATCCTTGGGTGATTCCCTGTCGATAGGTACCTGCATACTTCAACTCTCCGACTGAGTGCCCACAAAGTAAAGTTTGTGTGCAATGGAAAAATGTGATTTTATCAAAACCTTCTAACCTATGATAATCGCGATATTTTTCTTGCAAGGTATAGATAACTCCTGCTATCCCTAACTGTTTCATAATGTTAGTTACAGTAGATTCGAAAATAGGGTAGGGGAGATATTTCTACAGTACATTTTTGACGACATCTCTGAACATGTAATACCTAAAATTAAAACAAATGTATTTTTGTGTTCGATGTAATGAGATCTTTCGAACGATACCCCGGAGGATATGTACCCTATATATATAAAATCCTAATGAAACGAATTTATGAAACGGATATATGAAACGGCTGAAATGAAACGAATTTATGTAACGATTCTTTGAAACGACTGATTAAACAACTGATTATGTTTCACGGTGATTTCTCCTAAAATATGGAATGTTTTGCGATGAAAATAACACCAAAAATCAGTATTGATCCGCAGATCTCTAAACTGGTATTAGAATTTTGAAATATCGAATTAGTTTTTGAAATATTAATTTTTTTTCAAATTTTAAATACATTTTTCTAATGATGGCAACTCAAATTTTAATCATAACAGATATTTTTTTTTCATATTTCAGAAAAGGTTATTATTTTAAACTAATTTGGCGACCAGTTTGGCCTCCCTTAAATGTATGATAAGAAATGTATCATACTACTTTTATTCATAATTCAATTTACTTAAACAATCTTTCGCCAAATCGAAAGATTCTGATAGAGAAATCAATTCTGACGGTATTTTTATGTTAGCGAGACGCAGATGATAATTCGTTAAACATTTTTTCCTTCGCATTTTTTATATTTCATTAACTTTATTTAAAATATAATCCTATCATTCATTTTATTTAACATACACAACTTTCATTTAAAATTCATGGCTTTCACTTCTTTCTTTGTTTTTAAAACAAAACGAAAAGAAAAAAAATTAGGCACAGATGTTATCTACACACCGAGGTTCCTAATTGGCACCAAAATGGCATTATGGTGATTGACATGGTAACCCGGCTATTATTGTTAATTTAATAATAAATGTTTATTTACTTTTATTTCTTTTTTTAAATTATATAAATTATTTTGTTCTATAGTTATTAATTTTTTTTTATTTCCTTTAGAAAATAATTAAAAAATACGGTACTACTTAGTTATTCCGTCGACCAATTTCACCAAATTATACAAATTGACATAATTTTTATTTTAAATAACGAAAGAACAAATAAATTAGCATAACGTTAATAAATATACAAATAAAACGTCAAAATAAAAATCACTTGATGCCGTAAACACGTGTAACTTGCTTAAAGTCAAGTGAATATGACATTCACGATTAACCATTATTGGCATTTAATCTTATAGTTTGGCGATAGATTTTTGGTCGACGTTATAACTAAGTAATACCAAAAATGCATATGTAACTGGTATTTGAAAACGAGGTTTTCGCCAAATTTTCGTTAAAAAAAATCACGCCAGAACTGCGGTGCGTATATGACATCTGGCCAAATATTACCACTCGAAAAAAAAAGATGCTACCTGGCGAGTTGAAAAAAAGATTGGCGAGATTTGCATCCGGCTAACCTAATAGTACCAAGAATTCTTTGCGACCTTGGCAAATTTTATATAGTTTTATTCGAAAAAAAAAATTTGATTTTTTAATCAAAATGGAAAAATTACGGCCTCATATTGGCGCGATTTTTTTCTGACGCCAATGTCATATACGGAACGGGCTCTTAACTGGCGCCAAAGCATCGTTATTTCGCTTGATATGGTAAGTCGATGTTATTGTTTAAGCTGTTGATGCGTTCCCCAAATTGGCGTCGAAAAAAAATCGCGCCAATATATATATGACATATGTGCCATCGTATATGACATCTGTGCCAAACTTTCATATGAAAGGCGAGGAATTCAGATCGTATTTGTTTATGGCAGTTGATGACTTGAACTATTATAATATAGATGAAATGATGGCGATAGAATAATATTTGGCGACTTATCACCTGTGCCTGGCTAACATTAAAGTACCAAAATGGCACCTAGAGTATAAAAAGCTAAGTGGTCCGCCCGTAACTGTTGATGATAGTCACATGACTTAGGCTATTGTTATAGAGATTGTTTTAAAATGCCGGGAGACAAACAATCTGTATACTTAATTCATTTTATTTAGCTTCTTTTCAAATGTTTAACTGATCCTCTTTTATCAAAGACGAAAACAATCATTGGATGTCTTAACAGCAACTGATTCGGCCTTAAATTTTTGCAATCAAAGGGAATTGAATGGAAGCAGGTTTACAGGGAGATCTGCACAGCTTTTTTAAGTATAATTCAATATTCTCTAATATTTTTAAAACCCATCAGATTAGCGTGTTTTTAGATTCTGCGGTGTCCGAAAGGAGGTTGGCAAGCGTAGCTTGCAGGTTGCAGAGCCCCCTAGTATATATATAAATTTCAAGTAACATAATTAGCCACACAAAATTTCCCTAAAATTATTTGTAAATGGCTAATAATATATAAATACTCATGATATGAAAGAATGGTCCAAGGGTTGTCTAATGATATATCACATGATGGTTTTTTAAAAAAGTTCAAAAGTGTCCCCATGGGTGTCGGAAAAGTTCAAAAAGTGCCCCCAGAGAAACAAATTTTTGAAAGGCGTGAATATTATGCATATAAAAATAAGCGCGTATTCAAATACAATGCAATCCTTGAATTTCAAAGTAATCGATGCAGAACTTTAGAAGATTTAATATTGTGTACAAACGAACATTTATATTTTTATTTATGTAGGTGTGGAGCTATATTCTTTATAACTCTGGCAAGATAGAACTTTCCACGTTTTCGAGAAAAAAAAGGTTGTGAAAGTCAACACACGAGTGATCTTGTAATGGCTCCGTTTTTGCTTTTGAAGTACAAAGACATATAAATTCAAAATGAAAAGAAAAAAAGAGAAGGATTGATTACGAAAAACATTGCACAATCTGGCATTAATATACTTTTAACATCGACATCATAACGATTTAATAAATTCATTATTGATATAGTAATCAATATACAGGTCATGAACTAATTCTACTAAATTTTCTCAAGATCGAAGAAATATATCTTTTCTATCAGAAAAGTAGTGATCAAATTCGATCCATGCTTTACGAAACGGTTTATTAATACGCACCAAATTATACAAACAAGCCTAATTCATCTTCTTCTCTGAGTTTGTAATTTGTTAAAAATGGAAATTATCTTCTATTATAATCTATTTTTTAATAGATTAAAAGAGCTAAATTTTCAACTGGAAAAACATTCTATTCGTATGTTTTTAAAAGACGAAAAAAATCACCTCGAAAAATGTATTTTTCTGCTGGAAGCTATTTGCTGACGCGCAGGTACTTGTGAAAATCTCATTCTATCATTTAGTTTCATTTTACCATTCATCATTCAGACGCATTTCCATAACTCAGATCTCTGATTTTAAAATATCTTTTGTGTGGTTTTCTTATTTAAATCGCAGATTGACAAATTAATGTCTCAAAGGCACATGATCGATCTTCTTCAGAAACAAATTCCTTGGTCATGCCCAAAAATTATTAAAACTCGTGCACAGTTTGGCGTGATTGAAGAGACTGAATTACTGCGTCAAGTAAAACAAAGAACCTGAGGTAGTTAAACTACTCACAGAAAAAGAAGGATTCAAGATTACCTTGATTTTAGAGCAGATATAGCAAGTTCCTACAATCTCTTTCAGCCTATAGATAGAGGATTACGTAAATTTGCAATTGGTAATATTTCCGAATTTTGAAAGAGTTTATAATACTATTTTATAATCCCAATCTTTTTAAAAACTAATCACGATTGACATTACAATAAAAAAGAAAAGCATTTTCGTAAAGTTTTAAATGTTTTCCTGGAGAGGGCGGGGGGGGGGGTGACTTATAATCCCTTAGAAATTTAGAGGCAAATAATCTTAAATAATAAAACATCTATAAGTACCAATCGATTGGGAATAATGTTTACTAATTAATCATCTTCAAAAATTATATTTCAGGAGTCGTCTACGTATTGAAAATTATGCCACCGTGAATTTTCAAATGGTAACACTGACTTTTGATACTCAACATTTGAGTACTTCCGATCAAGCCAGTCTGGAAAAAAAAACATAATTTATATATATTTTTTTTTTTTTTAAATATGCTTAAGAGTTAAAAGAGTTCAAAGTGTCACGATGCTAATTCTATATCCTCGTATAAACTTAATTTATATCTTCCAAAATAAATCAACTGATTGAAATTTTTGTTTGTTAATGATATACAATGAATATTTTATTTTCCAGACATTTTTCAATTCAAAAACATATTTTTAGTTATGGAAATTATTAATAAATTCATATTTTAAAAAATATATGTTAGAAACTTCAACTTTTGTTTATTATCTATTATTATTATTATTTAATAAGCTGTTTTATATGGGCAGTTCGGATTTTCTTAAAGCTATTAAATATTTTAAATTACACTGCTTTCCAACAGAAATCATCATTTCAATATTTCTTCATGAAAACTTTATTGTTTATCCAAGTACTACTATATCCTAAAACAAATAAAATAAGCATATTAAATTACTAAAATCATCCATAAATTCCATTAGTAATGGAATACAATGCACATACTGTATGTGCAGTATAAATATTTAATGCCACGTTGCATGTAAAAACTGCATGAATATATCTATATAAACCAAAACGAAGTACTCTCTCTCGATAATTAATCTTCGTCCCAGACGCTGAGTTCGAATCAGCTAAAAACACTGGTACACTGCTATTCGGCGTAACATGTATCAGAAACAAAAGGCGCGTACATGCTGTGTATTTCTGTGAACATGAAACACTTATTTCGTACGAGTCCGAATTTATGCATGAGGCAAGGAAACGTAGTTATCACGCAAAATCACCATCAAGGGCCATGTAGTGCTTATGTTTCACTTCATTTAAACTGTTTTGCGAGCGGCCACTTACTTGTATTAAGGAATGGTGACGTTTATCATTATACGATGCACGTTTTAGAGAGGTGATAACATACGAATGTAGTGCACGATGGGTTTGATATAAGTTTCATTTTTGTTGGCAGGAAGAAGAGAAATCTAATGAATAATACTTAAGATTTGTTACACAGAATGCGATAAGTTTTTGTAAAAACACGAAAACTTATAAATGTACCTATATTGATCTATTTACATTTTGCGTATTTCGATTTTTTTCCCACAGAAAAACAAAACAGATACATTATGACTGTGAGATCAGTTTTACAATTTTAATTTTTATATTTCAATTTATTTTATAATTTTTAAACTCATGGAATGATCTAACTTTTATTTTTGTTGGCATGAAGAAGAGAAATCTAGTGAATTATACTTAAGATTTGTTACACAGAATGCGACAAGTCTTTGTAAAAACACGAAAACTTATAAATGTACCTATAATGATTTATTTACATTGTGCATATTTCGATTTTCTTCCCACGGAAAAACAAAACAAATACATAATGACTGTGAGATAAATTTTACTATTTTAGTTTTTATATTTAAACTAGGAGCATCTACCGCCCTGCAAGCTATGCTCGCCAAGCCCCGTTCATATTCAAAAAACACGCTAATTTGGTCAGTTTTATAACAATTATAGAAGATTGAATTATAATTTAAAGACCACTGGCGGTGTCCCTTTAAAGGGGTTTCCATTCATTTCTCTTTTATTGAGAAATTTTAAGGGCGAATCAGCTGCTGTTAAGACATCCAATGGTTTTTTTCGTATTTGATTCAATAAGATCAGTTAAACATGTGAAAATAAGCTAATATAAAATGAATTATGAAAACAGAGTCTTTGCCTCCCGGTATTTTTTAACAAAACTATAAAAAGATTGATTTCAATGTATCGTTTTAAATCTGAGCGAATTTTCCCCAAAGTTTTCTTTCTCATTTTAACATTTACATGAAAATACTTTTGTTTTTAGAATAGAAGTATTATTATTTGCGCTGTCTTAGAATTGGCAACATTAGTTTAAAAGATCATCTCGAAATATAAAATAAATGTTTCGCATAAAAATATTTTTAATTTTTAACTGTTTGTCAATATTAGTATTCGGCCATTTTAACTATAAAGTAATTTCTGCCATTACTGTTTTTAACGCATTTTAAAGTTTCTTTCTGCTTTTTAATATTCACGTGAAAATTGTTGTTAGAAATGAAATATTAATATTTGCATTGCCTCAGAATTGGCAACAAAAGTTAAAAGAATCATCTCGAAATATGAAATAAATGTCTCGTATAAATATATTTTTAGGTAGATTTCGTAAGAAATACTACCTATTGCAGTCGTTACCATGGTGCGACTTTTGAAAAATTCCTTCATAACTTTTCATTACATGACCCCAGGAACCCAAAACCACCCCCACCTAAAAAGTTTATATATATATATATATGTATGTATGTATGTATGTATGTACTAAATTTTGTCCGCACGATAAAAGTCGCAATTATGCACGGAACGTCTTCAAACTCGCCAACAACTTTAAGATAGCTAATTTCTCGGCGGGGATTGAAAATGAGCAAAATCGGTCCAAGGGAATGGGAATGGGGAAGGTTTAAAATTTTGAATACCGTCTTAACATGATTCTGATAAAACCAGCTTTTACACAACAATGGCAGGAAAAAATAAATATTTTTCGTTATAGCTGTTGCCAACAATTAAAAAAAAAAGCAATAAAATTCTCACCACAACAATTGCTTTTCTAATGCAGTGTTTTCACGTGAAAAATTAAATTAGATAAGCAGTTTGACGAATTGAAAACAAATTGAATATTACGTCATAAGTTTTCTAGAGCAAGATTTCTGAATGAAAATTCAAAATGAAATAAATAGTTTGACGAATTAAAAAAAACAACAACAAAATATTGCGTCATATTGAAAATATAATGGACCAAAGCAGGTGAATATGTAACGTCATTGAGTTTGAAGAAACGTATTAAAACATGATAAAAACCCGAGTATGGAAATATTAACATATTTTAACACTTTGAGGTTCTCTGAATTTGATTTAGCCATTTTTAAACCTATTCCATATACATGCGTGTGTGTATATTAGAATTTTCACAAAATGTTTAGCTCCCTAGAGCTCATTCTTAGCGAAGGAACTGGGTTTATATTTATTCTTGATTTAAGTTTTGTTGGTGAATTTAGTACTTAACTTCGAAATCTACCTCCGCCTGTAGGCCCGAGCCGGCAGGGATTTTTTTAATTTAAACTGTTTTGCAGTATTATTATTTGGCGCTATAATATGACGTAATTTCACCCATGTACTACTTTTAACGCATATTTATGAATTTATTATTTTAAAACTTTCTTTCTATTTTAATAGTCACGTGTAAATACAATTTTTATGACTTAATTTTCAATATTTTAATGCTTTTAAAAAGTAATCATTTAAATCTAATTTTAAAGCGTTTTTCTTTTTTCCTGTTTATGATAATCACATGTAAATAAATTTTTAATTGAAATGAAACATTATTTTTTGCGCTGTTTTGATAATTGGCAACAATTTAAAATAGTAATCTTTTCTAAAATATGAAAAAAATGTCTCTTCAAAGGAGGAAAATTTGATTAAAATAAATAAGAGATTATTATCTATTTAATATTATTATTTAATGAAGTATTTTTTTTTTCAAATTTTTCTGAAAAGCATAATTTAATCACAATATTTTCTTCACTTTTGACTGAAATAAAAGATAATTTCAATTTCATTTTGAAAATGACGAAAAAGAAAAGAAATCTAATAATCCCTATATTTTTCCCTTTCCTCCCTTTGGTCTACAAAAATGGAGCCATTTAGTTGCCATCATTACAAAAATATTGATTTAAAATTAGAAAAATTTTAATATCTCGAAAACTAGTTCAAATTTAAAAATTCTAATACCATTTTTGATATACGCGGATAAATACAGATAATTGGTGCTATTTCACCGCCAAAAGTTGCAAATTTTAGAAGGAATAAATCTGAAACATAATTAGTCGTTTAATCGGTCGTTTACTTAGGATTTTATCTATATAGGGCAGATTTATTTTACAATTTTTGAACTCTTAATTTGATCTAAGTTTCATTTTTACTGACGGGAAGAAGAAAAATCTAGTCAATAAGACTTGAGATTTGTTACGCAGTCGTTGTAAAAACACGAAAACTTATAAATGCACCAATGCTGATTTATTTATTTCGATTTTCTTTTCCACAGAAAAACAAAACAGATACATAATGAGTCTGAGATAGATTTTATAATTTTTAATAATTTTATAGATTTTTAGTAGCTTTTATATTTAAATTTATTTTACAATTTTAAAACTCTTGACTTGATCTAAGTTTCTTTTCGCCGACAAAAAGAAGGTAAACCTGTGATGATGCGATGATGCAAAATCTGTGACGATGCTGTTATCTAATCACTACATATCATTTATTATCATCCAATAAAAAATTGAATTCCCCCTTTTACAGAAATAATTAATAAAAAAATAAAAAAAACACGTATTTTTTCTTTTTTTTTTTTTTTTTTTTTTTGCAGTTAAGAAATATCAATCCTTTGAAAACTCTCTAGTTCTTTCCAGCTTTTAAGAAACTAAAATAAAAAAATAAACTTTTCTATCTTAAAAAATTAACAGTGCAACTGCATATTTTTCTAGCCGTTAACAAAAAAAAAAAAAAAAAAAAAAAAATCCTTTATCATATGCTTTTCTTTCTATACCAATACAAACTTTTTTTCTTCTCTCGCAACTATAACCTATACAATTATTTCAACCAAAATTATGTACTTCGTTTACGTTAAAAAATTAATTTTTTTTTGAAAACATACTCAATACTTTCCTGTTTAATCAGCAAAAAAGTAATCTTAAAATTTGTTATATTAAAAAAAAATAATAATAAAGTTTAGAAAATAAATCAATGTCAAATCAACAAATGCAGATATATAGTAAATCGCAACCACGGCGGGAATAACCTCTGAAGTTATGGAATGCATAGTGTCATTTCGGGGGTCCCTTTCATTCGAGAAGATTTTTCTATTTTAGAGATACCCGGACCGCAAATATGGGCTAAAGAGTGGTTCAGTTTAGTTCACGTATATTCTATTAAACAACATTTTCTACGTTCCCCTATACACACACATATATATATATTTATATTTTTTAGCTAATCTATGGCTAATATGAAGATGAAACCACACATTTTATTTGTGGATCTTTAGGCATTTCGGGCCCGACGATTCTGTCTAAAATCTACAATTTTCCATTATTCCATTTCTGTTATTCAATTTCTGCTGATTTTTACTATGTTTTTGGAATCTATGATATGTGTGTTGGAGAGAACTGTATTTTCGTCAATTTATTAATGTCATTTTATTCATAATTTCACAGTTTTTGTTGGTGGTCGGTAATATTTATTTAATGGTTATGTATGTATATATATATATAGCATTTGTTCATATATTTGTGATTTCATCTTTATTATATATATATATATATATATATATATATATATATATAACCATTGTATAATTACAAATCATCATCGATTTCCAATTATTAAAATTGAATTAATAAATGTAGCTACAATTCATAACACTGACATCATACAAAATAAAGATGGAACCTGTAACAAGTAATACAGAAGCAAGCTAAATTTCACTAATTCACAAGCACAATGCGGACGATAATTCCATATAAAACATATGAAAAACCACCAAATTTTGATAAATATCATATTAAAGACAAAAGATACAAATAACCAGCTAAATAATGTTGAACCAGAAAAAGGCGTATCATAAACAAACAATAGATCAAATGGATGAATGAAGCCGAAAGCTTATATATTATTTCACTTTTATATATAGATACAAAATTAAAATTTTTATACGGTCCCCCGGTCCTATAAGTGATATTTAGTAAAAATTTACTGCGACACTAACAAGTAAGACGAAAAAAGTTCCATTCGCCTAACATTAAAATTAACCGAGTTATGAAACTTTGAAATTCATGACTAATACCACTTTTTTGCATAACAAAACAGATGACTTCAACCATGCTTTCAGGGGTCGTATATAAAGTACCTTAAACTTATTTCAAGGTATTTGAGCTTTGAAAGAAATCGTACAATTATTACGATTGACTTAACTTAAGTTTCCGATTAGTTAAAATAATTGTATTTTAACATATGTGTTATTATGTAAGGATTTGAGGCTATGATTTCTTTTAACAAAAATTATTTTATTTTCATAAAGTTTTATCTAACTTGCTGCGATCATCTTTGCAGTTTAAAATTTGTTACTCGAACTTTAACTCACATTCAAATGTCCGATAGAAGTTAAATTTTGCATACGGACTTAAATCCAATGACATTGTAATATTATTATGATTCTCGACGTTTACCATCTTATATATACTCGTATTAGAGAATAACACAAAAAAATTCGGATACATTACCGTCAACAAGTTTAAGAAAGAGTTTTAGATGATAACATAAGCCTGCGTTGTTTGTGTTTTTAACTTTTATAATTACTTTTTATGTATTTTTTAACGCTGAATAAAAAAATTACCTTCGCTTTTAACCATCATGTCAGGATTTTTCGCAAATCGTAAATTTCAAGGTTAAAAAATAGCGAAAAATCCGATGGTATAAAATAGATGTAAGACCTTTTCTATTCCGTTTAATTTTATTTAATTCATTAATTTATTTAATTTTTTAGCTTATACTGGATTCCTTACAGCTAAACAGCTCAGGGGTACGTTGAGATTGGGAGAGGAGTGGGGATCAATTTTAACTTTGAACTTTTTAACTTTGAAATTTGCGATTTAAGAAAAATCGTGACTTGATGGTTTAAAATGAAGGTCATTTTCGGATTCAGCGCTAAAAAATACATAAGAATTAATTTTCAAAAGATAAAAAACATGGCACAACCCAAAATTTGAAATACAGTGTAATCTAACAGCATTTGAAAATATGTATATTTTATAAGAATTGAGGCTGTTGTTTTCCATCCTTATATTTAACAAAAATTCTGTTATTTTTATCCTATTATATGTTCTGTGCAAATTGTATATTTTGCAGTAATATGTCAGAATGATTAAAGATTTCAAATTTATATTGCAATGCTAATTTTACTCTCAACCATTTCTTTAATATATCTGACTTAATATATTTCCAGTAAATTTATGAATGACTCCTAATTTGGAGCAAAAAATATGCTCCAAATTTAAATAGCTATTATTCGATCGATCTTAATCGTAGAATAACGAGACTTTTTTTGTCTTACTTGTCAGTATAACAGTAAAATTTTACTAAATATAACTTATAGGACCGTGGGACCGTATAAAAATTTAGATTCTGTAATTCTTCACTAAATTGTTTTTTCGCTTCAAATTTTTTATCTTAACTCTGAACCTAATTTTGACCAATTTTGTAACTGGAAGTATGCATCTAGGACCGACGGTTGCGAAAATAAGGGTCTGTCACGTTATACGTGGACACACTGTATATACATATATATATATATATACACTGTTCAAAAAAATTAGGGGAGGTAGGAAAAAAGTGAAGAGAACAGTGCAAGACAGCCATGTATGGGCATAAAATGGATAGTATACGTATATTAATGTGCAATACAGAAGAAAAAGGCGAAAAAAAAATTGTAAGAGAGCTTTTATTCTTCGAAAAGATGAAAATAACATGAAAAGATGGTTTAGGGCAACAATTTGGTTTCGTGTAAACGATAAAAAAAAAGTATTGTTTAGAAATGGTGCAAGATTTTTAATATGACATGTGGTCTCCTAGAACAGCTAAGACTGCTGCACACCTGTTTCCCATGCATGAGGTTATCGATAAGATTTTGGGGAATACTGTTCCACTTCTCAAGAATTGCAATCACCAAGTCCTGGAGGACTCGGTCCCAAAAGGAGGCCTCGGTCTCGCAGCAATGCGTCGTCTGAGTATGTCCCAAACATGCTCGATCGGATTTAGGTCAGGAGAGAATGATGGTCATTCCATTCGCTGTATTTTTTTAGCTTCAAGCTCGTTTTCCACAAGACGTACTGTATGAAGTCTGGCATTATCGTGCATGGAAAAAAAGAAATCACTAATTGCTGCAACGTAAAATACGACATGAGGTCTCAGTATCTCGTCTCTATAACTTCGGACCGTCAAAATGCCATTCCGAATGATATGCTGGCCCGTACGTCCATCTATGTGGATTCCAGCCAATAGCATCAATTTACCTAGTCTGTAATGTGATCTTTCACGAACGAAGATTATTTTGAGTGCCTCTTTCTCTCCATGCCAAAACACATCAGATGTCACATCCAGGCTGAATCGGGACTCGTTTGTAAACAGAATTTGACTCCATCAACGTTGCCTCCAAATTCGATGTTCAGTTCCCCACCTTCCTTGGGCCTCACAGTGGCTTGAGGTCAACGAAATACAGACCATTGGCTTACGTGCATAGAGACTACCCTGATAAAGCCTATTTCGGACTGTTTGGCTGGACACCCTTCGTCTTTGCCCAAGAACAACTGTGTTTGCAGATGAGTAGCATTGCCGTCTCGACGAGCTGTTAACCGGATATATCGGTCATCAGTTTCAGTGTTAGCACATTTTTGACCTTGCACTTGTCGATGACTACCATCCCATGTGACTTGGAATAGATTCCACAGCCTTTCATGGACACTTCTTGCGACTCCAACAGCGTCCACTACACTTCGTTGTGTTTCCCCCAAATTCAACTGCCCCGATAACACGCCAAGCCATGGATTGCGGTAAATCATGTTGTTGTGACATTTTCAAGCCACCTTTTCTCAAAACACAAGCTGAGCAATTGAATTTTTGAACTGAGGCAGTGAAACAGACGTTTCTGCAAAATCCCGATTTCTGCACTTATCTCCTTTTTTCCTGTTTTTGACGTCATAAACTTTAATTTACATGTGAAATTTTCTTTATCTGTTTTCTACAACACTTTAAATTATGGATGTTTTATTTTACGTTACTTATCGGTGTGAATATTTGCGCAATTTCGTTAAAACCATGTGCTCCCCTAATTGTTTTGAGCAGTGTATATATATATATATATATATAGAGAGAGAGAGAGAGAGAGAGAGAAGATTGCTAAAAACATTTAGCTAATGTATATATTTAAAAAATATATAAGATACCAATAAGGAATAATAATTCAAAATGAGTTGTTGTATTCAATATGAAAAGATATCATAATTAATAATATCATAAGGTCAGTAATGTTTAATTAATGGTTATATATATATATATATATATATATACAGAGAGAGAGAGAGAGATACAAAAACATTGGATACAAACGAGAAAAAATTTACAAAAATAATTTTTCATGGTTTAGCATAAAAATTTAAGTTGGATAAAAAGGCTGAATTTAACCTGTATGCACAACATAAAATGTTAATATTTTGAAATACTTCCTTCAATTTTTAGATCAATAGCTTAATTCTACTGTTCTCCTTAAACATATTACACACGTATTGTCTTTCGGGCCACTGGGATCCGAAGTTGATTTGAATAAAAACCAATATAAAAATGCACAAATAGTTGATATAAATTGAACATTTATTAATGGGATATAAAACTGTATGTATCCTCACTCTATACACTTTGGGCAATAAACTGCAACATGATTTTTACATACCCGTTTCTTACAATTTCAGCGTGTCATGGCAGTTTTGTTGAATATGTTGTAGGGCAGAATTTGCTTCTTGCCCGTTTTCACGGTTGGTTGGAATGGCTGGATCTTTGGCCAGATGATTCCTCTGCTTTTGTATTTCTAGCAGCAGCAATTGCTGGTTCATTTCATGAAAGACGCTTTTTTCGTTCAATATACGAAGTAACAAGCGATTTTCAAAGCTCCTCGATAATCAATTTTTGTCCACAGCACAAAAGCACTGTAAGCTATCCAATTATATCCAATTTATTGTAAAATACAATTATAGGCCAACGATTGGTTTTCTTTTGCGTGTGTATGCAGATATGAGCATACCCAGCGAATCAACACCTTCTTTCGTTGCAATGTAGTCTATTATTATTTGTGGGGGTTTTATCATTTCTGTTGACTTACTTATCAAGATGCATTGTACTGATAAGAACGGCCTTATTATTCTTCTTTGCAATGTAGGTTACTAAGGTGATGGCTTGTGTGAAAAAAAAATTAACTGTTAACAATTTCTTTTGTTGATAGTTTAAAGAGTTCGGTTCTATTCCTTCTGATATATCCTAATACTGTAACTTTTTTTTATGAGAAGAGCTTGACCGAACTTATATAGCGCAAAAAAATTATCACATGTAACGTTTTGACCTCTTAGTCCCTAAGTCAAATCCATGACAGCCAGCATACCTACATTTTTCTAACGTGGCTCACCACTTTTTCTTCCAGTATACACTTGTGATTTCAATATGTAAGACGCGTAGCAATATCGCAAAGTGTACACATTTTGATGCAATAGCGAGATGGTTTGCTTGGTATATGTTGCTTAAATGGACAACGTCTCCTACCAACTGCTTATCATCAGTCACATCTTCACAGTGGATTATACATTTTAAAAGGTATTTCAACACATTTTCCCCAAAATTCCCGTATAGCTGCGAGTTTGCAATTTTGTCTTGTTTCCATTCGAGATAATTTGTCATCAAACTGTAACACGCGGGAGATTCGAAAGAATGTTTTTTAGGACATTGAAGCAGTAAAGATAGGCCCACTTGTTTCTGTACTCCACAAGCGCTTCGTTGATTCACCATGAGACGTGTAAACACCAGCCGGTAGTAGTATACCAATGTATGCCTTGAAAATTTCGTCTATTTCATTCCATTGACACCCATACACTTTCCGTTCCTCAATATTGGTCGTTTCCACCACATACGAGTACTTTCTCTAGAGTCATGATTACTTGACAAAATAGTTTATGGCATTTATTTTCGAAATAGCATATCTGGTTATACCATGTGTTATTTTTATTATGTTCGCACTGGATGCCTTTCATTTATTTTGCAACGGTTCTAATCTCCACATATATTTCCTTTTCTTTTGATTGTGCAGTTTTCAAATTATCGCGCTCCATTTCCATATCTCAATTTTCGTCATCAGGATCTGTGGTTGCATAAAAACTGCTATATTTCGGGTGGTTTTCTTCTTCTGAAACCTCTTCTTTGGAGTCGGACATATTCAGAAATGCTTCCACCTTATCGTCACGATGGCTACCATGCTGTCGAGATGCCATGATAACCACAAGCCTAAAAAACGCGATAGTAAATATATGACAATAAAAATATACACACTATCTTGATCTCTACCTCTTTTAGAATGTTCTGGCTTGCACTTCTTTATCTAACTATACAGTTTGCATGACTCCAAATGTAGCCTTTTCATTGGCTAATGAGTTTTCAAGGTAGCAACATTTTTTTTCCCCCTGAGAAGTAATTTGACTTTTTACGTAATTTGAGCCAAGGAAATCAACTACAGAGAGAACCGATATTATTTAAAAATCGAGTCATTATTGACCCAAGGACTCCAGGTGGGAAAATTTTGATTTTGCATCGCAAGTTAAAATATTATTTTTTTTTTAAAGTAAATAAAGTATTAGAAAGTATCTAACAACAAATTTGTTAAATATTGAGCAAAAGCAATTACTAGTAAAAAAGTTAGATATCATTTCGGATCATATAGACCCAACGAGAACAGAAGAGTTAAATTATTGATATTTTATGTTGTGCATAGAAGCTAAATTCAATAATATTCAAGTTCAATATGTAAAATAAACATACATCTAAAATAATGGGCAAACTGAAGAATTGTGATCACGTGGTTGAAACTGATCTATTAAATGAAAAATTTATTTGTTATGAAATGTATTTTTATGAAACACTTTAATATATATATATATATATATATATATATATATATATATATATATATATATAAATGATTTAGTAATTGAAAAGAAATTAGATAGAATTTGGAATGGAATTAATTCAATATAAAATTTGGGGGACCCCTGTTTTCTCAATTTCGTCCCCCTTCAAAAATTTTTAAGGCGAGCACGTGCTTCTCGTGCCTATTTGGTAATCAGGCCCTGATCAGAACACCTAGAGATAATATACTTAATTAATTGCTATAAGGTGTTAAATAAGAACTATGAAAATAGTAAAAAAGGTTTTAATAATCTGTTTACATAGTTCGACTTCATCGAAGTCATTATCGAAACGAATAAGAATATTCTTTGTTGCCACATCTATAATGTAATGATTTTAAAGGCGTTTCAAATCATTTATATAAACTTTAGCAATTAATTAAACAAGGACATTTTCGCGGGTTTCCCGGGTTACAAAATATAGTTAAAAACCATTTATTTGATTGATAGCTATATTAGATTTTGTACATTTAATTTATTTTTTTAGAATACGCACTAACAATATCAAAAATCATATTTATATGAAAAATAGTAATTAATTTAAATAAAGTTTTGAAATTTATTAAAAGCGATAGTTTTGTATTGGCCTCGCACCAGGAGTTAACCTCAGAAGAAATCGCCAAAGATCGCTATTTAAAATCAGCCTTTCTTCATTCTGATCATTTTAGTGGTTTAAGTGCATAATTTGACCGCATGTTTTAAGTTTGTATTTTATTTATGTTTCATTGTTTTATTTATAGATTGATGAATGTTTTAATTTCTTTATATCATATGAGCTGGAAACAAATGCTCAGCTATTTATATTAATTTAAGTACAAGCGGATTTATCTTACGTAATCGCCTACACGCAATATACACAGATTTTAAAAGTACCATGCCTGAAAATTATTTTAAAAACAATAGAAGTTTAGTAAATAGCCATACTTTTTTACATATTGCAATGCTCAAACAAATTTCATTTGAAAGTACATTTTCTTCCTTATTTGACGCAGCACAAAATTAAAATGTCCGGTGTTTAGAAGTTAAAAAAATTCTAGTAAAAGTTAAACTTAATCGTTTCGTGTTGTCACCGCCAACGTGACGTCGGTGTTACGCATGGACACGTTTATCCTTTATAACATAGATATACAACGAATGCAGTTTAAGTTATATGGAATTTTTTTATTATTATTATTATTGAATCAGAATCCAATTATTATATAGATCTAGAATATTGTGTTGCAACGACAGTAAAAAATTCTAATCCATACTTTGTTTGGAGCTTGTGCAAAATCTAATCATATGAATAAAAATATATAACTTCAATTCGCATGACATTACTTGTTTTTTGTTTACATTTCGTAATAACTTTCCAGAATTGTTAAAAATATATAAATATGAAATGACTTTCGAAAATCGTTCGCAATTATACAGATGCATTCCATTCTTATATTCGTATACATAAATACAAAATTCTCCTAACACATGAAAGAGTATTTTCTAAATTACTGTTATTGAAAAACTTTAGTTTATATTACAAAAAAATAGCGTTATTGTATGCAAGTTGAAAGCGAGACAAACAAAACGTTTTAAAATAATCTAATATTTACACATTCACATTTGCTTTCGCGTGTAGACTATAAGTAAAAAAAAAATCTACCTAAAGTACAAAAAGAAAAAAATATATTTATTATTATATACTAAATTTTGCACAAGCAAACCGAACACGCATGTATTTTATTCTCCAAACAACTTCGATAATTTCATCAAAAATATAACCCCTAATCAAAATTTCTGTACAATTCAAATGCAGTGAGTGCAGCTACAAGTACATTGTGTGTTTTTTTTTCTTTCGTTTTCGTTTTGTAAAATAATCAAATGAAGCAACATTGCTTTATTGAGGTCGTACAAAATGCAAAAATGATATGTATCCATAACACTCTAGTATTTACGCCCGCTTAAAATGTACTATACAAACGCAATACCGAAAACGAGCATTGTTCAAATCGCGTGTTATTGTTCTAACAAAAATAACAATATTTTATTCATTGGTACCAGCTAGATGCTCAACACTGGGCTGTGTTCGTCTTTACATTAATAAACAATAAACGGATTTAATGATATTGCCATTTTCAATCCGTGTTCATATTGGGTGGAAAACTATCGAAATCCTAGCGTGCCGCGTCTCCATCAGAAACGAGATAGAAAATATTATATCAATACTTAGCCGTACATAGGTGCCTACTTTTGCAAGCAAACAATCACTGCCCTTATAGTTCAAGGGTGTCACGAATTGTATACTATTTAAGCTGTAATATCCACTTTTATGCAAAGTTCCTAAACCATTAAGGGGACTTCCTTAAACTAAAATGGATTCACCAGACATGCTCGGAAGAATTCCTAACTTTACAGAATATAATAAAAGAGCTGAACTTTTATACCAAGAAAAGTTCAATACTAATGTGAAAATGAAAAATCACAAATTTATTAAATGCTTTATACAAAATGCTGTGTAATTAAAGAAAAAGTTTTCTTTAAAACTTTAAAAGCAATGTAACAACTCTTTTCTGAAAATGGTCATAGATGATGACCGAAACGTCGATTGTTATAATTTTATTTTAATGTTTGTTTAGTCAGTTTTTAACTTTACAGCATTTTGTATACACCATTTAGTGAATCTGTGACTTTTTTTCCACGTTAATCTTCAACTTTACAGAATATTTTTATTAATTTATACCTACATAAATATAGTGATTTAACTACTCAAGTTATATCTCATTAGATACTAATACTTCGTACATATAATAGACCATTACTACAAATAATACAAATGTTGTATCAGTATGCATTGGGGACTATTTTTTCAAGCGAATAATTACGGTATGCTTTAGCTGGTGTCACGCTTTCACAGTGTCTTGCTTTTGCTTTCATAGTAGAAGCACGTCTTCTTTGCGCCTGACGGAGAAAGACTCAGATCTTTCGAAAGGCCTAGCCCATTTAAAATTTTTGATGGTGTTTTAAGAAGATTTTTTGTTCATATTCATTCACACCAGTTTTAACTTATTTTCTTTGAATAATCACGGTCCTTATAATCAAGGGTGTCACGAATTGTATACTATTTAAGCTGTAATATCCACTTTTATGGGAAGTTTTCAAACCATTAAGGGAACTTCCTTAAACTAAAACGGATTCACCTATGACATGTTCTGAAAAATTCTTAACGTTACAGACTATTTTATTAAATTTTAGCTATTATTTAAATATAGTGGTTTAACTACTCAAGCTATATCTCATTAAGTACTAATAATTCGTAAATATAATAAAACGTTATTACAAATATACAAATGTATATCAGTATACATTGGTGACTATTTCATCAAGGAAATAATCACTGTCCTTTTAAATCAAGGGTGTCACGAATTGTATGCTATTTAAGATGTAATATCCACTTTTACGCGAAGTTTTCAAACCATTCAAACCATTAACTTCCTTAAACTAAAATGGATTCACCGGACATGCTCAGAAGAATTCTAAACTTTACAGAATATTTTTATCAATTTATACATATATAAATAAAGTGAGTTGAATACTCAAGCTATATCTCATAAGGTACTAATACTTCGTAAAAATAATAAAACATTATTACAAAACAATACAAATAATATATCAGCATACATCGGAGCCTATTTTTGCAAGCAAATAATTAATCACTACTTTTATAATTCAAGGGTGTCACGAATTGTATGCTAATCAAGCTGCAATATCCCCTTTTATACAAAGTTTCCTAACCATTATGGGGGGCATCCTTAAACTGAAACAGATTCATCAGATTAATGCGCAGAAGAATTCTTAACATTAGGTATGTTTTAAAATTGATTTATATCTAAATAAATATAGCTGTTTAAATCTTTAAACTATATCTCAATATACAAACTGAATTTTTCCAAGTGAAAAAAATGTCCAGTCCGAGAGTCGGACAAAGATCTTCGGCTTAAATTGACAACGCTCTGCCTATTGAGTTACCTGGACCGACAACGAGTCCACGCATTTCACATAGATAATCTTATTCGTAACAGCGTCTAGTCTGTCATGTAGACAGCTCAACAGAATATATAGCAGGTAATGGAACGCCATTAGACGATGGATACATAGATACATTTTATTATGTTTAACTGAATCAAACTGATTTGTAAAGATATCACACGAGCTGATTTTTTCCAACTGAGTGAAAAAATGTCCAGGCTGGGAGTCGAAGTGGTTGACCGGTTGTCGGTCCAGGTAACTCAATGGACAGAAGGTTAGTAATATAATTTCGACTTCTGGCCTGGACATTTTTGATTCAGTTCGAAATCACTACACTCAGTACACTGTTAAAAATTTTGTAGTAGGTTGAACCAACTTTTGGTGCTCCAGCAGCTGCCACCATAAGATGGTGAAATCTCACTCCAAGATTTAGAGCTCCGATTGAACCTTAGCTCCAAATGTTGGTTCAAGATTTCACCATCTTATGGTGGCAGCTACTGAAGCACCAAAAATTGGTACAGCATACCACACAATTTTAACAGTGTATGATTGTGTTAAAAATAGTAAAATGTATCTACAGATCAATCGTTTAATGCAGTTCCTTTACCTGCGATATATTTTGTTGGGCTGCCTACATGGCAGACCACATACTATAGCCAATATGGATGTCTGAGTGAAATATGTCGGCCGGTTGTCGGTCAGAGTAACTCAATAGGCAGAGTATTGGCAACTTAAGCCAAAGGTCTTTAGTTTGACTCCCGGCGTGGACATATCTTCACTCGGAAAAATTCATTTCGTCTGATATTTTTACCAATCACTAGGATTGAGTTAAAAATAATAAAGTATATCGCTTTACGTGTTACTACTTCGCAAATAAAATAAAAAAGCTCTCCGTTTTCAACTAATGCAAATGTTATGTATAGAAATACTAAGTGTATATTGATGTCTGCATTTCCAGGCAAATAATCATTGTCCTTATAATTTCAAGCTTTCGCAAATTATATACGACTAGCAAGAATGACCAAGCTAAGCTCGGTCAAAATGAGCTTTGTGTTTACCTCTGTATATTATTCCCACTAAATCATTCTTGCAGTTTTAGATACAATTAGCTTGACCCTGAGACATAGTGACCCAAAGGGACACACTAATCGAATTTTTTCGAACATGCGACCTAATACAATGCTCTTCTCGAGCCTGAAAACGATGGAATACAAAATTTAGTGAAAATCGTTAGTCATATTCTACATAAAATAAGCTTGAGCAACGTTGATTCAAAAAACCACTTACCGAAATTTATCGAAAGTGTGAGCTATTTCAATGGTATTTTTGTTCTATGAAACGGTATAACCAAAAAAAATGTCAAAATTGTTTAAACATTTTTGAGATGGATGCCGTTAGCTTGACCCCGACCCATTATCACCAAAATGACCCACTAATAGAATTTTCTTGAGCTTGCGACCCAGCCCACTGGTTTTATATTGTCCAGAAACGGTGTAGTACACAGTTTTGTCAAAATCTTTTGAGCCGTTTTTTAGATAAAGTTAGCTTGATCCTAATCCATTAGGACCCAAAATGACCCATTCATTGAATTTTCTCGTACATGCGACCCTGCCCAATGGTCTTTACATGCTCGGAAACGGTATTATACAAAATGTTTTCAAAATGCTTTGAAGCGCTTTTTAAATACAATTAGCTTGAACCTGACCCATTGTGAGCCAAAATGTCCCACTAATCGAATTTCCTTGAACATGCGACCTAGCCCAATGGTCTTCTCGAGTCCGAAAATGATAGAATACAAAATTTAGTCAAAATCGTTTAAGCCGTTTTTTAGATAAAATTAGCTGGACCCTGACCCATTGTGAACCAAAATGACCCACTAATCGAATTTTCTCGAACATGTGACTTACCCCAATTCTCTTCTCATGCCCAGAAATGGTATAATATAAAATTTGGTCAAAATGTTTTGAGCATGTTTTTAGATTCAATTAGCTTGACTCTGGCCCATTGTGGTCCAAAATGACCCACTAATTGAATTTTCTCGAACATGTCACTTAGCCCAAACGTCATCTCATGACCATAAACGGCCGTATATTAAAAAAAATTGTGAAAATATCTTGAGCCGTTTTTGGATGTAATTAGCTTGACCCTGACTCATAATGACCCACTAATCGAATTTTCTCAAACACGTGACCCATCCCAATGGTCTTTTTGTACCCGAAAACAATAGCTTACAGAATTTCGTCAAAATAGTAGAGCCGTTATCTAGATAAACTTTGCTGGACCCACGGTGACCCAAAAATGACCCACTAATCGAATTTTCTTGAACACGTTATCCATCCCAATAGTCTTTTCGTGCCCGAAAATTGTTAGATACAAAATTTAGTCAAAATCGATTGAGCCGTTCTCTAGATATAATTAGCTTGACTCTGACCCATTATGACCAAAAATGACCCACTAATCTAATTTTCTCGAACACGAGACCCATCCCAATGGTCTTTTCGTGCCCGAAAACAGTAGGGTGCAAAATTTCGTAAAAATCGTTAGAGCCGTTATCTAGATAACTTAGATTGACCCACGGTGATCCAAAAATCACCCACTGATCGAATTTTCTCGAACATGTGACTTAGCCCAATGGTCTTCTCGTAATCCAAAACTGTAGAATATAGAGTTTAGTGAAAACAGTTAGAGCCGTTTTTTAGATAAAAATAGCTAGACCCACAGTGACCCAAAAATGACCCACTAATCGAATTTT
The DNA here is from genome assembly GCA_963932465.1 of Maratus speciosus. Lineage (NCBI taxonomy): Eukaryota > Metazoa > Arthropoda > Arachnida > Araneae > Salticidae > Maratus > Maratus speciosus. The sequence continues at coordinate 126,200,115 of OZ010790.1, read as the reverse complement.
CTCGAACACGAGACCCATCCCAATGGTTTTTTTCGTGCCTGAAAATGGTTAGATACAAAATTTAGTCAAAATCGATTGAACCGTTCTTTAGATATAATTTGCTTGACCCTGACCCATTATGACCCAAAATGACCCACTAATCGAATTTTCTCGAACACGAGAGCCATCCCAATGGTTTTTTTCGTGCCTGAAAACGGTTAGATACAAAATTTAGTCAAAATCGATTGAGCCGTTCTCTAGATATAATAACTTGACTCCGACCCATTATGACCCAAAATGACCCACTAATCGAATTTTCTCGAACATGAGACCCATCCCAATGGTTTTTTCGTGCCCGAAAATGGTTAGATACAAAATTCAGTCAAAATCGATTGAGCCGTTCTCTAGATATAATTAGCTTCACCCTGACACATTATGACCCAAAATGACCCAGTAATCGAATTTTCTCGAACACATGACCTATGCCAATGGTCTTTTCATGCCCGAAAACAGTAGGGCGAAAAATGTCGTCAAAATCGTTAGAGCCGTTATCTAGATAAACTTAGCTTGACCCACAGTGACCCACAATGACCCAAAAATGACCCCCTAATCGAATTTTCTCGAACATGTGACTTACCCCAATTCTCTTCTCATGCCCAGAAATGGTATAATATAAAATTTGGTCAAAATGTTTTGAGCATGTTATTAGATTCAATTAGCTTGACTCTGGCCCATTGTGGTCCAAAATGACCCACTAATTGAATTTTCTCGAACATGTCACTTAGCCCAAACGTCATCTCATGACCATAAACGGCCGTATATTAAAAAAAATTGTGAAAATATCTTGAGCCGTTTTTGGATGTAATTAGCTTGACCCTGACTCATAATGACCCACTAATCGAATTTTCTCAAACACGTGACCCATCCCAATGGTCTTTTTGTACCCGAAAACAATAGCTTACAGAATTTCGTCAAAATAGTTGAGCCGTTATCTAGATAAACTTAGCTGGACCCACGGTGACCCAAAAATGACCCACTAATCGAATTTTCTTGAACACGTTATCCATCCCAATAGTCTTTTCGTGCCCGAAAATTGTTAGATACAAAATTTAGTCAAAATCGATTGAGCCGTTCTCTAGATATAATTAGCTTGACTCTGACCCATTATGACCAAAAATGACCCACTAATCTAATTTTCTCGAACACGAGACCCATCCCAATGGTCTTTTCGTGCCCGAAAACAGTAGGGTGCAAAATTTCGTAAAAATCGTTAGAGCCGTTATCTAGATAACTTAGATTGACCCACGGTGATCCAAAAATCACCCACTGATCGAATTTTCTCGAACATGTGACTTAGCCCAATGGTCTTATCATGCTCGGAAACGGTATTATACAAAATGTTTTCAAAATGCTTTGAAGCGCTTTTTAAATACAATTAGCTTGACCCTGACCCATTGTGAGCCAAAATGTCCCACTAATCGAATTTCCTTGAACATGCGACCTAGCCCAATGGTCTTCTCGAGTCCGAAAATGATAGAATACAAAATTTAGTCAAAATCGTTTAAGCCGTTTTTTAGATAAAATTAGCTGGACCCTGACCCATTGTGAACCAAAATGACCCACTAATCGAATTTTCTCGAACATGTGACTTACCCCAATTCTCTTCTCATGCCCAGAAATGGTATAATATAAAATTTGGTCAAAATGTTTTGAGCATGTTTTTAGATTCAATTAGCTTGACTCTGGCCCATTGTGGTCCAAAATGACCCACTAATTGAATTTTCTCGAACATGTCACTTAGCCCAAACGTCATCTCATGACCATAAACGGCCGTATATTAAAAAAAATTGTGAAAATATCTTGAGCCGTTTTTGGATGTAATTAGCTTGACCCTGACTCATAATGACCCACTAATCGAATTTTCTCAAACACGTGACCCATCCCAATGGTCTTTTTGTACCCGAAAACAATAGCTTACAGAATTTCGTCAAAATAGTAGAGCCGTTATCTAGATAAACTTTGCTGGACCCACGGTGACCCAAAAATGACCCACTAATCGAATTTTCTTGAACACGTTATCCAACCCAATAGTCTTTTCGTGCTCGAAAATTGTTAGATACAAAATTTAGTCAAAATCGATTGAGCCGTTCTCTAGATATAATTAGCTTGACTCTGACCCATTATGACCAAAAATGACCCACTAATCTAATTTTCTCGAACACGAGACCCATCCCAATGGTCTTTTCGTGCCCGAAAACAGTAGGGTGCAAAATTTCGTAAAAATCGTTAGAGCCGTTATCTAGATAACTTAGATTGACCCACGGTGATCCAAAAATCACCCACTGATCGAATTTTCTCGAACATGTGACTTAGCCCAATGGTCTTCTCGTAATCCAAAACTGTAGAATATAGAGTTTAGTGAAAACAGTTAGAGCCGTTTTTTAGATAAAAATAGCTAGACCCACAGTGACCCAAAAATGACCGACTAATCGAATTTTCTCGAACACGAGACCCATCCCAATGGTTTTTTTCGTGCCTGAAAATGGTTAGATACAAAATTTAGTCAAAATCGATTGAACCGTTCTTTAGATATAATTAGCTTGACCCTGACCCATTATGACCCAAAATGACCCACTAATCGAATTTTCTCGAACACGAGAGCCATCCCAATGGTTTTTTTCGTGCCTGAAAACGGTTAGATACAAAATTTAGTCAAAATCGATTGAGCCGTTCTCTAGATATAATAGCTTGACTCCGACCCATTATGACCCAAAATGACCCACTAATCGAATTTTCTCGAACATGAGACCCATCCCAATGGTTTTTTCGTGCCCGAAAATGGTTAGATACAAAATTCAGTCAAAATCGATTGAGCCGTTCTCTAGATATAATTAGCTTCACCCTGACACATTATGACCCAAAATGACCCAGTAATCGAATTTTCTCGAACACATGACCTATGCCAATCGTCTTTTCATGCCCGAAAACAGTAGGGCGAAAAATGTCGTCAAAATCGTTAGAGCCGTTATCTAGATAAACTTAGCTTGACCCACAGTGACCCACAATGACCCAAAAATGACCCCCTAATCGAATTTTCTCGAACATGTGACTTAGCCCAATGGTCTTCTCGTAATCCAAAACTGTAGAATATAGAGTTTAGTGAAAATCGTTAGAGCCGTTTTTTAGATAAAAATAGCTAGACCCACACTGACCCAAAAGTGACCCACAAATCGAAATTTCTCGAACACGTGACCTAGCCCAATAGTTTTCTCGTGCCCGAAAATGGTTGGATACAAAATTTGGTCAAAATCGATTGAGCCGTTCTTTAGATATAATTAGCTAGACCCTGACCCATTATGACCCAAAATCACCCACTAATCGAATTTTCTCGAACACGAGACCCATCCCAATGGTCTTTACGTGCCCGAAAACGGTTGGGTGCAAAATTTAATTAAAATCGTTCGAGCCGTTCTCAAAATAAAATTTACATACACACACACACACACACAATTTTTGCACGCATTATAGTATAAGATTTAAATCTTAATATCCATTTTTATACGAAGTTCCTAAAACATTAAGGGGAAATTTCTTGCGTTGAAACGGATTCGCCTGGATAATCTGCAAAAAGAGGCTTAACTTCCTAGAATGCTGTAAAAAATTTGTTACTTTGTATATAAATAAAAATGTTTTATTAAACATTGAAAATACAGTTGGTAATTTTTAACTCATACAATTAAAAAGCTAGTTTTTTTTTTTTTAAACAAACAATCATTGCCCTAAGAATTCAAGGTTGCCATAAATCGTTTACTATTTCATCCGTGATATCCATTTTACGCAAAGTGCTTAAACCTAGCGGTAGATCAGCCAGCAAGAATCAAGTACCTTGATTTTGTTAAAATATCTCATCACATTAACCAACTGTTTCGGATTTTGTTTCAAGTGCGTGGTTTCTTAGACGAAGCATCGTACGTTACAAATTTCATTTTTCTCTTAAATAAATTGAAATATTTGTTTCAACCTTTAAAAGTCACCTTGTGGTGAAAGAATCGGTTTGGCCGCCTGTAAATCAGCGCATACGTAGTGTTTCCGATTTTGTTTCAAGTGGGTGATTTCTTAGACGAAGCATCGTACGTTACAAATTTCATTTTTCTCTTAAATAAATTTAAATATTTGTTTCAACCTTTAAAATTCACCATATGATGAAAGAATTCGTTTGGTCACCTGTAAATCAGTGTATATGTAATGTTGTTTCATACTTTAGAAATTTTAAAAATAAAAACGTATATACATTGTTTCTTAACTGTTCATAGATATTGAAATATTTTAATTCTGTTTATAATAAAAACAAGTATTTTAATAAATAGGCAGATTTTTTTTTTTTGTAAGAACTAGAATAAATTACCAGACTATTGAGGAAATTAATTCGTAAAATAATTGTTATACTGAGAAACATTTGTATTACATTGTAATTACATAAACAAGTATGTTTGTTTAAGTATTGGAAATGTATCTCATTGATTACGAATTCTTCAAACATAAAGTGCGATAGAAAGAATCATATCAAACCTTAGTCGTACGTTGGTACCCACATTTCCAAACAAGCAATAACTGCTCTTATAGCTTAAGCGTTCACGAACTAATATGCTATTTAAAAAGTAATATCCAATTTATAAACGAAGCTCCTAAATCATTATGGGGGGAGGGACTTCCTTAGAATAATGGGAATTCAATAGGCTAATGCGCAAAACACTTAATTCTTAACTTATTAGAATATAGTAGAACATTTTCATTACGTTTGTTCCTGTACACATTAAACACATGGAACACATGAACATATTGAACACATATTAGTTTGAATATTGAAATTACATTAGGTGTCAATGCTTTACAATGAAGACAAAAACGTGAGCTGTCTTAATGTTTGCAAAGATAAAATAAATATCATATCACTACTTAAACGTACAATAGTGCATATTTTATTTCAATCGAACAATTACTGTCCATAATACAAGAGTGTCACAAATCGCACACTAATTTAATAATCGTTAACTACTGTGAACGGTTTCGCAGAGCGCTTCTTTTTTTTTCCATTTTCACAGTTTAACTTGTAACTATAGATACTGGTGAAATTTTGTTCGGTTTCAACCTTTAGTACCATGGCTAAGAGACTTCTGAAAAGGTGAATTTTCACTATTGTATCTAAAGTTTAGTACCTATGAATTAATCAAGCCATTCATTTTTCGATAAAAAAAAAAAAGTCTCAGAAGCTGCCCACAGTAGCTATGCGGCTGTTTCTGTCATAGCAGATAAGGGTTAAGCCATAATATTAATTTTTATGCGAAATTCACAAACCATAACGAAGGTCTTACTTAAACGAAAATTGAATTACTTGATTAATGCATATAAGAATTTTTAAAAGAATTAGAATATTTGGGAACATTTTTATTACTTTGTACCTAAAGAAATCTGTTTGTTTAAATTTTGAAAATGTATATCATTATTGTTAATTATTCATAAATAAGAGAAGAAAGAAAATCATGCTCCAAGCAAATAATGTGAAACGCTTTCAAATGTTACGTGTAATATGTTTTATCTTTGTCACGTTTGAACTCAACACCGCCCAATGCATTTTCTCATTCATTACAAATGCGTTTAGTTAACTGCTTCTACAGCAAGGGCCTGATTACCTAAGAATCCCATGAATATGTGCTTTCTTTCTAAAATTTAAAATTGGGCCTCAAAAACGATTGTAAAATTATCTCTAATTCCCCTCTCCCTTTTTTTTTTCTTTTTTTTCTTCCCCTACATTACTCTCTTAATTTTGTTATTAGTAGAAAGTTAGTCTAATGCAAGAGAATATCTTACACTACTTTTTTGTGTGAAATTTTGAGAAATCTGAAGATGGTCAGATGTTAACCAATCTTATGACATCCTTATGTGCTGATTATAGAAATAACCACGTAATTGACCATACAGGAACTATAGATATACTATAAATATGCACTATCTAAAGTTTATGCAGAGATCATTAAAAAAATAAAATGATGTAGTGTTTACAAAACTTTTCCTGAATGAAAAGGGGCCTAAAAATGCTCTTGTATTTCCTCTAGTTTCAGGATTGGTCGGGCATCTGTCTACAACAAAAGCAGTGCGTAAACGGGAAAGAAAATCTTAATAATGAAATCAAGTATGCTCAATGAGTCCATCGTCAGAACCTATGCAGGATGAATAAATTCGATGGTAGCCATACTGAGCATATATATGCATATGCATATATATTATAAATTGTGCTTAGCTTAAATGCGCTAGTTTTATTAGTAAATGAGCATCTTACTTATAATGCCATGACTCTGTACACGATTTGTGATGTATTTAAGCTAGTGATTGGATTCAAAAACCTTAGATTTCAGGGCTTGTAATAAAGCTACTTAGTCTACATGTGAGATTCATTTCATATTAAATCGAGAACGTTTTACAATTTTGTAGTTCACTTTTTTTTCTCACTATCTCTCATAGTTTTAGAGATTTCTAAATTTTGCCACTTGGGGGGCGTTGAAATTACTCTGATATTACAGCGAATATTCGTTTTACTATAGATAGACACTTGTTCCTTAGGAGTTCCATACGTTCAAGAATTATTTGGGCATTTCTGGGTTTAAATTCATATCCTATATCTTCTTTGTTTTTTTTTCCTCTATTTTTTTTCGTACTATATAACCTTGTTGTAATTGAGGCGTTTTATGCAGTTTAAGTATGATGAATTTCCTCTAAAAGCTCCTTTTTTGAATGCATAGAAAGTCCCCCATACTTAGTAGCAAAGCATGCTTAAAACTTTGGATTGTCACGCAATTGTTTTTATTTCTACAATAATGCCTACACTATACACACAAAGAAGATAAACAGAACTCGGAGATTCCCTGAAAGAAAATAAAAATTGAGAAAGAAATTTAAATGCTGTGTTACCACAGATACTTCTATGCTTTACAAAACATAAAACCAAAATAAAGAATTGAATCGGAAGAAAATTTACCATCCGAAATGGATATTAGGTAAAGTTTACATTTATACTTTTTGTAAATATTGGATTATTTATTGTATTCATTTTCATGTATTTTCGCAACTCATTTTATGGTAAATGGACAAGAGATTATCAAATATTTTAACTGTTCGCGTGTTACAAGTTAAATAGCGAGAGAGAGATCACATTTATATGTGCATTTTGAATCGAAAAATAAATACTTTATCTTGATTAGTGTGTGATAAAAGGAACCTGGAACGGCATGTAACCGAGTGATATGATAAACAAACAATTGCGTGTACGTAAGTATCTACAAAGACAAGATACATAAATGCGTAGCATTGGTTTATAACTTGTTTGAAAATGAAATATATTGGTAAAAGTATTTCATATGTTAATGATGTAAAAAAAAAAAAAAAAAAAAAAAAAAAAAAAAAAAAAATGTAACTTGATTGCAGAATTGTTCTGTTTAAACTGGGCAATCTTTTCAGATTTGTATGTTTTAAATTAAACATTATACTTTGTGGCTAAGCACATTTTCCCTTCACAGATCTAAATATCCCATGTTAAACTATGGCAAAATTTAAACACAAGATTACCTATTGCAATTATCAATGTTTGGTTCTATCAGCAGAAAGTAATGTCCGAAAATGTAAACTGGATTTTCGAAAATTATTTCCGTACTTACGTAAAATGGTTACTCTAACAGTTCGCAGAAAACGAAAGAAAAGTCATCGCAGAATACTAGAAACTCTAAAAACACTATATAAAAAAATGGCGCTTCACTGTAAAAAAAAAAAGGACTAAAATACTGAAATACTACTGGCAAGCTAGACGTCAGTACTATTTCAGTATTTTAACGGAACTTTTTTCCCGGTAAATTACAGAAATGTTTCCGTTTTTTTTTTTTTTGGAATTTAACGGAAAATTTTCTGTAATTTACCGGGGAAAAGTTCCGTTAAAATACGAAAATAGTACTGGCGTCTAGATTGCTAGTAGTATTTCCGTATTTTAGTCCTTTTTTTTCATTTTACAATGTTGGACAGTACCGCAATAGCACTAAAAATAAACCCCATAGGGCGACTTCTCTTTATTTGAAACACTAAATGGTAACGCTTTACCACAAAGTACGCTCCGCAGCTGGAGAATCCAAGGCTGTATTTAAAGCCAATTCAAGAGAAGTTATTGGCCTTTCTTCTCCAACCGTTTTGGGCTTATTGAATTAAGGAAGAGGAGTCTCAATAATGGAAAGAGGCGGAGATGGATTTGAAGGAAAGCTTTCCGCTTTTCTGAATGATTCTTCAAAAGCAGCTAAAAATAAAAAGCACCACCTAACCACAAAAAGTTGGATGATACATCTATTTGGACCTTAAATTTGTATTCGATTGACGGGAGTGAGGATTGGCGAAATACAAAGATACTCACTATTACCAGCTTATTTATACTAACTAGTCAACCACAGAAATCTAATCAACATGTTACTGCGTAAAATAACCGCGATAATCAGATCCGTTATACTTTGAAAAAGTAAAAATACTGACAGAAAAGATAGTTCTTTCACGCACAATTGTTAGAATCCGGTTAACACGCTCACACACAAAACTCAGCAATCTTCTTAATCCTGGACTACCTTCATAAAGAGAGTAGCAAGGCACTCCGCTACATATTAAGTAATGTGTTATTGGGTGTTTAAATTTCTCCATAGTTTAATATAGGACTTCGTGATCCGCGAGGATCGCTGAATTGTTCCCGTAATTAATTGAGGAACTTGATCAACTGATAAACCTTTATAAACCTTTCTTTATTTGCTCAGCAAAAACAATCAACATCTGTTCATCGTTAGAGTCATTTCAATAACTAAAGTTTACTGAGGATCAAAACTTGCTGGCTCTCTAAACTTATGTACAATATAAAAATTTCTATAGACGAATAAACTACAAGTTTTGTTTCACATAAAACAGATGTTTAACATTTAAATATATTCAGTGGAATACATATATATTTTAAAGGTCGTCAATTCTAAAAAAACGCAAACATGAAAATTTTACTCAAATATCTTATTTTGAGAGAATTAATAATAAAAAATGTATATATATACCAGTTTCAGAAAAACCACGGGTGTATCACGATAATTCCCCATTTAACCAGATGATAATCCTTTCTTTATTTGTTAAGCAAAAACACTCAACATCTGTTCATCATTAATTTCCATAACTAAAGTTTACTGAGGATTAAAACTTGCTGTCTCTCTAAACATAGGTATAACATAAAAATTTCTATAGACGGGTAAACTACAAGTTTTGTTACACATAAAATAGATGTTTAACATTTGAATTAATTCAAACCAATAACCTGTTGATTCTAGAAAAAAAAAAAAAAAAAAAAAACGCAAATATGAATAATTTACTGAACTATCTTATTTTGAGAGAAATAATAGTAAAAAAAAAAAAAAAAAAAAGTTAGGTACAGAAAAACCACAACATGTATCACGATAATTCCCCGTTTAACCAGCTGATAATCCTTTATTTATTTGATTGGCAAAAACACTCAACATCTTTTCATCATTAGAGTCATTTCCATAACTAAAGTTTACTAAGAATTAAAACTTGCTATTTCTTTAAACTTATGTATAACATAAAAATATCTACAAAGGAATAAACTACAAGTTTTATTTCCCATAAAACAGATGTTTGACATTTAAATTAGTTCAAGCCAATAACTTGTTAATTCTGAAAAAAAAAAATGCAAACATAAAAGATTTACTCAAGTGTCTTAGTTTGAGAGAATAGAAAAAAAAAAAAAAATGCAAACATAAAAAATTTACCCAAGTGTCTTAGTTTGAGAGAATAGTAAAAAAAAAACAAACATGTCAGTTTCAGAAAAACCACAGCATGTATCACTATAATTCCCCGTTTAACCAGCTGATAATCCTTTCTTTATTTGTTCGGCAAAAGCACTCAGCATCCATTCATCATCAGAGTCATTTCCATCACTGCCGTTTACTGAGGATCAAAACTTACTACTTGCCCCAATCCATCCCGCTCTTATAACCGGTAACGACATTTGGCATCTTCCAAATCTTCATCCACTTTCCATGCCCCATTACCGCCCACATTGTGCCTATCCGCCCCGATTTTTCAATAAATAACCAAGATTTCCTGCGCCCCAGTAAGTGCTATCATTCCATGTCCGGCGCAGATATCCTCTCAAAAACACAATTCAGATTATTTGTTTTTATATCCCAGACTTAAATGTGAGATCATTCTTGATTCATGGAAGGCTTTGAGCCGGAGTATTCCTTGCTATACATAGGCTTTATGGCCGATATTTTACTTTATGCTATCTAATTTGATATGTTATAGAGTACGGTTTAAGAGTTTTATTTCACGGGATATTACTTAAAGGTCCCGGTGGAACGTATTTTAACAAGGGTATCCGCCTGAGTTTTATCTTCCGTAAATATTAAAATTTTGCTGGTTTCGTTGGTTGCTTGTTTTATACTTGAGTCTTTCGTTTCGCTTAATAAAATTTAGGGTCATGAAAATCTCATAGCGCAGAGTCGATAGGGCAGTTTTATACTTACGGCTGTAACTTCTACTTGCCATTTCTTTATTTTTTGTGTATTTAGATGTTATTTATTTACACCATAAAATAGATATTTTCATCAGAGATTTTAAACAATGACTAAAGTAATCGTATTTATTCTTTTAATACAGTTTTATAAAATTTCAACCATTCTAACATAAGCATCGAATTTCGGGAAAGCTGAATATCTACATGGGTAATTTTTTAAATGTTTCAGATAAAGTTTTAGTTCTAATGTTTAGTTAATGTTTTAGTTCTAAAACAATTTAAAAAATAAATTAAAGTTAAAAATCTAGTGCTAAATTCACCTTGAGTTAAATAATTAAAATTAATATAAAAAACACAAATAAATGTACTAAAATTACTTTCAGAAGCATACATATAACATAAACTTATTTGAAATGCATTAAAAATATCCTAAAATACCTTAAACACCATTAAAAAACCCAAAATGTTTTAAACAATTACACGGCCGTCATCAATGAAGATTTAAATGTTGTTATTATTTTTCTTTGCGCTTATTCGAGAATTGTGTAGAATAAATCATTATAAAGTTTGTACGTCACATGTGATGCCAGATAAAGGTATTGAAATTTCCAACAAAACGAACTTGTATCTATATGCAGCAGCACTCTAAATTAAAATGTCTGAAATTCAGACACTTAAGTGTCTGAAATGGAGTGTTCAATTTTCAGACATTTTAAAATGTCTGAATTTTTTCAGACACTTTTTGCGTCTGAATTTCAGACACTTCAAACGTCTGAATCGCATCCATTTTTTTGTAATCATCATACGTAGCCATGTTTGACCACGTTGAATCCTGGAAAAATATTTGGCTGTGGTCCTGCCCCCCCCCCCCCCCCCCCAATACAGCCTGATTTTTTTGGTGCTCTCAGTTTTGGTATACAATTTTCGTTACGTTGATAATTTAAATCTTTTACGACATTGTACTGATTATAATCAATATCGTGAACTTCAGGAGTAGAACAAGATTAAAAAACAAAAAATATTTATCTAAATATTAGATTTTTTAAAATTTATTTTGTTTTTAACCTTATTTTACTTTAAAAGTTCAAAATATTGATTATAATCAGTACAATTTCGAAACAGATTTAAAATATAAGCTTTACAAATATTGCACATCAAATTTGGGGGCACTACAGTCGTAGGGGGACGGGGCACTTCCCAGTTTGCCCTTCCTTTAATCAAGAAGTACTTTTGCAAAAAACGCAACCCTGCATTATAGTTGTCTAAATTGAGATGTCCGGTATTCGGGAGTATCCGTTGTGGAGGTTAATGGAGATTCTCGAATAGCGAACACCTCTATTTAACGAATACTTTTTTAATCAGCAGACATACATATTTGTATATTTTTACCTCAAAAAAGTAGACATCTCCAATTATCGGACAAATTCCGCGGTCCCGAAGTGTTCGCTATTAAGGGCTTTTAAGGTACATAGATAAATATATATATATATTTTATAATCTTGTCCTACTCTAAAAGTTCAAAATATTTATTATACTCGGTTGAATGTGGAAAAAGATTTAAAATATCAGATGTACGAAAATTGCAAAAATCCCACCCCCCACCCCCCCAAAAAAAATTAAAATATAAAAAAATATATTGCCACATAGGCAATTTTACATATACATCACTTGATAATCACAACAGCCATTTAACTATGAATAATGAAAATAAATAAATAAATATTCTACTTTAATAACATTGGGGAAAAAATGACTTTGGTATTTTGTTAAATATATTTGCGTTTTTAAACTTGTCCTACTCTAAAAGTTCAAAACTTTCATTATAATCAGTGCAAGATTTAAGATATCAGCTTTACAAAAATTCATGCAAAATCCCCCCCTCCCCCCCCCCCCCCAAAAAATGAAAATACTTATTTAAAAATTATGTTTTTAAAAAAATTATATTTCCACATGGACAAGTTTTTATGTAGATCAGAGGGTACTCACAAAAGCTATTCAACTATCAATAAAAACAAATAAGTACATATTCTATATTAAAAACATGAGGAAAAAATAACTTATTATTTCCAAACTTCTTTCGTCTTAAATATATACAGTAACATCTGTCATTTTTGTATTTTTCGTATAAGTGCATATAAATAAAGTTACCACAATTTTAAATACGAAATCTAGTTAGAGGTTTTTACTTTTTCCCATTATAAATTTCAAATTACTTTTTTATTAAAAATAATAAAAAAATCAGTAGTAGAGTTGATTGCAAATCAAATACATATGTATTTTTACAGGCAGGTTCATATAATAGACCAGTCTCATTTACTTTATTTATCTTTTTTTAATCTGCGGTTTTATGCCAGGAAGTAAGAAAGCATTAGGTCAACTTTCAAAGTTTTTTTTTTTCTTTACTTCCTTGTGGCCGTGATTTACTGCGAGATAAAAATTATCCATTTGAAACTAAGAACTGACATTGAATATATAATTCGTAATAAAAAAGAACGTCATAAGTTTAAAAATATATACTTCTAGAATTAGTGGGGTTTTTTGCGAACAGATTCAAAACTAATTAAATTTCATGCAGGATTTTGTTTAGTACAATAAATAAAATCATAAAATACACTAATTTTACTACTATAAAGAAACTTACTTGAGTTGCTGCAAGGGGTAAGAAATATTCCTCGATTTGAAATTTTAAAAACTACCACAACCACAGTGAGGGAGAAAGACTTTCATCAGTTTAAAAGGTAATCCCATAATACATCCGACTAGCCATATTTAAAGGATGAGATGTTTCATCCTAAAAACAGGACCCGCCAGACAAAAGTTTCTTTTTTTTGCCAGTTTCGACAGGACGAAGATGAATAACACAATATTATTGATATAAATTGATACGAGTTAACACTATGCCCATTGCACACGCTTTGTAGAATTTCCGGGTGTAATCTTCAACCGCCGTCTACTTCTGTTCTGTGTCTATCCCGCCCTTGTATCGACGACAGCTTCTAAGAGACATTTGATGTCGAGCACACACGTCAGATGTATGTATTCAATAAATAAATACTCCAAGTTAATACGAATTAAAATCACAGTACTTCACATTTCGCAAAAAACGAATTAAAATACACGCGTACATAAAAACAAACTTTGTTTGAATTACAACGTATACCACTTCGAACGAAGACATCTAAAACGCATGCGCAACTGGGAGTGCTAGTGCCCCCTGGTGGTTATTGCGTCGGAAGAATCAAAACATCTTAAATTAAGACACGTTTAAAGCAATGAAGTGTCTTAAAATAAGACGTTTGCGGATATTTTAGACATTATTCTCAGTTCGTTTACACCATGGTCATAGTAAGACGCTTATGTATCTTAAATTAAGACATCTATAGTGTCTTAATTTTCAGATTAAGACACTTAAGTGTCTAAAATTCTTTTTCAGTCACATATGTGTCTAAATTTAAGACGCTTCTATTTGCAGTGAGATCTTTCCACACTCCATGGATATCATATGAAGTTTTACATATAGTTTTTAATGTATTTTAGGATCTTTTTAATGTATTTTAAATAATTTTATTTTATATGTATGCCACTGAAAGAAATTTTAGTACATTTATTTGTGCTTTTCATATGAATTTTAATAATTTAAAAGATATAAATGAATCATAAGAATGACTATATTTTAGAAAGTTTTAATGCAATTACTCCATAACGGACACTCCCAAATAGCGGATACCTCTAGCGAACATTTAAAAAATATCTTCCCAACATCTACCTATTTGTATGCTCTTACCTCTAAAAAGAGTACTCCTCCGAATAACTGACAAGTTCTGCGACTCCAAGGTGTCCGTTGTTTTGAGGTTTTATTGCACTTCTTTTATGCAATACTTCTTTTGATAGAACATGTATTTGCACTCAAATGATTTAAAAGAATAGTAGAAAATTTAAAAAAAAACATAATTCAGAAAAGTCATACTTTAATATTCTAAACGCAATTCCTTTAGATGCGACGTGTTTCATATCTCTGTTAAAAGAAAAAAAATGCAGAATGGGGCCGAATTTGACCGACAAATTCAGATGGGTGACAGTAGACAAGAGGAACAAAAATTGCAATGGAACATGCTCTCACAAGCACCTGTTAATCAAAAATTCAGGACATTCTAGCCTAGCTCAACTTGGGTTGACGGTAATAGCTTTCAGAAAACTGAAGTATATGTTATAATGAAACTTTTAACAGGCATGCTCACTTTTGTTGTAAATATGATAAAATAGAAAAAAAGTGCTATAAGTTTCCATTATACAGCAGTACACTGTAAAAAAAAATCTCTAAAGTTACTAAAATTTTTCTAGGAAACTGGGATTCTTAGAAATTTTTATGTAATGGCAAGAACAAAAATTCATATAAGAGATACACTTTTGTTCTCTTAATGAAAAAATCAGTAAGGTTGCTTTTAATTTTTAAGGAAACTGGGATGACTAGAACTTTTTATGTAACTGCAACCTGGTTTACCCCACCAGTGGCTGAGAGGTTCTGCTCTCTAAACTGGTAGACGGGAAGTGCTGGGTTCAAAAACCCAATCGCGCCCGTCGGCCTAATCGTTCGGAGTTTTCGTGGTTTTCTTCGAGCCATGGATTTCGCATAAATACGGGTTAGGTTCCCTTAGAAAGACCCCCACGAAGGGCACTCCCCCCCGGGCCTATATCCCTAGTGTAGATAATCGGCCGTCAAAAATCAACCAACCAACCAACCAGCAACCTGGGTTACAGATAAAATTTTAGCAAGATTACTGTAATTTTAGTAGATTCTTTTGTAAAGGTACAGATTTCTGTAGCTTTACAAAAACTGTTTTTATAGCTTTACATCTTTTTTTGTACAGTGTACAGATAAAAGTTCAGTAAGCATACAGATTTATGTAACTTTACATCTGTAGAATTACAGATTTTTTTTTTTTTTTTTTTTTTTTTTTTTTCAGTGTATGGACTTAACGCTTCCCGTTTTGAACTGTGATTGCCAGTTCATGCGGTATCATCGATTGCGTGAGCACCCTGTTTTTAAAAAACTTTTCGTGATGTTATCACATTTCACATAAAACGAGGAACATATCGTTACACTTTCATTGCAGTATTTTTACTTTTCTTAAAATTATTACTGGCAACTTGAGTTCAGTTAGGGTGAAACAGCCTGTATTTGTGACTAAATAGGTGGTTTGCGACCCCATGGTCTATTGTATTTTTTCATCCTCTTGATGCCTAATATCTCCTTTATGAATTTGTCGGTTGAATTCGGCAACACCCTTTATATTAATTTAATTGCGGTACACGTAATGAAAAAAAGAAAAAACATAGCTTTGGTTGGAATTTCCATATTTTTACGGAATTTTGGGATGATTTCGTGAATGTCTCAGAAACTAACGAATTTTGATTTAAGTGTTTCCTTGACAGATATATGTGCGAAAAGTCTATATAATTTGTCGTTTTTGCTAAGGCCTTGCATTTTTTTAACCATCTAGAAAGAATTCCAGTTTTTTGTCAATACAATTTCCGTATTTAAAATGACCTCCTTATTTTGTAATACAATAAAATAATAATTTTAAAAAATCTCACAACTTTAGAGATGATGAAAATTTACATTATCTGCCAAAGATATTCTCAAACTACTCTTTTTGACATATTCACAAAATCCTTTTCATTGGAAAAAAAGAAATCCTTAAAAATTCTAAACTGGCAATCGATGGATTTTTTCTTTTTAGTGTCGTTCGATGTCGTTCATGTTCGTTTCGATTGATATCTGACGGTTTTTCTTATAAATTAACTTTATTTTCGCTAAGATGTTATATATTCCCGAGGAGGTCATCCGCGGAGGATTCCTAGGCGATGTTTTGTTGGCGTTTATCGATAAGGCAACCACGACGAGTGACATGTTCTGGCAACCCAGTTAACCCTAACATGCACATAAATCTGCTTGGCGACATTTACTTGGCAGAAAAGGGGTTTTCACGCAAAAAAAAAAAAAAAAAAAAAAAAAAAAAAAAAAATCTAAGATGGCTGTCGCGGGAATATATAACATCTGTTCCCTTTTTAGGTGCGTTCGTAATTATATAAATACGTAGCACCTATAGTCGTCGTTCAGTCCGTCCGTCTGTCTGCCCGCATATAACAGAGCATAAACTATCCAACCGAATGGTCTGAAATTTTAAATATATGATTTTTGCAAAATTTTGTTGAGCCATTTCAAATTTTATGAAAATCGGATGTATAGTTTAATTACAGGGACAGTCAAAAGTTTTTCTTTACATTACGGCCAATGGGAAATATTATTGCAAGTGCATTTTAATGATGTTACAGCCTTCCGAAGGGTCTGAAATTTTAAAGATATAATTGTTGCAAAATTTTGTTAAGCCCTTTCAAATTTTAGGAAAATCGGATGTATATTTTAATTACAGGGATAGTCAAAAGTGTTCGTGGAATGGGAAAAAAAATTATTGGGAGTGCATTTTAATGATGTTAAAGACTATGCATTTTATGAAGTGCAAAAAATTATACATTCAGTACAATATCGGGTGCAAAAAATAATTATAAAACTTGTTATAGTACGGACGCACCTCATTTGCCACGTTTGACGAGCAATTTCCAACTTATTTTAGTTTTCTTGCAAAAATTACACATTTAGCAGAAATTTGGGAAAAAGTATTCTTTTAATATCTTCTCTCAATGTATTGTAAACAGATATTTTGATTTGCCATTTTTACTACTAATGTTGCTGATGCTTTCTAAGTAATCGCTTTCTAAATCATTATCATCACCTTACATCAAAATGAAATATATACATCGTCAAGAAGCAGGCACTTTAAAATTTCACTAAATAGGATGGATAAACTTTATTTTGTTACATCATAAATGTACAAGGGGAGCACAAATGATGGACACGATTTTAAAAAATCATATTTTCGAAACTACTGCACATATTACAATAAGTGATACATGAATTTAATGAGAAATTTACTAAGATTTTTTTCAGTTACAAACGTTCGATGTGTGACACTCTTATTACATGGCATACGTTCAATCTGTAATCCAGTTCGTTCCAAACATTTTGTAGCATCGCTCTGTCATGGTTCTGAATGTTGCACAAATGCGTTCTTTAAGTTCTGGCAGTGTTTTCAGCATTGGTGATACATAAACAATGTCTTTGACGTAACCCCACAAAAAGAAATCACATGGTGTCAGGTCTGCGGGATCTTGGTGGCTATGTGATTAAAGGTAAATCACCATCACCCGCTTGAGAACAGCTTAGATTTTATGTTTCAGCAGGATGAAGCCCCACCTCATTTTCTTTGCAGGTAGTAATGTAGTTACTTGAAGGAGGAGCTTTCACACCGGTGGATGTGGACGTTTGATGTTTGGAACGAACTGGATTACAGATTGGACGTATGCCGTGTAACAAGAGGGTCACACATCGAACATTTGTAACTGAAAAAAAAAAAACTTCGTATATTTCTCTTTAAATTCATGTAATCACTTATTGGAACTGTTGACAGCTATTCTGAAATATAATCTCCAAACAAGTACATTAAAACAATCAAGCTAAGTAAATTGTTTTTCATGTGTCAAATGTGATTTATAAAACAATTATCAAAAGTGATTATAATCTAAAGGAAGGAAGTGAAAGTGAAAAGTGATTGCACAATCATAAACAAACATTTTACTGTAAACATTTCGCGATACTCAAGAACTATAGACATTGATAGACTCTTATTTTAAATTACTATAAATATAAATATTGATACAAATAATTTCTTATTAAGATTTACGTCACAAATTTCCTGTTTTATATTGCTGATAATATTTTATACATGCTTTCTCTATTTTTTACTTGTATCCCAGACTCTCCAACGGAGAGATGTATTTCTAAAGCTTTTATTAAATGTTAATTTTCGTTCTATTTAAAAAGTTTCAGGACAAATTTAAGTTTTACAAGTCACACAAAAAACATGTGTCTTTTAAATGACATGAACATCACACGATCAGTGCATGTGGGTAAATCGGAAATATAGGAGAAGATCAAGACATAATTACCCTTACCAGATGATATACGGATGTGTTACCAGATGATATACGGATATACATAAATACAAGGTAAGCAAAATTTATCTTATCTATGTTTTGTTTTATATTGAGTAATAGATATATATATATATATATATATATTTTTTTTTTTTTTTTTTTTTTTTTTTTTTTTTTTTTTTTTTTTAGGATAAAACCGAACATCACGCAATTACTGTTAGCAAAGTTTAAATATTGCTATCAAATTGATTATGAGAGTGAAAAAAAAATTCTCAATAAAAACATCGTCATTAATTGATAAAAATAGAAATCTGGTAATCCGATAGGGTAATTTATTAGAAATAAAAAAAATAAAACGAATCTTAGCAACATTATGGCTTCTACAAAAGATAGCACGACCATTGAAAAATTGAACGCCAACAATTATACAAACAAGCGGTTCAAGGTCGAAATGCTATTGATTCGAGATGAACTTATTGAAGTTATTACGGAAGAGGCCCCCACTCCACTGAACGATGCTTGGACCAAGAAAGACAGAAAAGCAAGAGCTTTAATAAATTTGTCCATTGACGACAGTCAAATAGCACAATGTCAAAAATTTAAATACAGCTAGGCAAACATGGGATGCACTTAAACAAATCCATGAGAGATCTAATCTCTCTAGTAAGCTGTACTTGCTACGAAAATTGTACAGTACAAAATTAACTGAAGGTGGCAATATGACAGCCCACATAACAAAAATTTTAGAGATAGTGGATAAACTGTCAGCAATTGGCGAAAATATAACTGACTCGCACATTTCGGCACTGCTGCTGTGTTCGTTGCCACCGTCCTACAATACCCTAGTTACTGCCCTGGAGGCCAGAGATGAAGCTGAGTTAACCGTACAATTTATAAAAAGCGAGCTTACGGATGAATATACTCGCAGAGTAGATAATACTGAAAATTCCGAAAACAGCAATAAAGCATATAAAACACGAGGTAAATTTAATCATTCAGACCAAAAAAGAGGCAGCAATAAGTACTGCTCACACTGTAAAATGAAAAACCACTCAAATAAAGACTGCTGGTTTCTAAAAACGAAAAACAACAACCGTTACACTAATAACAGACACTATAAAAATAAAAACAATTCAACATCACTAGTTTATGAAGAAAATAATTTACATAAAAATGCGGAACCTGAAGAAAGAAAACTCGCAGTAAATGAAAACAACAGTGTTGCTTTACTAACCGAAGAGTCCGAAAAAAAGGCACTTTTGTAATGGACAGTGGCAGTTCCAGTCACATAGTAAATTCAAAAGAATTTTTTACCAAAATTACAAATAATAATGAAACAAACGTCACAGTCGCTAATGGTAATAAACTGATTTCATATGGATCTGGAGAGGTTATAATTCATACCGAAAATAAAAACAACAAATTATATTGCGTGACATACTATACGTTCCTCACATAGAAACTAACCTGCTGTCAATGAGTAGGGCAACTAAAAACGGTTGCACAGTCAAATTTGAAAAAGATAAATGTGACATAATTCATGAAGGTAAGATTATACTTCAAGGTAAACTTAAAAACAATCTGTATGAAATACATGTTAATAAAGATGAAAATCACAAGCACTATGCAAATGTCAACTACAACTGCTCAAATGCAAATTGCATAGATTTGTGGCATAGGCGAATGGGGCATAGGAGCTACGACACAATAAAATCCATGTTATCAAAGGACTTAGTTGAGGGAATTAAATTCAACAACTGCAAACATAATGCGAAATGTGAGGTATGCATCAAGTCAAAAATCAGCGAGAGCCCCATTTCCTAAATCAGGTGCATATAGAGCTACAAAAAGGCTCGAGTTCGTTCATTCTTATGTATGTGGTCCTATAAATACACCCACAATTGGGGGGAAAAATACTTCGTCACTTTTATCGATGATTATACGCGATTTTGTGTAATTTATTTAATTGCAAATAAAAGTGAGGCTTCAGAAAAATTGAAAGAATACATCTCAATGGTGAAAAACAAATTTGGAAAAATGCCTACTGAGATAAGATCGGACAACGGTGGTGAATGTACGGGTAACGAAATAGAAAAATATCTAAAAGAAAATGGAATTCATCATCAGCTCACCGTACCATTTAACCCAAGCCAAAACGGTGTCGCAGAGCGTAAGAATAGGTCGCTACTAGATATGGTTAGAAGTATGCTAATGAAGCAAATCTCCCGCTTAAATTATGGGGGGAAGCCATATGTACCGCGAATCACTTACAGAACCGGCTACCTTTAAAGTCGGTAAGCACCACACCCTATGAATTGCGGATGAATAGGAGACCAAATTTGAAATATCTCAAAGTTTTCGGCTGTACTGCATACGTCTACATACACAAATCAAAGAGAGGAAAATTAGACAATAGAGCTGAAAGGGGCACTTTTGTCGGATACGACAGTCGCTCTAAGGCGTACAGAATCTATACAAGTGACGGAAGAGTAATATTGGCCAGAAGCGTAAAATTTATAGAAAATAAAAATAATCCAGATACTAACGAAAATCTAGATAGAAGAGAATTAATCGCGGAAACAAACAAACAAACACAACAGAAAGACACGAATGAAATGCAAATAGATCTGACACCAACACAAAATGAACTAATTCCACCACCTGCGTCACAACAACAAATTCCACAAGTGAGAAAATCAGAAAGAACCAATAGAGGTGTGCCGCCGGACAGGTTTGCTTATGCAGTCCGGCACGATCCAGTATGTGTACCTAACAGTTGGGAAGATATGATGATTATAGAAAATCCTATAGAAAAATAGAACTGGTTAAAAGCGACAGGAGAGGAAATGAATTCTCTTAATGAAAATGAAACCTGGTGTTTAGTTGATCCCCCACAAGGAGCAAGAGTAATTGGTTCGAAATGGACTTTTAAAGCGAAATATGACGAATTCGGAAAAATCAAGCGTTACAAAGCGAGATTGGTCGCACAAGGATTTAGACAAAAATACGGAGTAGATTTCGATGAAACTTATGCGCCAGTAGTTTCCCACACAAGTTTAAGAGTCTTCATAACTGCCGCAGCATACCACAATCTCAATATTAGGCAGATTGACATCAAAACGGCATTTTTACATGGTGAATTGAATGAAAATGTTTATGTATCACAACCTAAAGGGTATATAAACACTAGAGAACCCAATAAGGTTTGTAAGTTAAAAAAGGCCCCATATGGACTAAAGCAAGCTGCAAGAGCATGGTACTCAAACATTAGTGAAACAATAAAAGAATTAAAATTTAAACAGAGCAATGCTGATAATTGCTTATTTATAAAAAAAGAAGGAGAAAACATGGTTTATATAGCAGTATACGTGGACGATATACTAATCGCAGGAAAAGATGAAAATATAAATGACATAATAGATAAACTAAAATCTAAGTACCCACTTGAAGATTTAGGTCAAATTTCCAATTACCTCGGGATAAAAATACAAAAGACTCACACCGGCTTTAAACTAAATCAAACAGGAAAAATAATAGAAATTACAAAAAAAATTAATTTAGAAGATTCTAAGCCATATGGCACTCCAATGGAAACAGGCTTTCAACGATTAGACAATGAGGAAACACAAATGCCAAACAACACTAAGTACCGACAAGCAATAGGTGCGCTGTTATATGTTGCTACAATAAGTAGGCCCGATATTTTAGTAGGTGTAAACATTTTGAGTAGCAAAAACGAAACGCCGTCTGAAAAAGATTGGAAAGGTGTTAAAAGATTAATAAGATATCTACATTCAACAAAAGACTTAAATTTAGTAATCAGCACGGAAGAACCACCCATTCTGGAAGTATATACTGATGCAGATTGGGGTGGAGATCTAAAGACAAGAAGATCGACAACAGGAAATTTATTCCTTTTAGGAAAGAATCCAATACAGTGGATAACGAAACGACAAACATGTGTTGCACAATCATCAACTAAAAACGGTTGCACAGTCAAATTTGAAAAAGATAAATGTGACATAATTCATGAAGGTAAGATTATACTTCAAGGTAAACTTAAAAACAATCTGTATGAAATACATGTTAATAAAGATGAAAATCACAAGCACTATGCAAATGTCACCTACAACTGCTCAAATGCAAGTTGCATAGATTTGTGGCATAGGCGAATGGGGCATAGGAGCTACGACACAATAAATCCATGTTATCAAAGGACTTAGTTGAGGGAATTAAATTCAACAACTGCAAACATAATGCGAAATGTGAGGTATGCATCAAGTCAAAAATCAGCGAGACCTCCATTTCCTAAATCAGGTGCATATAGAGCTACAAAAAGGCTCGAGTTCGTTCATTCTTATGTATGTGGCCCTATAAATACACCCACAATTGGGGGGAAAATACTTCGTCACTTTTATAGATGATTATACGCGATTTTGTGTAATTTATTTAATTGCAAATAAAAGTGAGGCTTCAGAAAAATTGAAAGAATACATCTCAATGGTGAAAAACAAATTTGAAAACAAAAACAGAGGCAGAGTTCTTAGCAGCGGCGAGCGCAACACAAGAATTAATATGGCTGCTAAAACTATTAGAAGATCTTGATATAACGCAAAAATTGCCTATAGTAATTTATGAAGGCAATAAATCTTGCATAAAAATGATTGAATCCGAAAAGTTTTCTAATAAATCGAAGCACTTTGACATTAAATATAATGTGATTAAACAGCTGAAAGAAGATAAAATTATTGAATTGCGTTATTGGCCAAGCAAGTCAATGACAGCGGACATACTCACGAAACCAGAGCCCAAGCCTGAATTTCTAAATAATAGAAACAAACTGAAATTACAGAACAATCCTCGTGAGGAGATTAAGTGGGGAATTGCTGACAGCTACTGTGAAATATAATCTCCAAACAAGGACATTAAAACAATCAAGCTAAGTAAATTGTTTTTCATGTCTCAAACGTGATTTATAAAACAATTATCAAAAGTGATTATAATCTAAAGGAAAGAAGTGAAAGTGAAAAGTGATTGCACAATCATAAACAAACATTTTACTATAAACGTTTCGCGATACTCAAAATTACTATAAATATAAATATTGATACAAATAATTTGTTATTAAGATTTAAGTCACTAATTTCCTGTTTTTTTTATTGCTGATAATATTTTATACATGTTTTCTCTATTTTTCACTTGTATCCCAGACTCTCCAACGGAGAGATGTATTTCTAAAGCTTTTATTAAATGTTAATTTTCTTTCTATTTAAAAAGTTTCCGGAAAAATTTAAGTTTTACAAGTCACACAAAAAACATGTGTCTTTTAAATGACATGAACATCACACGATCAGTGCATGTGGATAAATCAGAAATATAGGAGAAGATCAAGACATAATTATCCTTACCGACGTGTGTTACCAGATGATATACGGATATACAGAAATACAAGGAAAGCCCAATTTATCTTACCTATGTTTTGTTTTATATTGAGAAATAGATAATTTATTTTTTGAGGATAAAACCTAACATCACGGAATTACTGTTAGCAAAGTTTAAATATTGCTATCAGGAACATGTACAGTAGTTTCGAAAATATGATTTTTTAAAATCATCCTTTTTACTCACCCTGTATATTATAAAGAAAATTTATGTCCGTGAGTAACGCTGACGTCCTCTTGACGGCAGCTGTTTTTTTTCTTTCTTTCTTTTTTAAGCTATCTTCATCGCATGCAGCCCGATTACAAACCGATGTGCACTTAAACCGATATAAATAGTTCGACATTTGTTTCTGTCTAATCTTCTATTCCATAACGTTATTAAAACCTCGCCAATAAATAAATAACACACATGTACTCTAAATTACGCTATTAAATGACTGAAATTATTGGAATTAATAAGACTGCTGCAAGTACCAGTAAAATCTTCCTCGATCTACACTATAAACAAAAACGGACGAAAAAAGGGGAGATTCTCCTGGCAATCTAGATGCCAGTACTATTTCCGTATTTTTACGGAAATTTTCCCCGTAAATTACAGAAAATTTTCCGTTTTTAATCAGAAAAACGGAAATTTTTCTGTAATTTATGGGGAAATTTTTCCGTAAAAATACGGAAATAGTACTGTCGTCTAGAATGTCAGTAGAATCTCCGTTTTTTCGTCCATTTTTTTACAGTGAGCGATTTCCTCGGCTATCTACTCCTGGTATATGCGGCTAATAGGAAAATATTTCTTTAAATAAATTTCAAAACTTTGATTAAATACATTATTGCTATTTTTCAGATAAAAACTATTTTTTGTGTTATTAGTGGGTATTCTAAAAAAATATGTTAAATGTAAACGATCTGCTAGAATTTTCAGTTTAAAAAAAATAGTTTTCACCTATATTCAGTAAACCGTGGAAGCCCTAGTATTTGACAATGCTAGGCAAAACTGAAACTTTGACAAAATTAAATAAATAATTAGGTATGTGAAAAAAAATATCGGTACATTTGATGACGATACTACTGACTCGGGATAACTATTTTTGGCAAATTTTGCCCACCCGGTTTAATTCGAGATAAATTGCACAGACAATATCTAATAATGGATAGAGAAAGTATCCTATTTACAGAAGTAAAAAATATATATATTTGGGATGTTTAGAGGCGATAATAGATCATAATCATCCCATTCGGATGCAACATTCAGTCTAGACATGTAAGCTGTAAAAATGTTAAAACATGTGGAAGTGGAGAATTTCATTGTCTTATTACGAACTCTTAAAATTGAAATACCGTAATATCGCGTATCCGCCGCAGCTCAGATAACTCGATTTCCTACCAGAATATATTTTAAATAAAATGTGAGTTGCTTCTGCTTATCACTTATTTCACTTCTTTTTTTCAATAAGATTTCCGGTTAGAAAAAGACTTAACTGAGCCGCGGCGGATATGTGGGAAATTACGGTAATTAATGATTTTTCTTAATCGCGTTAATTTATCCATGAATAACTTTTTTCTCAATGAACACAGTACAATGCACAGACAAATGCAATATCTATTATTGAAATGAACCATGCTTGATTAAATGAGATAGGATATAACAGAGATGATGTTTTCAACAGGCTGTAATTTCGCTAACAAATCAAATGTTTAAAATACTGGTGTAAAAGACAACACACTGAAAAATATCTTTATAAGTAAAAATTTTTTTAATGCAATGTGTTTCTAAAGGTTTTATCTTTCTATTTCAGATGATTAAATGAGCAACTATTGCAGGAGTTCAAGCAAGAGTGATATAAGAGACACAGATTGTATGTAAAGGGACATATGAATAAGAACAGATAATAGGTAAACAGGAGATAGAATGAAAACAACTGCAAGAGTTAACATGATGAGTACTGTAAGAAGAAGATAAAAATTAAATGATAGAAAAAAAAATGAATTAAAAAATCGAAAACAAAGCGTGTAAGTTTAGAAATGAAAGAGTAAAATAAAAATCTAAGGTATAAAAAAATAAAGAAAAGTAAAAATATAAAAATGGAGCTGCAGTTAAATACAAGTTCAGACAATTGAACT
The DNA here is from genome assembly GCA_963932465.1 of Maratus speciosus. Taxonomy (NCBI): domain Eukaryota; kingdom Metazoa; phylum Arthropoda; class Arachnida; order Araneae; family Salticidae; genus Maratus; species Maratus speciosus. The sequence continues at coordinate 126,173,928 of OZ010790.1, read as the reverse complement.
AAATAACATGTTTTTTCTAGCACTCCTGTTTGACTTAATAGGTTACTATATTTAGTTAAAACATCTTGGAATGCATCTAACTCCAGCTTCTGTTTTGTTGTTTACCTTTAAATAATATTTTTTTTTTTTTCTAAAATAATTTTAATCAATTATTTGTTGCACAATCTTTAGCTTAAATCTTTATTTTTGTTTTTGCGTACTTATTGTTTTACTTATTTATTATTTATTTATTTATCTATTTTAATTTATTTTTACTTTATTTTTTACTATTTTATGTCATGAAGTTGATTGTCCTGCTTCTTATTTCTTTGCTGTGTCAGTTTTTTCCTCATTAATTTTTTTTCTTTGATCGCATGCTACCTATGGATTGTTCTCTTCTTTATTTGTCCCCCTCTCCCTCTGTATCTTCAATTTTATACTGTTGTTGATTCTACTCTAGTATTGGTAAGATGTCCCTTTTCCAAAATAAAAATATTAAAATTTTCATAGTACGTTGTGTTTTCTATACATTTATGGCGAAATTGCGAACTATTTTCCATTATTCTGACAAAATTCTAGTTTTCGTTATGTTCATATGCACAAAAGCATCTGATTTGATTATCAATAAGTCCAAATATGACATTTTAATTGTTCTACATTTTAAAAATAAATTACCTATGAAATTGGATGAATAAAGTACATTGTTATCAATAAATCCGGGTATTTTTCTATTGGAAATTACGTTTATGAAATGCATTCCTTTAAAACATTTAATATACAGGGCGGTTCTGAACTATATGTCAAAAATGTGAAGGTAGATACAGGGAACCTAAATAAGCAGATTTCGTATTGGAATGTGGGTGCGGCAATGCAGCGTTGTGGAAGTAGAGGGCACTGTTGAGTTCGGCGGTTAAAAGCGTTCTGCTGATTTGAATCATCATTCCCCGCGGGGATTTCGAACAACATGCATCGTTACACCAATACGGAGCTTGTCAATATGCCTTTTATGTATGGGGCTGCACAAGGAAATGGCTCACGCACACTGCATGTCTAATATCTATTATTTTAACACAATCAAGCTGACTGGTAAAGTTATCAATATAAGTAATTGAATATTTCCAACAGCGAAAAAATGCCCAGGCTGGGAATCGAACCCAGATCCTTGGCTTACAAGGCCAATGCTTTTCCGTTTAAGCTAACTGGGCCGACATCCAGCCAGCATATTTTGCTCAGAAAACCTTATTGGTAAGAACATCTGGTCTGTCATGTAGACAGCTCAACAGAATAAACCACAGGTAAAGGAGCTCCATATAAACGATGAATACGTAGATGAACTATTATTTTAACACAATCAAACTGACTGGTTAAGTTATCATACGAATTGAATATTTCCAACTCAGCGAAAAAATGCCCAGGCTGGGAATTGAGCACAGATCCTTTGCTTATAATACCAATGCTTTTCCGTTCAAGCTAACTTGGTCGACATCCGGCGAGCATATTTCGCTCAGAAAACCTTATTGGTAAGAACATCTGGTCTGTCATGTAGACAGCTCAACAGAATAAACAGCAGGTAAAGGAGCTCCATATAAACGATGAATACGTAGATGAACTATTATTTTAACACAATCAAACTGACTGGTTAAGTTATCATACGAATTCAATATTTCCAACTCAGCGAAAAAATGCCCAGGCTGGGAATCGAACCCAGATCCTTTGCTTATAATACCAATGCTTTTCCGTTCAAGCTAACTTGGCCTACATCCAGCCAGACTATTTCGCTCAGAAAACCTTATTGGTAAGAACATCTGGTCTGTCATGTAGACAGCTCAACAGAATAAGCCCAGATGTTCTTACCAATAAGGTTTTCTGAGCGAAATATGCTGGCTGGATGTCGGCACAGTTAGCTTGAACGGAAAAGCATTGGCATTATAAGCAAAAGAACTGGGTTCGATTACCACCCTGGGCATTTTTTCGCTCAGATGGAAATGTTCAATTCGTATGTCTAATATCTCTCAAGCCTGTTGAACGACTATCCTGTACTGTGCGTAATACTGCTTCTTTCACAGCAAGAATTCTGCGATACCTCCCAATGCCCGTACCACGCCTTGAAGCATAAAACGATCTGCTCGCGCACAACTCCCCATGACAACGCTTAAATGTTCGGCGATTCAGCAGATTCCTACCCGGGAATCGCTTCATGCATATCTTCTGAGCGGCCGCTGCATTTCCTTACGCAGCTCGATACATGAAATGTATGTCGGAAAGTTCCGCATTCGTTTAACAGCTCATGTTGCTCAAAATACGTGCGGAGAATGACTATTCAAGCCATTGAAGTACTTTTATCCACTGAAAACAACAGCGCCCTCTAATGCCTCAACGCTGCATTTCCGCACCCACATTACTAAACGAAATCTGCTTATTTAAGTCCCCTTTACCTGCCTTTACATTTTTTACATATGGTCAAACACCCTGTATATTTATTAGTTTAATTTTCAATTGTATTAGTGCGTTTCTGTATTATATATTTTAAAATATTTAAAACTTCCCTTTTGTGATTATACAGTTTTCATATATTATTTTAATAATTTTTTATCGGTAGAAAAATTAAATTATTAAATTTGTTCTATTAATCAAATTTCAATTATTTGATTTAAGCAATTTTATTTTTTAAATGAAAAATTAAAATGCTATATAACAAATACATTCAAACAGAAAAGAAGGAAAAAGACACAGAAAAATAAGGTTATTTTTCAATTAGAGAGGTCGAAAAATAGTCAGTTTAAAAAAACGTAAATGATTTTAACTTTTAATATTTTTATGGCTCTTTGTTCATTTTCGTGAATTTAGAGAATATCTTTGCAATATCTGTGTTTTAAAAAGCCCAGATATAGTTCAACTTTATCTAAATTTAGTTTCAGCATTCACCGAAATATTTTCAGATTTTCAGAATGTCACTCTCTTAAAGAACAAAATTTTTATTCAAATTCCATATTCTGAAATCTGAATCTAGACTAAATACCTACCTATGACTATAGCGCAATCGATATTCCTATCATATTAATAAAAAACTGACTATAGCGAAAGAAATAGTTCAGTAAACGAGAGAAACTGAATTCAGAAGAAAAAAAAAACCAGACACATCAAAAATCAGTTCCTTGTTTACTGTACCAGAAAAGGTTTTCCCATTGTCAGAGGATGCTTCCATTGGTCAACTGTCAGCGGTGCATGCGCACAAAACGAGTAAATAGGGGTACCCCTTCAAAAAATATCACGAAAAAAATTATTTCTTGGTGGGAAAGGGTGAATAGAATGGGTTATATTTAGTAACTGGTAGAATAAAGGCTATTTTGAAGGGTGGAAGCTGATGGGGAGTTGTCGTGTGGATATGACGCTTCTTTTTAAGGGGGGAGATTCATGGGCACCTATGATGGATAGAGTCCTTCGCAAATGATTCTCGAGGTTCCTGATGTTGTCAAGACCCTCAGCATTTGCATACTCAACCAACTTTCTTACTTTTTCCGGTGCTGATATCTCCAGGGATATTTTTTATGCTCCAAATAGCCTCCGGTTTTTGTGCGAATTTGCATCTATCACCCTGCGGGACTGTCCTGCTGCGAGCAGAAGCCACCATTAGGGGGAATAGACGCGCAGTGTTAAAGGAGAAAAAAAGAATTCAAACACCAAAGATTCGCACTTTTTCCTCTCTTTTTTTTCCACGCCCCTCCCGTTACGAAAGAAAAAAGTAATTTTTAGTCACTAAGCGATAAATCTTAGACTCTTCTAATGTGGCCAGAAGATTACTCTGGGTATTAAAGTACTATTTTTCTAGCTTTGAGTTCATTTTTATGCTGGTAGATCATCTTCATTAAGACTTCTTGAAATTTAGTAAAGCATTATGAAAAGACTAGATTTATATATGTTGACATTTAGTTTTCAAATATATTTTGCTGATTACAAGGAGCATAATTATTCTATGTTAATTTCCAATTTAAAAAGAATTCATTAGAATGCTTAAAATGTGTTTAGAATAACGAAGTAATTGAGAATGCTAATGCATTTTTGATTTTGGATTAGAAAATTTCCGCTGCTTAAATAAAAATACAAAACATATATATTATTAATTAAAGATTGTGATTACCTGCCCTCATGGTTTGAATAGCAGTATTGTATGACAACTATAAAATTTTTATACAAAAGCTCTTTTAAATACAATAGTTATAAACATGAATGTTGATTATTTATTTTAGATAAAAGTTCTTATATTGGACATTTGTGTAATCGAAAATATACAGAGAGAAAATTCGGCTATTATGGATTACCATTTTATTTTTATTATAAGACAACACAGAAAAATGAGAAAAAATGGATGAAAAAATACGTATCGATATTTAGCTTTAAAAAAAAGTTACACTTTTCGCATAATTGCAACCAGTCGAATAATATGTAATATGCAAGAAAAACACGATTTAAAAGGATAACCAAATTTTTTAATAAGTAAATCTTAGTGCATCATCTTTAAATCATCCGATTATTTAAAAAATGTTTTAATTTTTAGACTCGTCTTGAAAAGCTGTCTAGCTGATATTTTATATTACCTGACATAGCATCTTGAAAAACATAATCTCTTCACTCGTCAACAAGTTAGCATAGAGGAAAACTGACTAACACAGCAATAAGTATAACTGTTCAACTTCATACTGAACTTAGTTAACATCACTGACAATGATATTTTATAATTAATACGAATTTTATAAAATTTACCTGCAAAAAACTGCAAAAATTGAGAATAAGTATTTATTTCACCGTGTCGCTCCAACAACAAATATAAAAATAAAACTAATCACAGTGCCTCATGGGAGTAGTAAGAAATCGTATGGCTGGTTTTCGCTTTGCTCAACACCGTATGCACCAGATACTGAAGTATTCCATATTGTCCGACTATTCTATAATACCCGAACTTCATCTATATATTGGTATCTTTCGTATTATTATACCAAAGCTCGCATTAAAATAAACCTATAAATGTAATTTAGTATTACATTTAATAACATATCAGTTATATAATTAGGCATAGGGAGAATTTGATTTATTATTAATGAATTTATTTATTTTAAAAATTATTTTTACCCAACTGAAAAGAAGGGTTATGTGTTTCACGCGTATTTGGGTATGTGGATTTCTTTATACCCTCGAAACATCCCAACGGCTGGATGGATTTTAATGAATGAGGTCTCTATCAATTCGTCTTAATCGTCCGATGGTTATAGGATAGGGGTTTTTTTTTATATATATAAATTTAAAATGGCGGCCGTAAAATGCAAAATGGCGGTAGCGACGAAAAAAAATGTTTAAGCACCCTATTGAGTAGCCCTATCATTGGACAGGTCTTTCAAAATGAAGACGATGTTTCATTGACTATTTTACAGTGATAAGCTTCCTTTAAATATTACACAACCTGGAAGTTGGCAGGTAGGATCTCTAGCTTTACTACTGCAACTCTAACCATCATAGACATTTATAGGCCTCATCAATATAGTGTTTATAGATACGAACTAACAATTAAACACAACTTAAAAGTCATCAATACAAGTAAATACAAAAAAAAAAAAGTCCTTCCGGCCAGTGCCGGGAGGAAGAGGTAGCTTTCATATTCCTTATTTTAAAAAAGCTAACTTATATTATTCAAACACACGAAGCTCAATTTAGTGGAAACCGAATATAGGAGACTTAATACTAATTTTTACCAATACTAAATCATTATGAATGAGAATTTCGCGAAATTAGTCAGCTTTATCCAAGCTGCTTTTATTTAAAGTAACTTATATTTGGCTGCCAAATTCGGCGATTTCTTAAAGTGCCTGCCATTTTAAGACAACATGGTGGATGAGGCTAACCAGTGAACTTGCTCGAGACCTTAGTAATTGCTGTGCACATGCTCACTCACATCGGAATCGGTTGATATATACGAGTGCTGTCGCATGCAAAAAATCAGATTTTTCAAAATGTCACCCACAATAGAAATTGAAACTGCAATATCTGAGCCATTTTTTAAGGTAAAGACAAACAAAAAATGCTCCTGAATTCTTATAACAAGGTCAAATACTTAAGAAAGAAACCTTTTTCAATTTCTAATTTTTTTGCACCTCACTTTAAATATATATATTTTTCTTAATTTAATGGCCGCCATTTTGAAACAAGATGGCTGATGAATCTGGCCAGCGAACTTGGTCGATGTATTGATGTATACTATCCACAAGCCTTCTTACATCGAAACAGGCGAATACGTGTGTTATCGCGTGACAAATACAAGATCGTTCCAAAATGTTAGCCATGCTAGAAATTCAAAGTGCTGTAATTCAACCATTTTTTAAGATATAAACAAAAGAACAAATTTTCAGAAAAAAAAAACTGCTCCGGAATCTTTGTATCAAGGCCAAACACATAAAAAAAAAATCTTTTTCATTTTCCAATTTTTTAATACATCATTTTAAATTTTAAATTTAATTTTTTTTAAATGGCAACCCTTTTGAAACAAGATGGCGAATGAAGCTGGCCAACGAACTCGGTCGAGACATTGGTATGTACTATGTACAGACCAAGTTACATCCAAATCGGTTCATAAATACGCTTGTTATCGCGTGACAAAAATCAGGTCGTTTTAAAATGTCAGCCAAAATAGAAATTCAAAATGCTATTACTCAGCCATTTTTTTAGATGTAGACGAAACAAAAACTGTTCCGGAATCTTTGTATTAAGGTCAAACACATACGAGAAAAAATCTTTTTCATTTTCCAATTTTTTGGTATCTCATTTTATTTTTTTTATTTTTTAATTTTTTTAAATGGCCGCCATTTTGAAACAAGATGGCGGATGAAGCTGGCCAACGAACTCGGTCGAGACATTAGTATGTACTATGTATAAACGAAGTTACATCCAAATCGGTTCATAAATACGCCTTTTATCGCGTGACAAAATTCAGGACGTTTCAAAATGTCAGCCACGCTAGAAATTCAAAATGCTGCAACTTAGCCATTTTTTAAGATATAGACGAAACAAAAACTGCTCCGAAATCTTTGTATAAAGGTCAAATACATAAGAAGAAAATATTTTTCCATTTTCAATTTTTTGGTACCACATCTCAAATTTAATTTTTTTTTTTTAAATTTTAAATGGCCGCCATGTTGAAACAAAATGGCGGATGAAGCTGGCCAACGAACTCGATCGAGACATTGGTATGCACTATGTACACACCGAATTACATCAAAATCGATTCATAAATACGCCTTGTATCGCGTGACGAATTTCAGGACGCTTCAAAATGTCAGCCACGCTAGAAATTCAAAATGCTATAACTCAGCCATTTTTTAAGATATAGACGAAACAAAAACTGCTCCGGAATCTTTGTGTAAAGGTCAAATACATAAGAAGATAATATTTTTCCATTTTTAATTTTTTGGTACCACATTTCAAATTTTAAATTTTTTTTAAAATTTTAAATGGCCGCCATTTTGAAACAAAACGGCGGATGAAGCTGGCCAACGAACTCGGTCGAGACATTTGTATGTACTGTGTACATACCAAATTACATCGAAATCGGTTCATAATTACGGCAGTTACAGTGTGACATAGGTCAGATATATATATATATATATATATATATATATATATATATATATATATATATATATATATACATATATATATATATATATATGGATATATATATATATATATATATATATCAATTTTGAACGGAGGGTGGTTTCGGGGTCTGGGGGTCATGATCGATGAAAATATACCAAAATTTTTTGAAATCGCTTTCCTCCGAACGGCTGCAATAGGTAGCTTTTTGTAATGAAAGCTACCTAATAGGTATGTAATTTCTCTATTCTAAAAAAAAGTAACTACCGCTGTCACCGCCGCCGCCGCCGCCGCCGCCGCCGGTTTTCATTTTTTTGTGACCGGAGGCATTTCTTCGTTAATATTAACAAAAATAATGCATACAAAAATATGAAAATCGGTGGTTTTATACAGAAATGTTTGATAAACACGCTGATGCAGACAGTTTTCAAATCGAAGAATTATTTTAAGAGTTATTTAATGCTAAAGTTGGACAAAATCGTTCCACTAAAAAAGTTTTATAGCAGCAAAAACTATACATGGCAGTGTAATCATTTTTAGATCATTTTATGCGTTAGAATTTGCCGGAGTGCAGATTGCATTAATTTTTTTATTTTGACTCATTTTTTCAGGTTTTATTTCTATTTTAAATTCAAATTTTCAGCATTTCTAGAGATATTTTTTACAGATTTCAGAAAATTGTACTAATTTAAACTGTTGCCAACTGTATGAAAAGCGCAAGCAATAATGTTTGCTTCAAATTAAAAATTTATTTACACGTGACTATTATAAACAGGAAAAAAACTTTCAAATTAGAATTAAATAATTACGTATGAAAAGCAGGAACTTATTAAAAATTACGTCATAAAAAGTATACACGTGAATTTTAAAAGAGAAAGGATATTGTAAAATAATAAATTCATTAACATGCGTTAGAAGTCTTAGGAGAAATTACGTCATATTTACGTCACATTATAGTTATTACATAAAACGAACACAAAATAATATTGTAAAAAAGTTTAAATTTAGAAATTGCCCTAGGCATTTATTTGATATTTTGAGAATTAATTGAAAATGTCTCATTTAAAAGAACTTTCTTTTCCCTTTGTAAAAAAATACCAGGAGACAAAGATTCTCTTTACTTAATTCCTTTTATATTAGCTTATTTTGAAATGTTGTTACACGTGTATGCGTCATCAAGTTATTTTTATTTGTGTTTTTATTAATGTTGTACGAATTTATTTGTTCTTTCGTTATTTAAAATAAAAATTATATCAATTTGTATAATTTGGCGAGTGGTTTGGCGATTTATATAATTTGGCGAAATTGGTCGACAGGATAATCAAGTAGTACCGCAGCGGATTTGGCGTTAAAATTCCCCAATCAAAGAGAAATGAATAGAAATTCGTTTATAGGGAGATCGACACTGTTTTTTAAATTATAATTCAATCTTTCGAAATCTTTTTAAAGCCGATCAAGTTAGCGTGCATTTAGTGTCTGCGGTGTCTGGGCGGTGGTTGGCGAGCGTAGCTCGTAGGGGGCCGAGCCCCCTAGTATAAAGAAAAAATAGTTTCACATTCATGAGAAATAATTAATTAGTTCGCTTTTTACGCAGTCGGGTTTTTTGATTTTTTAAATTTAATTTTTATTCTTCATATCAGAAATTCTTTTTCTGATATTTTTTTTTTCTGAATGAGGTATACATTACTTAATATCATTTAACTAAAATATTTCTTCGTTTATTCAATATAGCAAGTTAAAAAAAATCTGGAATAAAAATTGACCTCTTTTCATTAATGTAGCAGTTAGATAACACGATGTAAGGTAAACCGATATATAACAGATGAAACGACATCAACAAAAAGTATTTATATTTAAATGACACGTAATTAAATGCTGCTTGATTTTTTTATTATTATTATTGTTCAAATTGCAATATAAGTTTAAGCAGTTTCTCCTCACACACACACACACACACAAAATCACATTTTGATTTATTTAATAAGTATTACCTATTCGTATTACCTACCTAATAAGTATTACCTACATCGTACATCTAGATATTCAAAATATCTATTGAACTGTATGATATAAAGTGATACAAGGCTGTGATATGACACAAAGTTTTTATACGTAAATTCCTAACACAAGAATCGTAAGTAAATGTGATATAATGAAACAATAGCATTTCAGGAAGAAAAACCGCGAAACATGTTACTGCATTACAATAGTTTCTTTTAGAACAATTTTCAATGCAGTAAGCATAGTTAATTATCAAACTCTGGCAATATTTCCTAAATGTGGGGAATGATTCAAAAATCTAGATTAGCATTTCGCATTTTATGCTTGAATGCCAAATAACACCATCGAACTCCCGACATTGATGGTATGTTGTATCTATCGCAAGTGAAAGAAGGAAAAAACAACACGTTTTCTACTACAGCTGTTCTAAAATATTCATTGCATTTTAGTGTTTGATTTTTTGATATACCTATTAGCGACGAGCTGGAGACTTCAAATTTGCAGAACCTTTCATCACATTTATAGCTGCCAACTTCTGCGCTTTTAAAAATTAAATAAACATGTTTTAAATCAGAAACTTTATTTAATAAAATATGTGCGGAACTTATTTAACAAAATGTATAAGTACATAAGTTATTTTATTTGTTAATTAAAACTACTGTAGAATTTTTTTATTTGATTTGAAACAAAAGCGTAGATGCTGGTAGCATTATAAGCACATGTACTAAGGTAACTTTATGTGCACGGCGACTTTTTTTGTTTGTTTGTTTGTTTCTAGAGAGGCTTTTCGCACATTTTTTAAACGGGTTTGTTCTGGTGAAAAAAAATCGTCTGCATAGAGAAATTATTTTTCTCAGCTAATATTTTTTCGAAAGTATAAATTCTCGTCTGGGAACGGAAATTTTTGTTCACATATTCAAAATTGTGCTTTTAAAGAACCGATAGATGGAAGGCTATATTGCTGCACTTTCCGAAGAGAATTATTATTATTCGGTTATTAAAAAATGCTGTGAAAGACATTATTTTTCTATGTCTAAAGTCACAATAGGAAATATTCTCAATAAGACAGGGGCGAAACGCGAATGTCCGGCTTCAAGTAGGGAAATTGTCCGAAATATGTAACCAAGAACAAAACGGAATTCCTTGAATTTTAGAAGTTTCCAAAGTTTTAGCAAATAATTTATTAGAGCTGATAAAAATGTTAAGATCAACGCCACATACTATTAGAAACATATTTAATTCCAAATTTTCAAACATCTCTTTACACCCAGTGCTATCAATCTTTTGAACTGTATCAAGATAAAGCAAGCAGTCACACATCACAATCCACTGTTGATTTCTTGGAAAAAATGGAACGAGAAAGGGCTAGCAGGACACTCTTTACTGATATAGTACCTTACTAAATCTCCTGATGTATCATCCATGGATTTTTGTGTCTTTGGACTTTAAAAAAGAGCGTTATCGAAATGAGGACCTACAACACTTCATGGTCTTTGGGAAGCTGTTCAAGGGGGAATGGGTCAAAATGCCTCTTCAAAAACTACAAAAGGCATTATTGTCATGGAAATTACGTTGTAGAAAAGTAGTTCAGAATAAGGGTTGAAAAAACATTAAAAACACAAATATTTTATGGAAAATAGTTCCTTAAGCACAATGAAAATCATCTAAAAAAATGTGCGAACACTTTTGTAGTTAAAAGGTCTCGCGCCAATTTTTCTGCGCTATAATCCTTTCCAAATGCTTCGACAACAACTACAAGAGAAATCTACTACAAATATTTCTTTTTTAAATAGTGGTACTATGAAGTTTATCAGATACGAAAATAAGTAACAGTGTGCATTTTTCAAGGTACTGTTATTATTATTAAGATAGATAAAGAAGTCGTAGTAAGCACCATGGTAATGAGTGGTCCAAAACGCTGGAAGTGACCAGAAAGAAAAGCATCTTATGAAGTGAATAAAATTAGGCGTTACTACTATTGTTAAATTCCAGGAAGAACTGCAGCGTTCCAGGAATTCCTAAATATAAAATTTAAAAAATATGAAATAGTTATGTAAAACATGCAGTAAACAAGCATTGGTTTGTCTAAATTAATGTTGTTTTGTCAATTTATTTGTTTCTTCTTGTTTAATAATTCTCAAAATTAAAAATGTTTCAGCTGTGACTTTTCAAGGATTTATTATTTAATTATAAATTAAGGTGACATATATCGACAAAATACATTATCACATTCAGCTACTTTGGACATTTCATTTAGGTTTAAATTATTCTAGTGTGACAAAAAAGACCTAAATGTGACAAGGATATATATTTTGCTTAGATTATAGATAATAATTCTATTTCTTCAAAACAAATTATTTGTGACTTAAAAGTATAATAACCAATATTTTTTTTTCTTATATTCAGCATTTTATATCTAATAAATTGCAAAATATACCCTAAATGAGACATACTTATGAGAACTCGCATCACATTTAGGCACAATGACATTATATCGTAAGAAAAATATATTCCTTGAAAATTAAATCACATACTCTGTAAGATTATCAGGTCTTAAATAGTATTTTAATATCATTCGTATAAGACCTAGAATAAAAATAAAAGTTTTCCTTTATTCACCTAAAATAGCTTATTAAGAAATATTTTTAAAATCTTACGAAAATTACACAGAATATCCTCTGAGAATATTGTAGACCGATATTTGGATTGCATCAAGTGGAATTTCGTTTAGTTCCCGCTGCAAAGTAGATGCGAGTTGGCCTGCTGAACTCGGATGCGTGTTAGTCTGTATATCTGTCGTCTTTCCCATTCAACCCATAAATACTCAATTAGGTTATAATCAAAACTAGAGTGGGCGTTTTACACCAAAGGGCTAAATACCTCTGCTTAAAATCTACACTTCTGCAGAAGTTGCATTGTTATTCTTTTTTGTCACCATTTGTAAGAGGAATACAAGTCTAACACTAGTCTCTTTTTTGAATACTAGTATTTCTGAAGAAAAAATTCCGTATTAATTTTTAACAATATTTGCAACAAAAATTAAATTCCCAGTAGGTTTATACAAAATTTGTTAGAAATATTTAAAAAGACTTTTCTTTTAAAATAAAGTGGTATTAAAAAAACAAACCAAGTACGAAGCATGGGAATATAGTGTTTAAAAAATGATCAAATAATTCAAAAGAATCTTATTATTACCAGGCAAGTGCAATAAAAATATATGTTCTGCAAAATTTTAATTACTTACTGAATGTGTATCCAAAATGTCAAATGCGTACCTGCAACAGTTTTAAAATTTAGGTTTTACCTCAAGGTGGAACATTTGGGATCGATATTTACAAATTAAATGCAGGCCTAGTCATTTTCACTGATAACGACTCCGAAAAAATATCATATTATTTTAATTTCATTTATTGATAAATGATAGAGATACCCGATAGTGATATTCTGATAGTGATCTTTTATTATTGAAATGAATATCTTTGTAACTGCCAAGAGACATTTAAATCAATAATTACATTATCTCATTTAAGCAAATTATTGAACAATGATTACGTGATATTCATGTTAACAAGCATGGCATTCTACGAAAGCCGTATTCAAAACGAAACGAAAAGTAAATTTAACAATCATTCCTTTATTAATTTTTATCGGAGTGATTAATTAATAACTCGAAATGTCCTTTATTGTGTTTGTGAATTCTTTTAGCCGATAAGCGAGGGTATGTGTTTTGAAATGAATTTCATTATCTGAGGAGAGAGACGTCATTCCATTTATGGAAACGCTGCTTTTCTAAACTGCTGTGACAGCCTCATTTTCGCATATTCAAAATCTCATTACATAGCTGCCGGTAAATTTTAAAGGCAGGAATTGAAACTCGAATTTAATGAACGTTAATCCCTCTGGGAGTGACAGGCAGTGGGAGCATTGCTCTCCTTTTTGTATGAATAATTTTTTGAATGCCGGGCTTAATGAGAGAATTGGCGATGGCCAATTTGGGGATAGCTGTTTATTCTATGCATATATATACGGGGGTCATCAAATTTCCATCATCCATTAAAAACTTTAAAATAATTTTTGGAGTTTTCGAGGAGAGAGCGGATAAATTAATACGACTGTGCCCGTCTAGATAAAATGAAGATGATTGAATATATTAAGAAAAATTGTGTTGCTTTCTTAATGCCGTCCGAAAAGCACAAATAACTGTTTAAAAATCTTTTGAATATTTTTGGGTTTTTGGAAAACAAGTGGGAAATGAATATTGGGAAAGACGGAGTGAATAAGTTAAAACTCTTTGCACTTTTATCATAAATAAAACGATATTTAATAAGTAATTTTCGAAAGTACGGCTTTAAATTTAAGCCATTTCATATCGCTTTATAAATTCATTATTTAAATGGAAGGCAACCAGAACGTACATTAGAAACTCCCACATCTCCTATTATTTTATTTAACTCATTTATTTAACTTATAATTTTATTTCTCAAAGAAATAAAATTCACGGTTTGGTTTTATTGAGCAGATAAATATTTAAATCTAAGTTTCAAAATAGAAAAAATTCATACAGACTGAATAATTTTTATGCGCAAATTTAGTATCTTTTCAGCGCCCCTGTTTCGAATGAGGGAATAGTAGTACTGCGGTCAATTGGGGTAACTTTGGCCACACATTTAGGAAACTTTGGTTCATGCTGCATCGGTGGAACCTTGGTGAATTATTTACAATGAGCTTTCAACCTCACGCTAGTGTTGCTACCTTTATTTTGAGACCAAAATTTTGCCGATAACTCAAGTTTTGTAGCAGATTTAATCTTTTTTCTCTTTTGGGCCAAAGTTACCCTTATGAGTCAAAGTTAGCCGGAATTGACTGTACTGTCTTAATATACTAATTTTTCGTTAATGAACCAGATAAAGTATATTCTTAGCAAGAAATAATCATATAAAAATTACTCAAAATTAAATTATAGTTAAAGAATAGATTTCCAAAAGGTATATTAAAAAAATTATATTAATAAAATTATATTACTAAGGTAACGCACCGCAGTAGTGGACCCCTTAAGGATATTTATCTAATTATTATTAAAGTGTTAGTGAATTCCAGAAGATATGCCGTGTTTACTCGCGTAATAGTCGCCCTCGCATAATAGTCCCCCCCCCCCCCCACACACACACACACCCTCGTTTTGAAGCAGAAAAAAAAATTAAAATATTTAAAAAGTTTTAAGTATCTCCAACGCTTTGGACGGAGGTGGAGATGACATTTTATGGAATGACGGAGATTCTTCAGACACCGATTCACATTACGATAGCGATACTGATACCTTCAGTGAAAGTGATTTATTATGAGAATTTTTTGTCAAAAAATTCACAAAGATTATTTGTAAATTTTACGTCTATAAAAATATTACCATAAAAAGAAAAATGATATTTAATAGACAGCACATAATGTGGAAACATTCGGTAAGTTACTAATTTTATTATAATGTGTTTTTTATACCAGTAATGTTTTAGCATTAGGGTGTACAATTCTGTGTTGTCTAGTAGATTTCGCCCAATAGTCGCACCTAGACTTTCACAATAAAAAATTGGCAAAAAAGTGCGACTATTACGCGCGTAAACAAGTTATACTTTTTAGTCTCGCCCTAACCTCCATATATCAAAATAAACATTCAAAGTTTCAAAATATATTCTTCGGAAAAATAAAAAATAAAAAATGTTACCTTCCTCTATGCTCCAGTAGTGGGCCTAGTAAATTTCTGACGCATGAATGTTTAAGTTTTCCGCTTATCCAGCAAATTATTTATAATTTATTAGAGTATACCAGCAGTAGTTTAATTTAAACTAAATTATAATATTCAAAAAGCAATGATTTGAATAAAAACTTATCTCTTACTGAAATCTCACAAAATTTGCAAAAAAATCTGTTTTTGAGAAACTCTATAAGGAAAAAAAAAAAAAAAAAAAATGTAACAGCAGAAGAAAAGACAAATAATTCTAAACAGTTTATGAAAAGTTAACATTTCAGAATGTTTGTCAATCAGATTTCTTTCCGTCGTTTTCAAGAAATGCCTTTTGCGCTTGTTTCTAAACTTAAAAAAATAGTGGCCCACTACTGGTAGATATCGCCCTTTTATTTCATTCAATCTCATTTGATTTTTAACAGATGATTGGGCATATCTATGAATCACAAATAAAATCGTAAACAGTGAGTCATAATTTTGAAAATAGATAAATTTCATCATAATGAAGAAAAGGAATTTTTTTTAACTCGAGGAATCACATTCAAGTTTGGGGTACCACACTTGTGGTATATTCCAACAAAGAGAAACAAGTCGGAAATTGTAATTCAAACGTAGCAAATGAAGTACGTTCGTATTATAACTAGTTTTATAAATATTCAGATCTTGGTGCAATAGCTGTTGCACTCTTATACAAAAATGCATGAATACAAAATTTATTGCAATTATATAGCGTGAACCAAAAGTCTTGCCCTGATTATAAATATTTATTGTGCTCAAACTATTATAAGTAGATATATGTTTGTTTGCATACATTGTAAGTAGTGTTATACATTTTTTATAAGACCACATAAATTTCAAGGTGTCCGCCTTGATAGCTTGGGGAATGTCTAGGCTGTATTCTAGTTACCGCCAAGTGTTCTTCAATATGTCTTCTGTTACAGTACATACAGCAGCTTGTATTCCTTCTTCCTTGTCAGCCTTCAGTTCTTCGACGTCAGAAATTAGTGTGGCAAAGACTCTGTCCTTGATATAGCCCTCATAGAAAAAATCCACAGGATTAATATCTGGAGAGCGCGGAACCCCTCCCCCCCTCCCCCCCCCCCCCCAAAAAAAAAGCAGAAGTCTATCGAAATGCAGAAGATTCTTCCCTTTCCCCGCCCATCCTGTCTAAATTCTCTACTTTCATGGCTTTTGGTAAGCATAATTCCCGCCAAGAAAAGTCAGAAAGCTCTGACCAATCATATTCGTTTCGCGGTATCTACGCAGATTTTCATTGGTCCATTTCGAAATCTTTTGGTCCATTTCCAGATTGTTACTTTTTTTATATATTCAAGGACATATTCTCTGATTTAATATATATAAATATTGGTATTGGATAAAAAATATATATATATATTCAAAAGAAGAAACTTTTATGTACCAATACCAATTTTTTGATTTATTGCAATTCTAATAATATCATAACTAAAGTAAAAGAAATAAAGCATATGCAATTATGAGATGAACTGTATTAGTTCTAACACTATTAATTTATTTTTCCAAATTCCGCGTGCTGTTGAATAAATAAATTTAAATTTTGATTCAGATTAAAAGATTCGTAAGGAATTAAAACATTTTCGTACTGTCATTTTTAAATAGATAAGATGTTTTTTTATAAAATGGTGCGTGCACATATATGTTTTTATCTTTTTCATGTGGTTATTTATAATAAATAGCAATCTATACTAATAAAAGAAAGTTTTGCTTTGTGTGTCTGTCTGTGTGTGTGTGTGCCTGCGATGATTAGTGAAATCTGCGGCACATACGAGTCAGAAAATTTTTGTGAAGATAGTCCAAGACCTCTCCTAATGTACCTGAGACTCTGAATTTTAAATTTGTAATAATTAGCTGGGATATTAATTAAAAACTCATCAAGCGGCCCAATTATTTTTAAATCTATCTTTCTTCAAAACCACAAACTGGCCTGAATTGAAATCTTATGCATGGGTTTTGAACGACTGTCCAATTAAGGAGACTCTTCTCTCACTTGAAAACACCCGTTCGCTAATGTTAAACCTATGGGCAGGTTGTTTTCAAATTTCTCGTTTAAATTTTAATATTTTTAAACAATTATTTTCTTTTTCCATAGGGTATCTGAGCTCGATCTGTAACATGGCTATTTTTTACTTTTTCGATTTCGGTTGCAGATTTTTATAATAAAGGTACTTTCACTTTCAAAACTGCTTCTGAAAGTGAAAGTAAATTCAATAAAAATACTGCATCCGAAATCGAAAAAGTAAAAAATAGTCATATTAAAGATCGAGCTTAGCTATCCTATGAAAAAAAAAAAAAAGTTTAAAAATATTAAAATTTAAACGAGAAATTCGTAAACAACCTAGCCATAAGCTTAGCATTAGCAAACGGGTGTTTTAATGTGAGTGAAGAGCCTACTTAACCCTTTGGGGACGAGCGACCGGTATTCGTGCCGCGTAAGATGCTCAGAATCGGGGATTATTCTCACCAGTAAATTTTTATTGTAAATTTTGCCTTATTTAATCCGAGCATTTCCCCGATTCAATTATTCAAAAATTTCTGTTTTAAAAAACAGGTGAATAAAAATTAAAAATTCTGTAAAAGACGCTCGTCCCGAAGGGGTTAAGGGGCTGGTCACTCAGATTCCGATTTCCCTCATTAATGTAAAGTCTATGGGCATTTAATGCATTCGTATATTCAAAATATCTCTTCGGGAAATTAATATTTTTAACTTCTAATTTTTATATACATTTCCTAAAAGATGTCTCTTTTTTTCTTAGTTCTCAAAATATTTCTAAAGTATAGACTTAATTTTATAGGAAGTGTTAAAATCTTACTCACAGTTCGCCCGCTTTTAACACATACAATAATGTTAAATTCAGCATAGGTTTTAGAAATATTTTGAAAACTAAGAAAAAAAGAGACATCCTTTAAGAAGAGTACACAGAAAAAAGATGTCAAAAATATGAATTTCCCGAGAAGATATTTTAAATATACGAATGCATCAAAAGTCCATAGACGGACTCCATTACGACTCCATAGACTCCATTACGGAGGAGAACTCCGAAGCTGAGTGACCAGCCCCCTTAACATGCTCCCCTTGCAAGCGCATTGACGCTATCGGTTTGCTGAAGAAAAAATCATGGATTTTAATCGGGCCGCAAAGAAAATTCTTTCTCAATTTCTTCTTTAATAGTGGGAGGGGGTGAGGGGGGAGGTTTACCAGAATTAGTACTTCGTAGGGTTTCCACATTTCAAAGTACACTAGGAATTTGTAAGGGACATTATATATTTTTTAATATTGCTTTTATCGATTTGAAATCAATACACCTATGCGTATTTTTTGATGACGAATCCAAATATCTATTTTTCTTCGAAATCCGACCGCAACTAACGAATATACGTTAATTAACAATTTTAATTTTTCTAACGTTTTTTATCTGGCAGCTGTTTGATAAATTATTTGAGCAGTGCGTTCGCAGCAGATATAAAATCATACAAATTTTATGTTTATTTAAGAATAATGTCATGAACTCGGGCAACGCGAAGAGAGGGTCAGCTAGTATATGATAATAAACTAATACCGATGGAAAAAGAAGGGAGGTTAAAAACGTAATCTGAAGTCGGTTAATTTTATATATATGTATACAATTAATTATTTTCTGTTTTAAAAAAAAATGTTTCTGGGAGATTATATTTGAGAAAATATATCCAAAGGCAATATCAATAATAAGTAAAGATAAGTGTTGTCAATAAATGACGCAATTAAACATTCAAAAGTATCTAAAAAGTAATCAACAGTTTTAGAAATTATTATTTAATATGATGTGAAAATCCTAGAAGGTAATTGAATTAAACAATTCCCCAAGAAGTAAATATTTACAAATGTTTGTGTTTCTTTCACTTTAACAGCGTAAATGAACACTTGGCTGACGGAAAACTTTCATCGGAAAACTTTTTTTCATAAATTGTTTAACAAACTAATTGTGTGTTCTAAGTAAATATATGGTGATATCTGGTAGCTTTAATGCAATTAATAATAATATCGTCAGTTGAATCACGCATATCGAAGCAGCAGATACAACAGTCAAACTTTTTTTAATTAGCTGTGTTTATTTATCTCGCATTTTTTTTCCCCGTTTGACTATGTAATTGTTTTTGTTTCCATAAGGAAACATTGTTACTTTCGCAGAACTGTTATTTGACACAAATTCCAAATAATATCAGATGAGTAATTCTGTTTCAATTTAGGGAAACATATTCTTTGATTTAATATTACGTACAAACTCATACAGCATGGATAAATGTTTTGCTTTGCAATGGTGAAGAAAACATTATTCAGCAATATCGATATATGTATTCATTGTCATTCTAATAATATTTCGACATTAATAAATAAAATATATATTGTTTTGTATAGAAATGGACAGTATTGATGTGACGTCATAGTAGGTAAAATGGCGGCTTTTTTTTTTTTTTTTTTTTTTTTTTTTTTTTGCCTTAAATCTGTCCTCTGTCTTAAAATCGTTTGTTTGCGTTTTGCATTCCCCAAGGTTTTTTTTTTTTCTCTCTATTTCTCCTTATAGCGTTATTTTATTGTTGCACTTAAGATCTTATAACCTAATTAATGATAATATAAGCAAATTCTTTCATTATTCAATTATTAAGTAATAAAAAATGGGATAATACCTGATTTGCAGAATTTAACTGAAGAAAAAAAATTAACACTCAAATCCTTAAGTAAAAGCATATTTAAGTACTACAATAAGCTTAATTTACATAATTTAGAAACAAACCTCAATCTAAACACTTGAAATTTCACTCATTTACGCAGACATTGGCTATAATTTATTTTAACGTTATTAACCCCCGATATGCTATTTCTTTCTCCCAGCAGTATAAAGTGTTGTCTCCAAAAAATAACGTTCCGTTGTATAAGCCAGACATAAAACAGAGCAGACGTATCACTGTACTGCTAAATACTCTACTGCAATTTTTTTAACTTCTAAGCATCGCATATTTTCGATTTTTATACCGTCGTATTGGGGAAAAAAAAGTACTTTTTAATGCAATTTGTTTGAAAACTGCATCTCCATTTATATACTGCATTCCATTTATTTTAGCGCCATTTGTTTAATGTTGGCGATTCAAGTACTTCATTTCTGTAGAAATTAAATAAAAAACACTTGGAAAATAGTAATTATATCTTTCTGTTACCATTTTCACATAACTACTGAAAAAAAAAATAAAATAAGTGCTACTTTGAAAAAATATAAATGAATGATTTATCATGAAACATGGTGCTATTATAAACTATATATAATTTAATTATCTATATTACAAACAAATAAAGGCATATGAATCATTAGATAGCCGATTTTTTTTTTTGTCGAGTTTCTTGTGTGACATCTGTATTTTTTTTTTTTTTTTTTTTTTTTTTTTTTTTTTTTTTTTGTATAATTTAGCGATAGTGACGTCCTATGAATACTTTACTGTAGATGTTGTTTTAAACTGGATCGTAAAAGAGGGATTCGTCAGAGGATGCGAATGACGTCATTTTATATAAGATAAAAGCCTGTGTTAAGTCTTAAATGGAAATATGTTTTGTATTATCTACATTTATATACATGTATATATTTTTTTTCATCGGGGGCGACACTAAATTCTGAAAAAGCAGAATTCATGATTTTTAGTATTTCTAATAAATTCGATAATCTACACAAAATTAATCTCAAATTGAACAATGAATGTTCCTTATATTATTCAGATCTATTACATACATTTCATTTCTTTCAGCAGCGGAATAAAGAAAAAAAAAGTATTCTTACTCCCTAACTTCATTGTTAAAATTATGCATGATCTGGAATAGATAAATTGAAGATTCGATTTTGACGAAGATTTTGTAAGCAAGTAGTGATTTTTGTTCTCTGATTTTTAAATAGATAAATTATTCTTTAAAAAATCATGTGTGCACATTTTTCAGAATTATCATTAGAATATTTTTAGAATGAAATATTAGCAAGGCTTTTTCGTAACTTTTAATAAATACTGAAATGCACTATCTATGTCACATATCAGGTCATATATTTATATATTTTTATACGTTTCTATATTTAACCCATTTGTGCCTGAATTTGTGTTTTCTTATATTTGTTGGTAAAATCATTTTAAAATGTTGCAAAATGAACTGGGAAAATATTTAAAAAATTACGTCAAAACATTTTTGTATTTATTCCATAAAATATAAACTTACTAAATATGGGAATATGCATAATATTTGTTATTAGTATAATATGCATAATTATATGTTTTGTCTAAATTTATATTAAAAAAAAGCTTTTAAATTGTACATTATCTACTATAATTAGTATTTTTATGATCTAAACTACTAACAAAATATATTTATTTCCTTACAGAGACTAACAACATTATAAGTATTAGTAATGATAAACTAAGAATAATCGTATTTGAGACTTAAAAATTATTTATTTCATAATCATCTTGAAAAGAACTTCACATAAATAACTGTCCCCTAAATGGCTAATAAAAATATATACCCATTCGTGCCTAGCACTCTATATTTTGTATGTTACAAAAATGCATAAAAATAGGCTTTAACTTATAATTTCACAATTAAAAAAAAGTATTTCAAAGAAGTCTACAAGCTAAGATTATGACTTATTTATTTATATCATTCACATAAAAAACACAAATAAACTTACTTTTTACATTTCACCCTCTTGAAAAATGAAAAATCTATAAATTCCGAATAAACCTTCATTTAAGCAAATAAATACCCATTTATGCTGTCACTTTTCGGTAACAGATAAATACATTTATAGATGATTGTTTCACACAATTTTCATGTATTAAAGAAGCAGAAAATTACATAAATTTATTAAAATTAGAAACGTCCCAAATATGGGACACCAGGCATAAATGGATTAACTTGGTTCATGTATTTTAGGGGGAATTTTTTAATTCTTTTTCATCCACCTTCTGATGTTCTAAAAGTTCTAGAAATTTTGTACAGTTGTCTTTTCCTTGTAACAATACAATATTTATTTATTTTAAGAGTTAAATTAATAATTAGCAGATTAGTGCTAATTAAATTATTGTTATACGTTGAGAAAACGATTTAGAAATCCTAAGTAGTTAGTTTTCATAATGCATTTTTTCCCATTTCTTTTGGCATATTTACAAAGAAACTAAGCAAAATAAAAGTTTTTTAATAAATTTTACTAGCTCACTTTTTCTTCCAAGAATAATTAAAAGTTGTGAATTTTCTATAATTGGTGTCCATGCAAAATTCATTGTAACGGATATGTTTTGTGAATTGCAGTCATGAAATTAGGTGTAATATTTAAAATAACGATTGCATGCTCATAAAAGCGTGACATTATAAAAACTGATTTTACTTTTATTAAACTAATTATTTTTACTCACTGCACACTGAGGGTCCCGCGTTAACGGCCTACTTCAGTCACGCGAAAAGACCCGTTCGCTAATGCTATTCCTATGGAAGAAATTTATAAACATATCTCTGTCGCATTTCAATATTTTTAGATGATTTTTTTTTTTGCAGTGGCTAGCTGATGCCAATCTGTAAAAAGACCGTTTTTTACTTTTTCGATTTTCATTGGTAATTTTTTTCAAGAGGATGCTTTCATTTTAGGAACCGGTTCTAAAAATGAAAGTGTCCTGATTAAAAATACTTGTAAACGAAGTTTAAAAAGTAGAAAATGTCGTGCATACAGATCGACCTCAGCTAGCCACTGCAAAAAAAATCACCTAAAGATAGTGAAATGTGATCGAGATATCGTTATAAATTTCTTCCATAGGAATAGCATTTGCGAATGGGTCTTTTCGCGTGACTGAAGTAGGGCCTTAAGCTAACCGCCTGACCTGCGATATGGACTTATATATGTGTACTATATATTTGAAAACCTATATATACTTCCCTTTAACGAAGTCCCTATTCAACGAAGTATTCTACTTAACAAAATTTTTTGCTGAACCATGACTTTGAGCACTATTAGCATGCAAATTAATCTCCATATTACTAAAAATATACTCTATATAACGAGGTTTATATCACTTTCGTGCATGTACAACATTTAAATGGAGAGATTGCTGTTGCAATGGATGGATGAATTTATTTCAGTTGATTGTATGAAAAGGAAATTATTTAGATATTTAATCATTTCCATTAAAAAAAAAATATACAAAAAGCCTTCAATACAATAAGAAGGGGATTCCAGTTTCACGAAAATGTTACAGATGAATTGTTCGGATACTTACAATAGTGCTAAAATTTTTATGAACAGTATGTTTATTATAAGAAACTTGTACAAAGTGATATTAGAGACTTTTTGAAAATCTGATATACTGAGAAAAAATACGTTACGCTTCAGTTTTTGTTTACCTCTGTTTATTATGTGTTTTTCTAGACAATATTTTAAATAAAATTTTCTCATATATCTAAATTACAAAAAACAAAACTTACTGCCCGAATAAAAAAAAAAGCATTTTTCAATATTTCCATTTTAGGTGTATTTTTCATTTTATGCATTTATTATAAAAATTTCGTGAATTTGAGTTGATTTCTATTCAACGAATTTTCTTCAAAACGAAGTGTTCAAGTGGAACGATGAGACTCCGTTAAATGGAAGTTTCACTGTATATCTATATATTTGAACCTCAGGGCCCATGGACAAGAAAACAGGGTGTGGCACCGCAGGCCATAATCCTTAATGGATCCTAATGAGGCAAGTTTAGATTAGTTTTATTTTTACCCGATTGCCAAGAAGGGTTATGTGTTTCACGCGTATCTGGGTATGTAGATTTTTTTATATTCTCGAAACATCCCAACGGCTGGGTGGATTTTAATGAATGATGTCTCTATCGATTCGTCTTAACCGTCCAATGGTTATAGGTCAGGTTTTGTTTTTATAAATTCAAAATGGCAGCCGTAAAATATAAAATGGTGGTAGAGACGAACAAATTTTTTCGCGCACTCTATTGAGTGGCATATCATTGTGGCATTTAGTATGATGACGATGTTTCATTGATTATTTTACAGTCAGGAGCTCCGTTTATAAATATTACACAACCTGGAATTTGTGTAGGTAGGATCTCTAGCTTTACTGCAACTCTAACCTTCATAGACATCTATAGGCTTCATCAAAACAGTGGTTATAGATTGGAACTAACAATTAAACACAACTTAAAAGTCATCAATACATGTAAATAAAAAAATAGTTAAGTAATATAAAAAAATAGTTTCACATTGATGAGAAATAATTAATTAGTTAGCTTTTTACGCAGTCGGGTTTTTTGATTTTTTAAATTTAATTTTTACTTGTTACTTTTATATTTATTCATACTTTGTACGTTCAAGTCTTTGTAGCTGTCAGAATGCGTGTTTTGACGTAAAATTTTCAATAGTTTTATTCCGTTCATAGTAAAATTCGTTTTACGTTTTGTTGGTTTCTTCGTAGCGTATCTTTATAACCAACTATATATTCTTTTTATATGTGAACGAACGGCTGTAAATTAAAAGAGACGGAAGGAACTTAGATAAATGTAAAACAATTTGAAATAAACTGCTTGTTTAAAATATAAATATTCTCCAAAAATATTTATTATAATTGATTTAGTTTTTGTTTGTATTATCAAAATTTTGAATTAATCATACATTTGAAACAGTTAGAACCAACTAATTTGATCTAAAACAGTTTTAATAAATGTGCCTTATAAAAGCCTATTGAAGTGAAGTAATTACATTGAAAATAAAATTAGAGAATGAGAAAACTGGAAATTTCTATATTGATTATAGACCATTTAAATAGCGTATTACCATGAATATAGGATTAATAGTTTTAATAGATCAATCATCTTTTACCAGTGGATAATTTAGGGAATAGGGTGTTAAATTTAAGATTTTTTACTCGAATATCCAGTTTAAAAAAATAGGTCTTTTTCGGAATATTTTATAAAAATCTTCCGCTTAAATACTGAGTATGTTGTCCAGTTGATTTATTTTTATATGCTCCAGTTTCAAGCGAGCTTAAAGCGCAAAAGTTAAAAAAAAAATCCTTACAATTTTTTTTTTTTAGATGTTTTATCTAAATTTTCATCTTTCTTGATACTTTGCAAAATAACGTGTGATTGTAATAAATTTGCACATTATAACATTTAGAATTCAATCAAAAATTTAAATATCATTTTTTAGAAGCATGTAATACCTGAAAAATGATCAACATTTCGAATTTTTTATTTTCTAAAACTTCAATTGCATCTTATATATGTAATCTGAAATTTAAAAGGATACAATAATTTAAGGGTAAAGTTTTTCCTTCAACCGGTACATTTTTAAAGGCTCATGTTAAAACTTCAAATGTTAGACCAGTCGTTTTCACTGGTAATGAACACTAAAGTAGTATCATATTATTCAATTCCCATTTGGTGATAAATTAAAGTTAAGTGAAATTATAATTCTCTTTGCTTCTGATGTATTTTTTCTGCTCTCCAAACACTCCTCTGGGAGAAAATGCTTTTAAAATCAAATATTTCTACATGTTAAAAAAACATTTAAAAGCAATCAGCATCTGTAAAAGTCGTCAATATATTTTTCGATAATTAATCCATCTAATGTAAATTTATGGGCATCCAAATTACAGTAAACCATAAAAATGGTCGTGAATGACAGAAGTAGAGTAGGTAACGTGCTTACATTTCCAACCTTGGAAAAACGCATTGACAAATCAGGAAGCGATAATCTCAACGTAATTTGACCTTACCATTAATAGCCGAAATGTTGTCCCTTGTACATGCATAACAACTTTAGATCGCAGTGATAGTAGCTTCATTGTAGCGTATCACCATGAATTAGCATGCTGCAAATAGCGCGCCAAAAAAGTAAAACAAGAAACAGGGTTTCGTTTTTCGAAAAGGGTTTATAATTGCGGCATAACATGTCTACAGAGAGTTATATTTGCACACGCAAAGAGCAGAATGACTTTTCAAACCGCTGGATAACAGAAAACGCTTTCAGGTATAAGCTGTCAAGAACCGTGTTCGGCCCGTGTTACCATTCTAAGCACGTCTGAACCAGAAATAATCGGCGGTTTGAAGAAATTCTTATGAATATCAATTTTCAGAACCAATGAACCGGAAGATTGTTGATATTTGATAATCAAAGGCTAAAATCATAATAGTGATTTATTGATGGAGTTTGCGGTGTTGGCAACATGTTTTGACAAAGTAAACAGTTTGCCCCGAAACAAAAGCCATTTTGAAATGCTAATAACTGCCAATTGCATCAATGTCGATTTTTTATAGAAAAGTGTTAATTTTTTTTTTTTTTTTTTTTTTTTTTTTTAACAACGTGTATCGTTTTCTTTTCAACACGATTCGAATTCAAAATGCATTTTTAAGCAATTAGTTCAAAATGTTATCGTAACTGCATTGATCCTGATTTTCTACGAAATTTTATCAATAAGGGCAAGTTTTTCAATAATAATAATTTTTGTGACAAGTTTTCCTGTTACATGTTTTTAACACTTTCCAACATAGTTGAAAAGTGTTTATAAATTCGGTTTGTCGTCTGTCCGTATGTCTACCTGTCTGTCTCTCCGTGCTCTAACTCGCATAAATTACATAACGGTCTATGGAGAAATATAGTTTGTGGTGTATTTTAATAATATTACTATGATTACTATTAATAATTAGACTATTTTAAATGTATTCAAATTTATATACGTATACCATTAAGGTGTACTACAAGGCATGTGCTGTAGAACCTAGTGTGCATATAATCTATCGTTAATTTACAGGGACACAAAATGGTATTTAGCTACAGTACTGCCTATGAAGAACAATTGCTGAAAGTGCGTTTTTAATTGTAGTACACATTTTAAAATTTGACTATTTTTTTAATATTGGTGTGTATAAATAAGCCCAGTAGCGTAGTGGTCAGCACGCCTGTCTGCCAAGCTACAGGTCGCGAGATGGGCAAGGTTCACTCAACCTTTCATCTCTTCGGGGTCGATAAAATGAGGGCCAAGCTTGCTTGGGAGCTAAACACCAAGGGTCTCCCGTTGGGCTGACCACCCGGTCAGGATGCATAGCACCTCGGGGGTTAAGTAAACAGAGTTGGGCACTGTAGGCCATGATTATTCATGGATCGTACAGACACAGGTTTAGTTCTTTTTAGGTGTGTATAAATTCTATAGATCATATACAGGGTTACACAAAGGATTTCGTGTACTTTTCCTTTTATTGGCGGAAATTGATGAATAGAAATTTTCAACTGTGCTATGCGTTTCATTGAACTAACTTTTAGCATACATACAAATCTATGCATACATATAATATTCATGCAAATATTTCCCCATAAGCGGAATTCTTTTGAGTGTTCTTGTAATAATATACATACAAATCTATAGATCATATACAGGGCTGCACAAAAAAATGTGGACATTTTTCCTACTATTGATGGTAATTGCAGAAATTCGGTTTTCAACATTTTCTAAATTATTTATTTAGACTTTCACCTTAATAAACTGTAAAGTTTTATTATAGTATTCTGATTATGTTGAAAAGTGTTATATAATCTATGATTCGCATGATTTTTTTTTCTTGTTTTTTAAGAGCAAACGGTAATTTTTCCATATATTTTTTTAATACTTTGAGGTCTGACCTATTTCAACCGCATACCTGCCTCTGGACTGAGCGTATTTGGTACTTTTCATGATTTTTTAAAAAATACTTGGAAGATATGTATTAGCCGCCGGAATGCTATTTCTTTCTCCTAGCTTATATTTTGTCTCCAATAAATAACGTTACCTTGTGTGCGCTAGCCGTAAAACAAAAGCCGATGTTTCATTGTGCGATTAGATACTCTATACAGAATTTTTTAAAACTTCTAAGTATCGCACATTTTCGCACATTTATACCGTCGTATTGGGAAAAAAAAGTACTTTTTAATGAAATTTGTTTGAAAACTGCATCTTCATTTGTTTTTGAAATATTAATTTTTTGTAGTTTTTAGCTACATTTGTTTCATTTTGGCAACTCAAGTACTCCATTTCTGTAGAAAGTAAAGAAAAAATAGTTGAAAAATAGCAATTATATCTTTTTTGTTGCCATTTTCTCATAAAAATTATAAAAAAAATTAAAATATGTGCTATTTTGAGAAAAATATAAATGAAGGATTTGTGATAAAACAGGGAGCTATTATAAACTATATTTAATTTTAAGTATCTATAGTAATGCAAATGACGTCATTTTACATAAAATAAAAGCGTGTGCTTTAAGTTTTAAAATTGAAATATGTTTTGCAGTAGAATCCTGATTATCCGAGTCCTGCTTAACCGAGTTATTTTCTTCTGAAGGACTGGTGGCTTCTATTATCATGAAACAGCCATTATAAATGAAGCGTTAGGTGAAGATGAAAGAGCAGCCGTAAGAAGTTAGAACCCTGATTTTCTGGTCGGAATGGGCAAATTTTTTTTTTTTTCCATTCTGACCAGAAAATCAGAGCTCTAACTTATTACGACTGCTCTTTCATCTTCACCTAACGCTTCATTTATAATGGCTGTTTCGTAATAATAGAAGTCACCAGTACATCGAAAGAAAATGAAGTAATGGAAATGCCGGGGGTGACACTAAATTCTGAAAAAGCAGAATTCCTGTTCTCTAGTTTTAATATTTTTTTTTTTAAATATATAAACTTCAAACTGTTCTTATTCATAATCGGGAACTATTTAAATGCACTAAAAATTAATATTTAATGAGAAAGTATTGAAAAAAGCATGTTATATATATTTTTTTTAAGTTCCTCATAAGAAAAATCATTTTTCAAAATGAAATTTTACATAGACTTGAATAAAAACTTATCCAGTTGTTGTACAAATATCTGAAAATAGGTTTTATTTGTATATAAACATTATTTAATAAAACCAGTTTTTGTGTGGTACATTTCAAAGCACAAAGAGCAACACCACAAGGTTCACAATAAGTTCGAATTAAGCTCTGATTCTAGATATTTTCATATACTTACTTCTGTTTAGTGCAGCCACGTATTTTTTTTTAATAAAAGGTTCATAGATAATATACGAATATAGCGTATACGTATATAGACCCCGTATATAGACTAATATAATAGACTAATATAGACTAAGTATAATAAACGTATATAGACCCCGAGAGACTCTCGGGCTTAGTTCGCTTCACCGAAAACGGCAACCCGAGAGACAATCAAGTTTAGACCTCAAAGTGTTAATTAAATAATTATGATAAATTTTGTTACTTCATTGCATTTTAATATCCATTTAGTATCCAAATGTATATATTTAAAAAATTAAACTGTTCATTTAATTAAAATTTTTAAAATAATTTACAGAATTTTAATTTTTTAAATCCCCATTCTTTTATTTCTTTTCTTCACATTTTTGCTCTTTTTTTGCGTTTATTGAAATACAGCACATGAGACTGTTTTCATATATATTTAGATACATCTAATATCAGATTTAATATGAATTGTTTACTGTCATAATCTATTCCGTTTAACAGTACCATGCTCACAATTTTCAGTATATCTTAAATATAATAATTTATTACAAAAATTCGGTTTATCTACCTAAGTTACAATAAGCAGTAAACAAAATTTATTTAAATACCATGTTGTGTATACTTCTGCTAAATATAGTTATCATCTTTATCATTACAGATGATACAATGATGAATACAGATGATGATACAATCATAGATAGATCATAGATAGATGATACAATGCTAAATGATACAAATCTTTATCTTTATTTTTATTATTTTTAGTTTATAATACATTATCATGCAAATAATTTGAAAAATTTGAAAGATTACATGTTTGAAAAATAAATGCTGGTACTCTTGGAAAATAAAATCTCACAAAAAGAAACAATCATTACTCTTGATATTTTTTTTAATGCATGTAATGCATAAAAGACTAAAATTTATAAGGCATATAACAAAAAAGCAAAATATTTAATATTATGGAAAGAAAATACGTAAAACATTCTGAATTATACTCAGTTGGGAAAAATATCTCTCTCTCTCTCTACCAAAAATACTTTCACTATTTTTGTACACCTTTCCTGTGCTTCAAAAAGAACATCTAAAATAAATAAAATTATTTGAACGTGCGAGTTATGTAATCATAGGTCTGAATGGTCTTCGTGAAGTACTCTGGAAAGTCACAGTTCCATAGTTCGTATCCTGCTGCGGTATTGTTAATTTACTGTTGACTGAATTGAATAGATAATTACTCCGCTTGATATAAATTTGTCTTCGTAATGTAAGGATTGAAGTTCATAGAGATGTTTGTTCACAAAAAATTGCATTTTATCCTTAAAAAGTCTTTTTAACGGAAATTTTTAAACACGAAGTGTGTAATAATAATAATAATAATAATAATAATAATAATTTTGTGGAAAACAGAAAATTTCCCAGAATTAGCAAAAAAAAAAAAAAAAAAATGTTTGATTCCAGAAATACGGAAATAGTACTGGAGTTCGGATACAATTTCCGCATTTTAACAGAATTGTTTTTACAGTATATAAAAACGTAAAACAAAGTTAAAATCAACCTGCCCTACCGATTGTTAATATTATTACATATCCTACATGCATTTGAAAAATTGGCATGGCTCTCATAGAAAAGCAAAGTTGAATTCTATAATAATCGGTCCATGGTTAGGAGGTAAAATTGACACGGAAAAATGATGGTTTAAAATTGTAATAATTAATTGCAATAGAGTACAATTCTCACATAGAAAATCAAAGAAAAAATTGCTTTAATTTGATTAATCCCCTAATACGCTAGGTGGCGGTAGCGGTGAAAAAATATGTTGAATTAAATTTATCCAAAATAACTTTAACATATTTTGCTGTTGCCATATATAAAAACCTAAAAAAAAAGTTAAAAAAAATTAAATTAACCATTTTTACATCGGCATACACTATATTTTTAAATTTCCATCACCATCTAACATGATAACCTACAGCGGTACGGAAGTGGGATGATTCTGAATTCTGCGTGGCTTCACTTAAACTGTGGTAGCATAGATACTCAGCTGCTTGTCCCAGGACGAGTGGCGTAGCGTAGGGGGATGGGGGGCTCAAATCATTTTGCTACTACCAGTATTATAGTATGCTAAATTTTGCTTTGTTTAATCACATAACGTTCAATTATTAAATAAAGTCAAATTTTCTATTTAATAGAGTTAATAGTAGAATGATCAACCCTCCCCCCCTCAAAAAAAAGTTACGCCACTGCAGGACTGTCACGTATTAACTACTGTCATTTGTTGTTAAAACGTCATATGAGGCTACCATTCACTAGAAGATTAATTGGGAGGCTAAGTTAATTTCACACCGTTACATATGCAATATACGGAGATAAGTTCTGTTTGTGGGGCAAGGAGATTATTACTGTTTTTTAAACGTCGTCATTGCTCAAAAATTTTATATTATTTTACTTAACCCCTCAATTCTTGCTCCGGTCAATATCACGGACTGAAGTGTCGTTCGTTATTTCTCGTGCCCGTTATATTTCCGGGCTGGAAATTTAATTGCTGTAAAAAAGTTCTGAAACCAGACAAATTTAACTGGCATTTCCGCGTGTAGTCTTTGAATATTACTGTTTGGGTTCGGCTTTTGTCGCTGATTCTAATGCTGGGATCTTGCATGTTTCAAAAAGTATAACACTCAAAAAAAATTATTAATAATCAAAATTTAATGTACATATATTATTTCAAATATTATTTGTAAAAATTTGTGAGATGATGATAAATAAAGATCTAAGATCTGAAAAATAAAGGTCTTATTCGCATTAATTTGTACGGTGTAAAACAAAAATTAAGACACAGAATTCTCGCATGATGAATTTTCAAGAAATGTGAATTTGTTCCATAACATCACACATTTTTTTTTTTTTTTCGTCTTAAAAAAAAACTAATTGCTTAATTTATTTAGAAACCTTATAATTATTCAATTTCTGTAATAAAAGAAATAGGTACTTTTTTGATGGGTTTTCCAAATATTAAGCGACCGTGAAGGGGTAAAGAGCCACCTAAATTTATGAATAGTTAAAATTTATAAAATTTAAGACAATTTTGTATAAATACAAATTTTTAGCATAAAATTGATCCATATATTTTATGCTCAACAAAAACTATATGCAAGTTGGAAATGCCAAATAAAGTATCTAAATAGTGTACTGTACCAAATTTTGTTGAAATACTAATTAAGCAGTTAAAAAGAAACACGACGTGTATTAGTAAAGCAATTTGTGAGATATTATAAGTGCAATATACCATTGTAAATATTTCTTTTAAATTAAAGTCAACCATATAATTTAGCAAGCACACAATTCCTCTTGTATTGCACCATCTTCTTTGTAAATCAGCGAAGCGGAAATGTAAACGTTTTCCAGACTGAATTTATTGGATTACAGTAAATAAACTCAGTTTTTTACGTTACTGATTTTAATAAAGCAAATTATTGTTGCCTAATGCAGGTCAGAGTTTTCTAATGCATAAAATAACTTTATATGTGACCTATTTCTTTAATCAATCTTTAAATGACTATAAATAAATAATAATAACTGAGATTTTAACTCTGTACTATTTTTTATTTACATTACTAGGGGGCTCGGCCCCCTACGAGCTACGCTCGCCAACCCCCGTCCAGACACCGCAGACTCTAAATGCACGCTAATTTGATCGGCTTTAAAAAGATTTCCAAAGATTGAATTATAATTTAAAAAACAGTGGCGATCTCCCTATAAACGGATTTCTATTCATCTCTCTTTGATTGGGGGATTTTAACGCCAAATCCGCTGCGGTACTACTTGATTATCCCGTCGACGCATTTCGCCAAATTATATAAATCGCCAAACCACTCGCCAAATTATACAAATTGACATAATTTTTTATTTTAAATAACGAAAGAACAAATAAATTAGTACAGCATTAATAAAAATACAAATAAAACGTCGAAATAAAAATAACTTGATGACGTAGACACATGTAACAACATTTCAAAATAAGCTAATGTAAAAGGAATTAAGTAAACAGAGTCTTTGTATCCTGGTATTTTTTAACAAAGCGAAAAGAAAGTTATTTTAAATGAGACATTTTAAATTAATCGTTTTTAATCTGACGTAATTTTTACCAAGCTATTCTTTCTCTGTTAAATATTCACTTGAAAATACCAGTTGAAAAGTATCCTCTCAAAATATCAAATAAATGTCTAGCGCAATATTTAAATTTAAACCGTTTTGCAATATTATTTTGCGTTCATTTTATGTAATAACTGTAATGTGACGTAAATATGACGTAATTTCTCCTATTTAATACTTCTAACGCATGTTAATAAATTTATTATTTTACAAATTCCTTTCTCACTTAAAATTCACGTGTAATTATAGTTTTTATGACGTAATTTTTAATAAGTTCCTGCTTTTTGCACATAATTATTTAATTCTAATTCCAAATGTTTTTTTTCTGTTTATAATAGTCACGTGTAAATAAATTTTTAATTTATTTACACGTATAAATATTTTTTTTTCGAAGCAAACATTATTGCTTCCTCTGTTTATACAGTTGGCAACAGTTTAAATTAATATCACTTTCTGAAATCTGTAAAAAATATCTCTAGAAATGCTGAAAATTTGAATTTAAAATAGAAATAAAACCTCAAAAAATGAGTCAAAATAAAAAAATTAATGCAATCTGCACTCCGGCAAATTCTAACGCATAAAATGATCTAAAAATGATTACACTGCCATGTATAGTTTTTGCTGCTATAAAACTTTTTTAGTGGAACGATTTTGTCCAACTTTAGTATTAAATATCTCTTAAAATAATTCTTCGATTTGAAAACTGTCTGCTTCAGCGTGTTTATCAAACATTTCTGTATAAAACCACCGATTTTTATATTTTTGTATGCATTATTTTTCTTAATATTAACGAAGAAAGACCTCCAGTCACAAAAAATTCAAAACCGGCGGCGGCGGCGGTGACAGCGGTAGTTACTTTTTTTTAGAATAGAGAGAAATGAATAATGTGTTGCGTATAAAATATTATAAAGTGCAGTGCAGTGTGCATACAAGTTTTGTCATTTCATATTTTTCTATCACACTTCATTTTAAATCTTTCTATCGTTGTAATTGAAGTATTATGCAAAAAACAATATATATATATATATATATATATATATATATATATATATATATATATATATATATATATATATATATATATATATATATTATTTTAAAAATTATTCTACAAAATAAAAACATTTACGAATCATATCAATTCATATTCATGAAAAATATTTACAAATTATATCAGTTTATATTTAGGAGTGATAAGTAAGCAATCGTTCAAAGGTTAATGTGTGAAAGGATGCCTCTATAAGAGAGTGGTGAATACGGGAAATAAAATTTGATTGGCCGAGACAATTTTGCACATAAACGAAATGCCAAGCATTTTGGTGAGCCTGCCATTATCTTCAAGTTAATTTTTGTTGACTGTCTCACGTGTCAAATCGAAATGTGGGCTTCCATAGTATAGGTGTAACGTCTAGAAAGTACACTGTTAAAAATATCGTGAAAAATTGTCGTGAAATGTCAGAAAACAGATAGCCTTTAAAAACAGAGGTAATTTTTCACGATATTTTTAACAGTGTATCGTGTAGCCACCGGCAATTCCAATAACACTTTAAAATGTGCTAAACAATGAATCCCATAAATTTAAAACGGTACTGAACTATAAATGTGGATCACAGCGACATCTGGCGACATCAACTTCACTGGCCGAAACGCTTTTTCAGTTGAATCCTTATGAGGCATTCTTACAAAATTTTAACTTTCAGGGATAAAAATCTGGTGAAATTAAATTTAATAAAATAACATTTTAAACTTATAGACGAATGCTTTAATGATTCAAAAAAAAAAAAAAAAATGGTCAGCAGTGACGATATTTTTTTATTTAACTGAGGTTTAAGTTAAACTTGGAGTTTAATTTTCCTTGTCGTTTTACCTATCTAGATTTTTATTTTCTTCTAAATTTTTACTTATAATGAATTTGCATAGTACCCACAGAGCACTCAAATAAGAAATAATAATAATAATGTGGTATTTTTAGTACAAAATTTCGGTATAACATTGTCTTAAAGGGAGGTTAAGGTAGGGACGGTAAGGAAAAAAAGGGGGACGGTAAAGAAAATTATCACCTATTTTTAGGCAAATCATGTTAAGACTAAGTGATAGCCACAATGTTCATTGTTTTTTAGCAACAGTTATTTACAATGGATGAAATTTTTTAAAAATTAATTTACCTCGGAAAGTGCAGGAATAAACCTTGGAGACGGTAAGACTATCTATAAAGCCACGATACTTGGAATTGATATTTAAACGATGATTTAAATTCTGCTGTAAATTTCCTGTCAAAGAATTTTAGCTATTCTTTTTTTAACAAATTTCTGCATTAGAAAAAACTTGAAAAAAATTCTGTCGCTGCAGCTGAAGTGATTTTCTGAATCATTTTAGAAGAGGGATTGTAAGGAATCTAAAACCCAGGAACAGAGTTCAAAAAATAATATCAACCGTAAAAATGTGTGCAGGATGATTTTTTTTATACATATTTATATAAAATAATTGTCCCAGTTTCGGGAAAAAAATTACATCGAATTACTTTTATTGAAACAATTTTATACAGACAGATCCAAACTTAAAAATCAGCATCAGGGACATGGGACGGTAAGGAATTTCGTGGTATATTTGGACCCCCAACATAGTCTAACAAGGAGAAGGCCAACCTTGTTAATCACAGATTTTGATTATTTTAATATATGTTGAAGGGTAGAGACCCCTAAGTGTCAGATTCAGCGGATTTTAACCAACGCTCCTTAGTTCTTGAGAAACCGGGGGGTCTAATAATAGTACACAACTTAAATACTTACTTTGCAACCGCAATGATAGGTTGGGCGTAGCTCAGTTGGTGTGGTGTTTAGCCGCTGATCCGCGGGCCCAGGTTCGACGCCTGAACGCGCTACATTTGTTTTTCTCATTTTTTGTTTTATAAATATACTTGTAAGTATAATTAATAATCTCATTGTCAATTAAAATTTATAATATTGTATATCAATTATAATTTTAATCTATTTAATTTTTTACTTTTGATTAAATAGTTGTATAAAACATCATAAAACAGTTAATTTTTTAAAAATCGCTTTTAAAATGTATTTCATATATTCTTTATCGATGCAATGATATTGAGCAATTGTATCAATTCGTGATTTTAAAGAAACATCATTTACGCATTGTTTTAACAAAGGAAGTCAATGCGATAATACTATTATTCTGTTTTTAAAGTAACAAGCATAATTATATAAAAAATTAGCATCAGAATTAAATTACAACCGATTTTTTGCATATTAAAGATTTTTAAATTTGTATGCTTGCGCTGTTAATTATTTTGCTTTCACCTTTATTTTCTTTCTGCTTTTATTTTTATTTTATTTGAATATTCTTTTATTTTATCATAACTAGATGGCACCACAACAGATTTTGTCACGATTTTGGAATTTTTATCATTCAATAATAGATTCAATTTCTTTTTAAACCTCTTTAAAGGATGAGAAATAATAGTTTAAAAATAAAAAATGATAAATTTAAGTTTGTTAACATTATAATTAATGTATAATATTAAAATTTGTAATTGAAATTATTAAATTATAATTATAAGTATATTTATAAAAACAAAAAATGAGAAAAACAAATGTCGCGCGTTCGGGTACCGAACCCGGAACCGCAGATCAGCGAGCGGACGCCGTACAAACTGAGCTACGCCCAACCTATCATTGCGGTTGCAAAGTAAGTATTTAAGTTGTGTACTATTATTAGACCCCGGTTATTCAAGAACTAAGCAGCGTTGGATAAAATCCGTTGAACCTGACACTAAGGGGTCTTTACCCTACAACATATATTAAAATAATCAAAATCTGTGATTAACAAAGTTGGCCCTTTCCTTGTAAAACTTATTTATCTCGTTAATATTGTTATACAGTCATGCAATGGGATGTTTCCCAACATAAGAAATAATAAAAAAAAAACCAAGAATGTACTAAAATAAAAATTATTATTCAACAACTTGAAAGTCAAAATTATGTGAGAATGCCTCTTACACAATCTTTATGTTTGAGCTACCACATGTCGCTGTGATCACCATTTTTTGTTCAAGCAACGTTCAACTTTCATGGGATTCAATTTTTAGCACTTTTTTTAGGTTGGTCGTTGACTTACTATTTCTTCTAGGCACAATAGTTTGGGTGAAAGCTTTAATCTGAGATGCGAACTGTGAACCACTCTCTTGTAGAGGTATGGCATAGATGCCGTATCTTCCCTCAGCCGTTGTTGTTTTGAATTGTTTGGCGATTTTTTGTTGGCGTGTTGACGGTGTTTACGGATATGACAAACTCGATATGGAAACCCCGTGTGAAGTGTCGTGTTCTGGCAACACCTGAGAAGCTTAGAATTTTGTGCATGTATTTTGATATCGTGTATCGTGTTCTATCGTTGTCTTTTTATTTTTATGTTAAATTTATTGGATGCATTTCATTGACTATAGTTTCTGTAGTCCGTTTAAACGCTCTTGCTGAAGTAATTAAGAAATATGAGGAAATTTTGAAAAGAAAGGGAGGTTTGTTTATAGCGTGTCAATACGTATTAAGCCTATTTTGGAAAATGACGGCGGTGTTATGAGAGATATTTTGTTCTGGGGGATTCAAAAAAGCAGATGTCTGTGAAGGTATGTTGATAATTTTATGTATATTTTGTTTTTTTACATTTTGAGATTGCTACAAAACGAGAACTGCTGAATTTTGAGAATGCTATACCGCGAAAAATGCTGAATTCGGCGATGTTGATTTTCCGGTAAATGTACTCGAAGCGCTCATACAACTATTGCTGATTGCCACTTTAGGGAGTTTCGTTTTTTATGTATATTTTGCTGCTGTAAGAGTTTTTTACGTTTTGAGATTGCTACAAAACGAGAACTGCTGAATTTTGAGAATGCTATCCCGCGAGAAATGCTGAATTCGGCGGTGTTTTTTTTCGGTAAATGTGCGCGAAGCGCTCATACAAGGATTACTGATTGCCAGTTTAGAGAATTTTATTTATTATTTACATTTTATTTTCGTTAACCCAAAACATGCGTATAAACCGGTGCTTGGCGACATTTACTACTTGGCGGAAAAGGGGTTTTCACGCCAAGAAGAATTCCAAGATGGCGGCCGGGGGGAACTTATGACATCTGTTCCGAGGTATTCTAGTGTAAAGTAAGCTCATCTTTCATTCACAAAAAGGGGTGTCCTCTTGCGCTTTGACACTTTATAAACAACTACACATCCAATGGCAGAAACGTTAAATTTTAAATCTACCATCGTCCACAGTTTATTCCATCAGTTTTAAAACACCCAGAATGTGTGCTCGTAAAGTTATAATACGAATAGATAGACATCCAGCCATCTTGTCCCGGAAAGACGAATTGTTAAAAACAGATTGCAAATTGAAAAAAACAGAGAAGCTTGATTTCTAAAAATTTCTATACTGCTCTGTTTCACAAAATAACAATTTATTTTCTTCTTTTATAATTTTTTTCATTGTCTTGTGCGATTTATTTGACCTATATGAATTGTAGTTCGAGATAATATACGATTCTTTGCATCAAAATGTCTTTTCACGTTTTATAATTTTGTAGCTAGTGAAACATAGCTTACTTTTATCTAGAATTCTGTAATTCTCGAATTTTAAAACAAACTGTTCTTATAAAAAGTGAAACTCCAGATGTTGTCAAATCTAATTTTCATGAACGCAAAACTGCCACATGCTGTACAAAAGACATTTTTTTTTTCAGTTTCAATGGCTTTTTTTTATGTAATTGATATTGAATAAATAATTTTAAAAAGGCATTTAGAATTCTTTAAAATGGTGTAACACATGAACTTGGCACAACGTTAATTTTCCGGTTGAAATTTCCCTGAACTTTTCAACTGTAACAAGCTAATCTTCTAATACCCCGTAGAATTACATTAATATCTAAAATCATATGCCTTTTACATCTCGTCACTAGTAATTATAGAAACAACTTCCTTCAGCAATCGGCCATTGAAAATTATTTCGAGTACCAAACAAAACTACAAATTACCTCACTGAATTAAATAAAATTTCTAAGAAATTAATTACATTATTGCGTATCTCTTTTAGCTGTTAACAAATTAACTTAAAAAAGGACAGTATAATTTACAACTTTCTTAATTAAGTTGGGATTTTCCTGATTCTCTGGATCAAAGCTCGTTAAAAATGAAGTTTTATTTATAATTTAGAAAACTTGTCATTCTCTTTTGTTGTTTCACCTTATCCGAAAGTCGGCGAATCAAAACGGAAAGATCTGGGTGTGGAAGCCAATTCATCGAGTAGCGCATCCCTTTAGGAAATGTTTACAAGGTAATTTCCCCCCCCCTTTTATTAGGTCCCCACCTAGATCGAATGATAGAGCCAGTTGGTTGAATCAGGCACTATTGTTCGAAATTAATCCCCCTTCTTCGACCAAACATGGCGATTTCCGGATTGCCCGATGCATACTCTTGTTTAGATGGGCTTCCATGGAAGCACCGCTTTTGATAAACGGATTTAGCAAAGGAAGCGAGCAGGCAAAAGAAAGTTTTTCTCTCGAAATTTGTATAACAAAACGTGTGACGACGTGGAAATGGCTGTCTTTTGTGGTATGGCTAATCACCAAATAGTTGTAAAAGTTCGTTAAACTTGGTAGAGATATGTGAGTCAATGTGGGCAAAGCGCATATTAGTATGCTTCACACAGATTACGTTTTTTTCTAAGCACGAGAGCATAAAAAGCTCAACAACAGCACACTAGATTTATGTGATGAGTAATAAAGGGCGGTAAACATGAAAAGTTATGAATGATTTATTTGTTTTGGTGCTTGTATCAGTTTAAATTCCGCAGCTATTGTTCGATGAACAAATACAAGATTCAGCTTCTTAAAGTTTTTGATGAAATGAAAAAATTAATTATATGTTCAGAGTTTCGAACTGTATCGAATTGAATATTTCTTTATATTGAAGTTTAAATATTACAATCACTTTTCAGTTTAAAAAAGATATTTTTAAAAGAAAAACTGGATATCGATTTTCTAGGAAATTTATAATTTGGAATTTAAATGAAGGATTTCATAAGTCTACCAACACACTTCCAAATGTTCAGGCTCTCCTCATAGACTCGTATATCCTACA
This sequence comes from Maratus speciosus, assembly GCA_963932465.1. NCBI lineage: Eukaryota > Metazoa > Arthropoda > Arachnida > Araneae > Salticidae > Maratus > Maratus speciosus. The sequence goes on along the minus strand of OZ010790.1, from coordinate 126,133,194 downwards.
TAAAGAGAGACTAAACTAGCAAGCCGAGAATAAAATCTTCAATTTTAGTTCCAGTTTCTTAATCTTCAAGCGTGTCAGTGTCCAATCCCTCTTTATGAATGGTCTGTAATTTATGTTAATCTGTTAATGTGATCTTTAAACATTTAAGAATGAAAATTCTTCTAAATTTGAATTTGATAGAAGTTACATTACAAATGACCAATCGAGATATATTTATCACGACATTGGACCTTGTCTTTTTCCAGTTATGTGGTAAATTTTCTGACTTTATTCTGTCCCTGTCTAGTGCATCGTGCCATTTACCAAAAGCATGGTGTGTGTTGAGAAATGTTTTGAAAGCAATTGAAAAGAATTGTTTTGTAGAATCATAAAGTGAATTGACAAAGAAATATCTAGATTTTAAAAATTCGAATTTTACTACATTTTTGTATGATATTTTAAGTATCAAAATGAATTATTTTCAAGTTAAAATATTAATATATTACAGCATTGGGAAACTTTAATCATATAAACCTCAAGACAGTCTTTTTCCGTAATGGATATGATGGCGTAAAAGATTGGTATTAAAAATTCATAAAAGTTATTTATTAATTAAATTTATTTATTAATTAAACGCTTTTTACTGTTGTATAAGATACATAAATAATAAAGGAATTTAAATGTCAATTTAAATATTCATGCATTTCATAGCTATTATTTTATGAAACGTAAAACAGATCATCTAAAACATTGGATACCTCACAAAGAATCTGAAAATTAATTAGAATACTGAAAATTTGAAAATATTTAAACTTTTAAAAATAATATCAGGGTATCAGAATTGTGTAACAATGAACACCAATAAAAATTTTCAAGTTAATGAAATTTGTATAGCAATTTCTTGAATAATATATATATTAAGCACATATTCATAACTAAGTAAATATTCACTTGAGCTCTTTAGTAACTTTATCTCTAACAAACTTGTGTAAAGCGAATAACACTATCTTTCTTAAATGTCTTCGAAAATTTATATGAATAGTTAAAAAGAAAAAAAAACTTTTTCTTCTGACGTGTGCTATCTAAAGATTTAAAGTAAAACTTCAGGTACCAGCAAAGTCAGTTTCTCATAATACAAATAGCACTTTAATGCAAAAGTAGGAAATTGATTTTGTATTGTACTCACGTACGTATACACACATGTGTATAGTGTTCATATTCATATACACAATCAAAACCAAATGTGACACAGCAGAGCCCAAAAGTACTTTTACAAGAAACACGGGCACGAACAACGCCTACTCCAAATATTGCAGAGTTTATTGCAGATTTCGATAAACATACAGGATTGAAAAATTAAGTCCAAGCACAGTGAAATAACTCTTGGACGGATAAGACCAGAATTAATGGTCAAGCGTCTCTCTAGTAAAACAGTTATGTTTTCTCATATGAGAGTTACTGCACTGCCCCTAAAGGAGAAATTTGGGAGTTGTCGACCTTGACGGTCTCAGGAATCTTAAAGCTACAAAATTTTCGAAATTTTTATTTTCTTAGATGTTAAACTTTTATCTTTTCTGAATATTTTTATATAATTATTTCCTTGAAATTCCCATTAGAACAGAAGTTATGGCTTTTAGAATTATACCCGCTCAATGGCTGAAGCGGCATTTCCGAAACTTTAAATCCAAATGTCGTTTTCGGGCATAGCACGCAGGATATTTCAAAAACTTCTGAATATTTTTTCATGAAATTTTCAAAACATATGTTTCATGTTAGTCTGTATAAACTGAACCTAAAATTTTATTTTTATTGTTACAAAAAATATTTTTTTATGTGATTATACTGGTGTGATTTTTTATGTGATTATACTGTTGAAATTTTCAAAATTTTGTATTAGCTAAATTCAATTTTGTATTATCTAAATACAAATTTGCATTAAAAATATAAAAATGCTTTAAATACAAATTTATTTAAGTTTAGAGTAATTATTATAATCTGAAGTATAATTAGGGGCAAAAAATTTGATTCTAATTGCAAAATTTATTTTGTAATCCTACACATAAGCTTTTGTACCTATTTTCTGCTCGACAAACGTCTGACAGTTCAGCGCCCCCTATAAATACTAATTCTGCATCTTGCAATTTTTTAAATACATGAAATGAAAGATTTATAGAAAGATATAGAAAGATATATGAATGAATTATATTTTTCATCCCAATTAAAATTGTGTTTTTAAATCAGACACATTTTAAGATATCAAATACTGAAATGGTCTTTTAAAAAAAAATCCAATTTTAAGAGTCCTGAGATGCCTTAAATAAAAAAAAATATGAAAGATAGCCAAAGAAAGTCCATTACAAAAGCGTAGAGCATCAATTATTGAGTTTGAAATTATGTTTTACATGCAAAAATATCTTTATTAAAAATTAGAAGCCCTGAAACGTTGTTTTGGATATCCAATCGGTGGCTTAAGTACGTCACTAATCATTTGTAGAAGTGTGGCATATAAGGTAGATGCATATTTCCTAGTAAAGCTAATGCATGTAAGCAAGGTTACAATTTATTTTAATAATAAAATCAAGTTTGCTGTTCTTCATGAATTCACCACCTTTTGAAATGCATGCGTTTTCACTCACGAATGTTGTATAACGATGTAAAAATTACCAAAACGTTTCTATAATATTGAATAAATGTTTACTAAAATTTGATGTAATTTTATAAGTACCCACAGTATTGAAAACCTCTCCCTTATCGTCTGAAACTGTTTGGAGTAGAGACGATCGGAAACCTACAGAACAGTTTTTCAAAAATATCCTTTCGGAAATTTAAGGGTATCAAAAGGGATCACTTTTATTTTCGAAAACTTTCAAGGGCTCTTCATTGGCTCTTCCTCAAATGGATTTTCACGTTTATGGAAAAGTTTTCAAAATCCTGTGCAACGGCGATGTTACAATATATATATATATTTATCCCGCCCCTTGTCGCGGTTTTGGCGGGATGTCATTGTGAGATGGCTTGCTAATCAATGTAAATTTTAAGTCCTTAATAAAGGAATCCGGGAGGGATATTATGCTTTACGGACTTGGTTTCCTCGTCTGAGCAGTCCGTCTTAGGCTATCAAACAGACCAAGTTGAAAATTGTACGTCAAACGTGGCAAATGAGTTGCGTTCGTACTATAACTAATTTTATAAATATTTTTTGCACCACATATTGTACGGAATATATATTTTAGTGCACTTTATGAGTGCATATCAATATTATTGTGTTCGAAAGGCTGTAACATCATTAAAATGCACTTGAAATAATTTTTTCCCATTGGACGTAATGCAACGAAAAACTTTTGACTGTCCCTGTAATTAAACTATACATCCGATTTTCATAAAATTTGAAACGACTCGAAAAAATTTTGCAACAATTATATATTTAAAATTTCAGAGCATTCGGTCGGGTAGTTTTTGCACTGTTATATGCGGACAGACGGACGGGCCGAACGACGACTATACAGGTGCTACGTATTTATATAATTACGAACGCACCTAATGACACCATAGATGACAGTAAGAGCCCTTTTTCTGAAATTTATACTTTAGAGGATTGGTTATTTAGGTTCACAAATATAGATCTGAAATTACTAGTCCCCTTAAAATATAGATTTAATTATTTATAACCTATATTCACGCAATAACAAATTGAAGGGTTTTAAACAAGTGAACGATCTACAAATTCCCAAAAATGTTTATTATAAAGGGTTTAAGTTGAATAATTATAAAAATTCCTTATTTTCTTGGCCATACTGTCTTGAAGGTATTTTGCACCCTCAGATGAAAATAGCATTTATCTTATGGGGAAATAAGGATGAGTCCTGCCATTTATTGTTTTTTATCCAAAGCAAAAAACACTCAGCTACATGGAAGTAAAGTAAAAGTGTAAAAAAAAATCAAATAGTTGAGTTTTTATGAGGAAAAGAATAGAGTTCCACATTTATGCACCTCAGATCTGAAGAGGGGGGGGGGGCTGTTCCCTTATTACAGTTGAAACTCACATCAAAATTTTTAAACTGAACTTATATAAAACAGAAGCTTGACTAATTCTGAAACATTATTTCCCTCGATGTATCATCATTGTATATAAATTTTGTCTAATTAAATCCTTAAGATTTTAAATGTCCTCAAAGTAAAAGACCTACCATTGTATAATATCCTGTTTAGTGTTTTCTGAAAATCATTGTGATTCAATGTATGTTTTGAGCCAAAGGCTCAATTAAAAATATGCAACTTTTATTAAAATATGGCGCGTTTTTCATTCCATCTTTCTACCTCCAAAATGGCTCGAAATAAATATAAGACGGTACCTTGTATTAGGAACAAATTTGCAAATGCTTGAAAAAACTCTTATTATTCAAGATAAAATAAATGGATATAATCAAACTTTTAATAAATAACTCTTTGATTTTGGGTTTTTTTTCTTTGGGCATTTATGTACCTGTAAAAATTCAAATTTAAATCCGTGAAATACGGTAAAATTTAGTATGTAATTACAAGAAAATTATCATTGGTAGCCCAGTGGCAGAAATTTTTGTAGCTGTCTGCGACAAACTGTTAAAATTTCATAATCTGTCTGCAAATTTTGCATCTAATTTTAATGAATAAATAATACATTAAACTAAGGATTTTTTATCATTTTATTTAAAGCATGGTAAGCATGATGCATTCTCTTATTAATTTTGCTTATAACTTTTCATCATTTAACTTCTTGTGGGATTTCTAAAATGGTAATGATAAGCAAAACTATACATAGACAATAAAGATGCTTTTAAAAACCTTCGGAAACTTCAGAGCTGATTTCTTCTTTCTTGGAATTGGGAATGTTCTGCTGTTTTAAATATGTTTTTCAAATTTTTAGACCAGGCTAATTAGTATTTTTTTCGTAGACTTATAATGAAATTGGCGTTTTTTCCGCGATCTTTTGACGAACTTTGTGAGGGTTTTTTTGAGAACCCTTGATAAAATTTGCGTTTTTTTCCGCGACCTTCAGAGGAAATTAGCAGCATAGCGTTTTTCCACGATTTTTTTGACGAAATTTGCGTTTTTTCGCGATTCTTTGACAATTTTTTTTTCACACAATCCTATGACGAAATTCTCGTTTGTTGCACAATGTTTTGACAAAATTCGCACTTTTCCACGATCCTTTGACGAAATTTGTGTTTTTTTTTCAGCGATCCTTTGAAGTAATCTCATTTTTTCAGCGATCTTTTGAAGAAATTCACGTTCTGTCAGCGATCCTTTGACGAAATTTGCGTTTTGTTTGCGATCCTTTGACGAAATTCGCGTTTTTTCGGAGATTCTTTGACAAAATTTGTGTTTTGTCTACGATCCTTTAACGGAATTAGCTTTTTTAGCGATCCTTTGACGAAATTCGGGTTTTTTTCGTGTCCTTTGACGAAAATCGCTTTTTTTATGCGATTCTTTGATGAAATTTGCGTTTTTTTTTCACTATCCTTTGATGTAATCCGCATTTTTTCAGCGATTCTTTGACGAAATTTGTGTTTTGTTCGCGATCATTTGATGAAATTCGCGTTTCCCCGCGATCCGTTGACGAAATTCGTGTTTTTTAGCGATTCTTTGACGCAAATCACATTTTTTACACGATCCTTTGCCAAAATTTGCGTTTTTTTCGCGGGAAAAAGTGTCCTAAAGTTGCGGACAATTTTTGAAATTGATTTCATTAATGCAGACAAAAATTGTCGGCAAGAGATCTTCTTTGTCCGCGACTATGTCGCCGTGTCGCGGTGTTTCTGCCACTGGGATTGGAAGTATATTTACATTTTCTAATTTCTTAATTTCTAAATTTTATTTCTTTTATCCCGATGTTCTGTTCCTCCTTCTCTTTCTCTTTCAAGTCATTGTGCCAGATAATACACCCACATCATATTTCATTAAATTGCTGAAACTGAATTTATTTTCCCTCTATTTACATATTATAAATATAGAAATAAACTATCTAGATAGGTATAGATAATGAATTAATTTTAATACAGGAAGTTGTCATATTAGCTTTAAATGAACCACCGAAAAAATATTTCGTAAGAATTTTTAATAGAGAATTGTGTTTTTTGCTATGCTAATAATTAATTCTTTTGTTTTCACTGATGATTGTGTTTAAACATATTAAAACATTTTTACGTTCATCATTACGTATACATTTTTAAGTGCTAAAGATCAATTTATTTTTTAAATGGTTGCATTATAGTTAATAAGATTTAAATAAATTTTAATCTAAACGCGAGGATTTTTTCCCCTTTCATAAAAAGGAATAAATTTCAGAATATAGTATATATGCGTATATAGATATATGTGTGTGTGAATGAATTTGACTATTTTAAATACAATAAAATTCGTTTAAAGCGAGCTCGTATTTAAAGAGCACGATCTTATCAAGCAAAATGGAATTATAGGATTTGTCTAGTAGGTAAATTACATTGCTAAAAACTCGGATTTTACTAGGAAAATTGAGATGTAAGGAACAAAATTTTCCACAATTGCCAGAAGTTTTTGTATTTTTCCCATTAGTTGAATTACAAATGAAGAATGTGGTACAAAAATGGCATGAAAGAACGAGTAAAGAATTAGAATTGAAAAAAAAAAAACTGTTTTTTTTCTTCAAAACTATTACATAGTTTCAAAATTTTGTTTGAATGACTTTAAAATTTAAATGTGATTTCCTTTATCATTTTCTTTTTTGTTTTTCCCCTATTTATCAATTCAGTATTCTAAAATTGTGGCAAAAAATAATTTCAGTTACACTTTGTAGCTAATTTAAGAACATATCTGTTTATGATTCAATTATTACTACCATTTAGGCTTTTCTTTCCTCACATAGTAACATATCCTGAATTTGCTTATTGCGAAAACTTGGTTATAACGAAGTAATATTTTTGTCCTTCGTTCTCATTATAAACAATTTTGATTGCAATGATTCGTTTTTTTAACGATTGCACCGCTTTTCCATACGTAAATTATCTTTTCATGTGAAGCAGTTTTCCTTTGCTTTCCTGCATATTTCAGTTTTGTAAAATTGCTAAAAGACTATTTCAGTTATAATTTTTAATCTAGTTTTGGAATGCATCTGTTGGTGAATAATTTGTTACTGATCTTTTACATATTTTGGTATTTTCCTGGCAACATATCCTTAATTTGATTATTGCAAGATGTCGGTTATAATAAGTTAATATTTTGATCCATCGTTTTTGTTACATCCGAATTTGACTGTAATGACTCTTTCTTAATGTACCCACCGCTTTACCAAACGCAAGCTGTTCATCCATCATGTTCTTTTGTTTTTCTGATGATTTCAATTATTTCATGAAAACACTTCCAACTAAAGTGACAACGATCTGAAAATCGCTGTCTTGTGATGTGAACAGTACTACAAGCATTCCAGTGTTCGGTGTTGTGTGGCAGACACCTCTTTAGTTGCCCAACGCTTAATGAGCGTCGCGTGTTGCGTCTGTACACGTCACAGGGGGTCGCGACACAAACAGTTCCACATCTGGAACATCCTGTGGTTCCATCACGCTCAGCACTCAAGTCACGAAGCCAGTACGTCATAACCATATCTAAGTTTCCAACACGGTGACCTTAACAATGGACATGTTAATGGCTCTACGTTGCACTGAACATGGTTTGTTCATGTCTGTAGACAAAAGAAAATGCAGAAAGATAACAACCACATTTTGTTCCGGATAGAAAGTTGATCTGTTCGTGTTTTGATACAGTTTCCAGGGGTCTACAGGTCAGAATTACCAAATTCTGTACTGTTGCAGGTTATCCAAACACGTATTGCACATGATAAAATGAAAAATAACATGGGATTACCTTTTATCGTTCTTTTTTTTTTTTTTTAGAAAAGTGAATAAATCATAAATAAAGATACATGTGCAAGAAAGTATTACGTAACACAATAATTTTTTTAGAGAACTGAAGCAGGATGCTTTTTGTTGTTTATTTAGCTTCTTCTTATTAATATGTTTAAAATATTCATGTAAATGATAATAAAATCGCCAAAAAAGTTTTAACCTTAATTTGAAGCACTTTATAAATTTATTCATTGAATCATGCATATACAATCCTCTTCTTCATGTGTCTTAATTCAGTATTCTTAAATGTAATATAATATAGTAATAAAATCTTTAAAGAATGAAAATATGAAGAATAGAATAATTAATAGAATTATAGAGAATTAAATTATATATGAAAACTTTTGTCTTCATAATATGTAGTACAGTTAGAATTTGAAGAATTTTAAACAAAATTTATTTGCAAAAGGCATCAAAAAGAAACATCACAATGCATTACCTATGTAGGATAAAAAATTTAATACTCTTGGAAGATATTTAATGCCTAAAAAACTTTCTATACTTTCCCATGGGCGTGATATAATGGTTAGAAGTTACTTGTATAAATACACTGTTGTTGTTTTTTTCTACTGCACATTTTTCGCCCACCGTTTTGATGTAGATTGGCTAATCAGTTAATCGCATTTGACTACACACTCGTTGTAATGACGTTAATGCCCTATTCCTATTTCTGGAAAAATTTCGTAAAATGATGATGTTTAATTTGGTAAAATGAAATAGTTCGAGGGCCTTCTTTGTGTGTAGTGTTTATGTTACGGCCGATTATCTGTGCGAGGGAGGTCGAAGGAGGGAGGAGTAGGGATACCCTCCATAAAAGTATTTCTAAGGTGCATACAACCTGTACTTACGCATGCTAAGCAAGGTTCGAAGAAAACCATGAAGGAGTTCCTAGAGACGGTTCTAAGAAAATCTATTTGCCTCAAAATTTCTATAAGTTTTAAGAATAAGATACTCTTGTGCATTTTAAGTGAATCGGTCGAGGATAAATATCTGAATTAATGTACCAAAATACAAAAACATGACACTGAACACTAGCGGAATGTTTTTCGTGGGAAATCTGCTCAAAGTTTTAATTACTTTTTTATTTAATACTAAAAAAATAACACAAAAAATGTGCCGCGAGTTTAAAAAATAAATTATTATTTGTTGAAAAAGCTTTTAATTATTTTAAGGCTATTTCAAACTATATTAATGGTCTAAAAATTTTCGACTCATAATTTTGTACTGATGGAACAAGCTGAAGTAATAAGGATGTTATGAAGCGGAAGGTGGCATTTTGAAAAAATTCACTTACATTATATGGCCAAAGGTGACCGGTCACTTGCGATTTTTGACATTTTGTAAAATATCTAAAAAAATACATAAGGAATTAACCTGAAACTGCAGGTGTGTAAACAGTATAGTATAGGTCATATATTTCCAAGAAGATTTTTTCCCGAAACTTCATAGGGGACTGTCAAAAAATTGAAAAAGAACGAATATCTTTTGGATAACCCTGTAAAAACTAATGGAGCAAAAACGTTTAAACTCGAGATTATTAATAAGTGGCTTATTGTAATACACTGTGTTCATTTGTATGAGGATAGCATATATACTCGTAGAGAAATTAAGCTTTTTATAAAAACAGTCCCAAATTTCGCCAATTGTTTTGCTTATAATTTGCAGAGTTCTTAATATAAAAAAAAGTTCTTTTCAAAAAATATGACGAACAACATTGTACACAATATTCTGCAGTCAGAATTAAAACATAATAAAAATTGGATGAAAAATGAGTAGGTTTACTAAAAAATGTCTCACTGCGCATGCGCGAATGCAATCAAAATATAATGTGCATAATGTGTTAGCGTAATGTATAGAGCAACTTTTGTAAAAATCTCAAAAACATAGTTTGAAAAGTCTGATAATAATCATTTATAGAATAAGCTCAAAATCCGTTGTTCCCAAAATGAAGCAAAAAGTGAAGGGGTTGTATCCAAATACAGTAGTATGTGCAATATTGTGTATGCTAAATTGGCACTAATCAATGGATATATGGATACAACCCCTCATCTTTTTGCTTCATTTTGGTAACAACAGATTTTGAGCTTACTCTATAAACGATTATTATCAGACTTTTCAAACTATGTGTTTGAGACTTTTAAAAAAGTTGCTCTATACATTTAGCTAACACATTATGCACATTATATTTTGATTGCATTCGCACATGCGCAGTGAGACATTTTTTATTAAACTTGCTCATTTTTCATCCAATTTATTACAATAAGCCACTTATCAATAATCTCGAGTTTAAAAGCTTTTGCTGCTTTAGTTTTTACAGGGTTGTTCAAAAGATATTCGTTCTTTTCAATTTTTTGACGGTCCCCTATGGGGTTTCGGGAAAAAAACTTCGCGGAAATATATGACCTATACTATAATGTTTACACACCTGCAGTTTCAGTTTAATTCCTCATGTATTTTTCTAGATATTTAACAAAACGTCAAAAATCGCAAGTGACCGGTCACCTTTGGCCATATAGTGTACATTATAATTGATTGTATAATACTGTTTGAAGATTTGAAGCCTAAAACTACCCATGCATTGCATTCTTTTTGGACAATTTGAATGGGGGGTTGATTTTGTCTCAAACTAGCATCCATATTCAATGAAGATAAGGAAACATGATAATTGCATCTAAAAAAGGTTTGTGGGTGGCGCAGATTGCTGCGAAAACATAATATTTCCCCAAGAACCTACTTTCACCTGCTTCTTTTTCAATAAAAGACTGTTTTAGGCTAACAGAGAATAGGGCCAAAGTCCTTCTCTGTATCTTGAAATTTTAACTAAATTTTCTTAATCTTTTATTATTTTGAAAAACTATTAAAATTTATTTTTGCCATGGGAGTTGAAATAATTAAACGCTGAAACAAAAATTATAATTTACAATAGAAGTGTCTTTTATTATAATAAAGTATGGTCTTAATACAAAATATACCCCTAAACACTCTTGCTCCTCCCTGGACTTCATTTTGTCGATGCTCATGCTACAAGATTTAATATAAAGAAATCTATATCTTTATAAAGATGCATGAACAAACATATTCCATTTGATATTCTCAATTTGAATATCAAGCAGGGAAATATCCCTCATGCACTATAAAAGATAACCATTAGCCAACCAGAAAAACCCGAAAATATTCAGCAAAATATATCGTATATCACGAACAGCAAGAAGAAATTTCTCTTTCGGAGAACACGATCAGCTAAGAGCCTCTTCAAAACATTAAATGCACATTCTCGATAGGATTTTGTAGCTTCGGCATCACAAAATGGAGAAAGAACACAGAAGCACAAGTTTGAGATCGTCATCCATATTCAATGAAGTGCGAGCAACAAGATGTGAAAAAATGCACCAGACAGATTGGTACTGAGTTGTCTTTAATGTCACCTTTGGGTGGCACTGACGCCATCCAATCTTTTATATGGGACTAAAAGCCCCTCTTGCTTCGTATGGGATAAAAATCTTTCCTATGGGCTTCCTCTGTTTAATGGCCATAAGTGATGAGATATGAGCGTATTACGCGTTATGAGTGAGTACATGGTAATATCACTACTCTGTTGGCTTTAATTGAGGAAAACCGCCAAGTATTTATTGGAAGGGAGAAAAAGTGCATTGTAATATATATTCCTGTCATGCTAAAAGCATGTACGATATTCAACTTATTTTTTGTTCCTTTCATATTTTTCTGGGGGTTTTTTCCCCTTACAAAGTAGAAACAACACCATAAGTGTTTTATTACACTTTTCATGTGTCTATTTAATTATTATGGAAAGTTGCTTTCATCATAACTTTATTGGCTGATGAAATATTTCAGGTAAAAAAGGACTACACATTAAGAATAAATAAGTAAATTTCATAAACTAAATCAATTCAAGTAAGTAAAATATGTTTTAATCGAGAAAGGCCTCTGTGTATTTATCAGAAGAAGGAAAATTACTTGTTTATAACGATTCTCTATGTATTCCCGTAGTGCTAAAGACATGTACAATATCTAATTAATTTATTTCTTACATATTTTTCAGTTTTTTTACAAAATAAAAATAGCAGCATTAGGTGTTCTATTGGATTTTCTATCTGTTTGTTTAATTATCATAGAAATTTGAATTTTCCAACATATTTAATAGCCAATCAAATATTTCATTATGGAAACATTGCTTATTAATGTAAAATTAAAAAATTTCCTAAACTAAAAGAATGAAATAAATAAAATTTGTTTTAATTTAAAAAAAAAAGAAAACCTTCGAGTATTTATTGGAAGATAGAAAAAGTGCGTGTCTGAAAGGTTTATATATATTCTTGTCGTGCTCAATACATGCACGATATTCACCTTATATTTTGTTCGCTACACTTTCTTCAGTTTTTTAAAATGAAGAAATAACAACATTAGGTGTTTATAGGACATTTTATGTATGTTTATTTAATTATCCTAAAAAAATTGCTTTTCTATATATAACGAGGAATAAAATATTTCATGAAAAGTATTACAGTTTATACGTTTATGGCGAGGCCGGGTGTTACGATAATTTCGATATAACAAGCAAAGAAAAATTAAAATAATTGGTTGGTCATAGATAAAAATGTACTGCTAAAATCTTTGTTCTAACAAAGAAAATTCGAAATTGCACACTATTCAAAGTACTTCAGTTTTTCTCACACTAAATATTACAATATCGTTTGTATTCTACTTCCATCACAAGAAAGCAAAAGCTTTGTTCAAAAGTGGTTTTTAAAAATAACACGTTGAGAATTTTTTGGTATGCAATGGTTTATCTTAATTCTCTAGTTCTTCAAAAAAAAAAAAAAAAAAAAAAAAAAAAAAGGAAGGCGTGTTAGTAGTATATTTATTATAATTTATGTATGGAATGCAACGAATTTCATTAGAAGAAAAATATGGGGCAAACATGGAGGGAAAATCGCAAAGAATTTTTTTCTTTGAAATATTTCAGAAAAAAAAGAAAAAAACGTAAACCTTTGCTGTGATTTTTGCGAATAGCTTTATAGTAATGTTTCTTTTTATAAATTTAGATTTGAAAAATTAAGAATTATTTAAAATACAATTAGAAATTGAATGATATGATATTAATACGGGAACGCCGACCAAATCTACACCAAATCTACGACACTGTCCAAATAAGAACAGTATATCAGAAACCAATAATAATTTTTTAAATCTGAGATCTTAAAACTTGTTATTGTGTGAACTCCGTGGTAATAAGCAAATTGTATCATATTTTATTATCATCGTTACAACAAACTTTCACCATCGTTCTAACCAACTTTTACTACTTTTATTAATAAAAATTTTCAAAGTTTAAGATGTTCCTTCTCGATAGAATTTTCAGTTAGAACATTTAATTAAAAAGAACCATCAGTAGCAGTTTGAAATATTTGTATATGCCGAAGTTTTGGTGAAATATATGGATAATCCCATAAAATACCGAATTATCAAAATTATTTGGTAATGTAAATCTCATTTTACTTATTATTATTATTATTATTATTATACTTACCTTTTAAATTTAAAATAAAAAACAGCATTCCAGCAAATCATAGTATTAAAAAAAATCTTTATTGAAATCTAAGACATGTTTAAAGTAAAAAAATATAAAGAAAAATATGTAGAAATAATATTAATCGAAAATAGGTGATAGAAAGAAAAAGCGTTGGGTTTGAAATATTATTATTTTCTTGATTAAATAACTTTTTATTGCTGTATTAAACAAGAACGTAAAATCATGCATCAAGCATAGATTGGGGAGTATTGTAGAAAACTCTCTAACACTATAAGAATATTGTTAAGAAATTTCATTCTTTCTTACAATAAAACAGAATAGATAAATAAAGAATTTAAAAGACACTTAAGGCAGTCATAAACCCATTTTCAGTAATTGCTGTACATAGTCGGTAAAGTAAGCTAATTCTTTTGTCCAATCCTCTATATGATTTGTAGAGATTTATACATACCATACAATAAAACTAAAATTAAAATCTGGGAAACGGATAAAGAAACAAAAGGTACTTTTCTCAGAATTAAAGACAATATACATACCCTTTAGTTCAACCATGTTCAACCATGAATTTTCTTATATTATTCTATACTAACATCATCTAATATATTAAAATTTGTTTGATCTGAAAAGCACAACAGTTAAAAGTGCTCTTTTTAACTGTTCCCGTCCATAGACGTTAATTTGAATTATTTTAGCAAAACTACATTTATAGAATTTACGCACACTACATAATATATTAAAAATTAATTCAAATAGAAAACGCGATACAAAACTAAAAACACACTTCCAGCACTTATTATCCATATAGACGGCGATACATCAGTTTCTTTTGCGCAGCCCTATATATGAATTCATTTATTTTTCACAAGCATGTCTTATTATAATAATATATTAATTTTAACACAGTTATAATTTAACACTGTTTTATAATTCATATGAGTTGTAATTTTTCAATTAAGTAAAAAATTGTACTAGAGTTTTCCACTCAGTTCGAAAATTACAACGCGTATGAATTTTTTACCAATTAGAATAATTGTATTAAAATTAATATAGTGTAATTAAGTATCCGACTTTTCTTGGGGATCCATTACCTGCTATTTATTCTGTTGAGATAATTCAGATACCAGACTAGATGTAATAAAGAACAAGGTTCTTTGGGTTAGAAAGGTCCGACAGATTTGTCCAGGATAGCTCAATAGGCAGAGCACTGGCAGATTACACCAAAGGTTCGTTGTTCGAATCCTGCCCTGGACATTTTTGACTCAGTTGGAAAATTACAATTCACTTATATCCTATAGTCTTATTATACACTAAATTATAGTTCTGCTGGAAAATCCGTAAAAATGTCAAAAACACTCTTTAGGCATTTCGTGCTCATAGACGATAATGCTTGTGTATTCGTTTGTGCAATCTTGTATAAGATATATTGAGGTTATACACACCGTGTAATGTACTAAAATTTAGTTAAGCTTAAAAATGCATAGTATAGATGTAAATAGACTTATAGCAATTGTTGCTCATACTCGGTCCTGTGACCATACTCTTTTGTGCGTCTCTGTAAATAAACGACAAATGCTACGCACTCCATAATCTATAGAAAGTATGCTGTAGCGCACTTCAACGCTCTGTCAAATTTCATTATATTTCAAGTAGTGTTACATCACTGAAATATTGTGCAAGCAATTTTTCCCTATACATGATAATGAATGGAATGATTTTGTGCATCCCTGTAAATAAGCTATAAAGTCTTTTTACTCAGTGCCCTAGAAAAAGCATGTTGTATTCCACGTCACATATACATATTATTTTATTATGTCTAGAGAAGTAATCGTAATCTTAATAAAATAAACCACAATTTTTTTCCGCATAGAATATGTGATGGAATTATTTTGTGTCTCCCTGTAAATGAACTATAACAGCCATATTTTATCTTTAATAGGGAACATGCTATAACTACAAAAACACGTATCACACAGGAAAATCCAACTACATTTATAGAATTAGAGCGTGGAAAGACATACGGCCAGCCAAACCGAAGTTATAGACGCTTTTCAATTATGTTGGAAAACATTTGTTACAAAAACTGGAAAATAAAACAATCATGAAAGCTTAAACTTCTTTAAACCGTTGGTATAATTTTATGATAGTTCTTAAATCAAATATGAAATTTCATCCGTGACAAATTCCTTCTTTAAAAGGTACTTCAGGACAATTGTGTACGATAAAATTCTGCCATCTCAAATTTCGGAAGTATTGCATTTCTATATATGTGCTACATTTTCAACAAATTCCCTTACATTATAATTGATTGCATAATACTGTTTCAGGATTTGAGACCTAAAATTACCTTTGCACTATATTCTTCTTGGAAAATTTGAACGGGGGATAGAATTTTGTCTCAAATCACCATCCATATTCAATGAAGGTAGGAAACATGATGACTGCATCTAAAAAAAAGTTGTGGACGACGCAGATTGATGCTAAAACTACATAATGTCTCCCTAGGAACCTACTTTAGTAACCTGATTCTTTTTCGAAAGAGGCTGTTTTAGGCTCCTCTAACAGATAACGGCGATTTTACCTTTTAGTGGTGATTATCCTCGTTTAGGATAGTAAATAAATAGCATGTGTGTTTTCTCTTGAATAAAATGTAGACAGTATAACGAATTGCAGTTTTGAAGTCTGTCCTTTTTCTCAGCATAAGGATTTGATAATAAATATATTGAAAGGAAAGGTATAGAAAAGTTGGTTCTTTTAAATCATATGACTATTCGAAATTTTTAAAATTATGCATACCATTGCATTTCAAATGGAGTATTGATCTACGTGACTATACACAAAAAGTTATTTATGAACTACCTAAATTATTTCACTATAGGAATTAATTTAGGTATGGTGATATACTCGTATGTGTATACAGAATTACTATAGTAACAATATTTCAGATGTTTCATAACTTGTTTATTTTTAATCATTTAAAAAAAATGGTTATTGTCCTCGTCAGGGTAGGAAATCAAAAGCATATCTGAAGCCTTTTATTAGTTTAATCCGCATTTTATTCGTTTTCTGATTGGTCTATACACTAACCTTTACTTTCAGCAGAGATGGATACTCCTGTTGCCACTATGACAAAAAAGTAATAAAAACTACAAAAAAAAAAGATTAATAACCCAGAAACAAATTGAGATACAGCTTTCAAACAAATTGCATTTAAAAGTACATTTTTTCTGTATACGACGATGTACAAAGTAATATTGTGGGATGTTTAGAAGTTTAAGAATGAAATTTCATTTAAAATTGGTCGTCAGATTTCTTGGACGATGGAAAAGCCTTTTCCCGAACAGGCCAATGAAATGCTTGGATAATACGTAAGTTTCAGGTGGATAACACGTAAGTCTGACGAGTCGCAGGCGATTTTTGTCGCTTGCAATTTTTACGTGTAATAACACTATTAAAAAAATGGCGTATGTAATGTATGATCAACTCCGTGCGATTTTTTATGTCTCAAATTTTAGTATTTGAAAAAATCATTTTCCAAATGTTCGTTGTAATTTGTTAAATTGCATTATTTTTTTTTTTTTAGAATTTAACTTATATGAGTGTCAGCTCAGATATCTTATAAATGTTATACTGCAAAGAAAGTTTCGCTAGAAAATGGCAATTTAACAGTAAATTATAATTATAAGGATAAATGATATTTTATATATTTTACTTTTTGTATGTCACTTAAACGTAATTAAAATTTTTATCTAACCTAGAATTACTCTCTTTCTAATGTTCATCTTTTTTTTATTCTCTCTCTCTCTCTCTTTCTTTCTTTCGAATATTTTTACAAAAAATCAAATATCATCTTTCAACAGTCATTTAGTTTGAAATTTCTTAATGGAAGTCAATATTGCGAGGTATATTTTCTTAGCGTATATGATAACGGCAGTTTTCAGGTGTTAAGTTAAATTTATAATTAACATAGTATCTGGATGATCAAAGGTTCACTATATGAGGAACATCTTGATTAGAAAAAGAAAGAAAGAAAGAAAATTACCTGAAACTTCTGGAACTGCACTAAACGACTTGTGACCGAAAACACTTTAAAGTAATGTGACGTCAATGTGTCCCTGATTTAGGATATAACACAAAATATCATACATAACTATATTTTGCATAATCCGTAAAACATTTTAAAACTATTTGCCCATTTTAATTTCTTCAATTAACTTTTTTACTTCAATTAACAATTCAGTTTAACTTTTCTCTGCATTTCTGTAAGGAAAATAATATAAAATTAACTAATATTGCATATGCATTATATATTTTAAGATGCTCTAAAAATAAAAATTCATTTTATTATAAAAAAAATTAGTTTTTATTAAAAGAAATTTTTTAGTAATGATTATTTAAAGATAAAAAATATATATATATCTGAATTAGATTCAGAATGAAAAATGAGAATATTTGCAAAGTAAAATTTAAAATAAAATAAGTACGAAGCTATTTTAAGGAATTTTGCGAAATTTTATCTTGTTTTGTTTGTGATCTAACGAAAACGCAATAAATGATGGAAGTGCCGTATCTAAACGGCGTTGGAGTTAACATTCCATATTTCGGAATGTGTCATACGGTACCACTGACTTCATTATTATATACTTATAGAACCTTTCGTAATGTTACTGTATTGTACATTAAAGTAAGAAAATTTCCAAGCTGTTCAATTTTCATCAAAAAGGGAATAACTGATAATAGGAAGAAAAACTGAGATTCTGATAGAACTTAGACTCGCAGTATTCACTAAATTAATGGATTGGGACTTGGGCTTCCTAAACAATATTTATTTTAATATGCTCTATTACACTCCACAACCTGAAAAAAAAACCCTCTGGAACTTCATTGTATGTACACTGTTGAAAATTTGCAGCATTCTGGAAGGTCATTTGACCGTTTTTTTCGAAAACGGTTACACAACCGTTTAACACTATTCTGACCATATTATTGGCCATTTTATGGTCAGAATATAGTTAAATTATGGTTATGAAACCGTTTTTTCAAAAAACGGTCGAATGACCTGCCAGAATGCTGCAAAAGTTTTAACAGTGGAGGTATAAAAATATTTTTTCAATAGTAAAAGTACATTAGAATATTTAAAAAGAAAAAAATAATAATTTCTAAATAAGTCAAAAGTAAAAAGTTTTATATATATATATATATATATATATATATATATAACACACTTTTTAAGAATTCTATGCTTATCTTGAAAATCACGCCTAATATCATGATTGTAATTCATTTTTTTTATTATTATTATTCCTTTAAAATACATTAAATTGGAGTGGTCAAAACCCGATTAGGAAAAATTTGCCGCATTTTTTTACGCTAGTTAGAAAGCGCAAGATAGTATATTTATCTTAAAAATATATAATTTTTACTCTGTTTCTTTTTTCATATATGCCAACAGGAAAGAAAAAAAGCATTATTTGAACTATCTATTTAGAATTTCTAAATTTATTTCTCAATGTATAATCATAATTTAATTAATATAAAACAAATAATTGATTAAAGCGTATTTAAATATATATATATATATATTGCACTCTTTATTTTTTTTATTATATTTTCTACTTTATGATATTTCGTTGTTACAGCTTGACTTCCTGTTCGACTTTTTTGGCGAGTGTGGTTTAGTGCATAATTAACTCCATTGTTGCTGTAACTCGTCTGCAATTGTAACCATAAAAAAGATTTGACGTTGTATCATCACCTTTTGCGGGATAACGGCAAAAAATGCTTTAAAATTAATTCATAAATTTTTAATTACGTTTTTAAAATATTAAAATGGTGTACATTCTGTCTAAAAAGTACCCGGAATTGTTAACTAAAACACAAAAAAAATTAGTTCATACACAAAATTTATTCTGTCAGCTTGAAAGTAGGTTCTGTAGAGACCAATAAAACTATATCGCGTTTGATCCAGTCCTCCATACGTTTATACTAGACTGATTGAGGTATGGTCTCCCAGATGCTTCAGCGAATTTCCTTGTACGGCCTCAGTTACCTCAAAACCCCTCCCTCGAAATTACAATTTTACCTTCGGTAACAGGAAAAAATCACATGGGGACATATCAGGCGAGTACGGTGCTGGTTCGATGATATTCGTTGCGTTTTTGGCTAAACACTCTGGCACAAGTATAACATTGTGTGATGGTGCATTACATCACACACAATCCACACGAAATTTCAGTGAATCTCAAGATGTTCGGCACACGAAACTTTATTTGAAACGCAAAATTTAAGGGGTTATTTATGAAATTTTACTTTTTTAGGATGTTAAATTCCTATCTTTTCTAAACATTTTGGTATGATTGTTTCCTTCAAATTCCTATTAGAACCGAAGTTATGGCTTCTAGAATTATAACCACTCAATAGCTAAAGGAGCGTTTCTGAAACTTTTAAATCATTTTTCTCCAAATGACGTTTTTTGGTGTAACACGCAGGATATCTCAAAAACTTCTGAATATTTTTTCATGAAATTTTCAAAACATATGTTTCATGTTAGTCTATATAAACTGAACGTAAAATTTCATTGTTGTTGTTCAAGAAAAATTTTTTTAGGTGATTATACTGTGGAATTTTTCAAAATTTTGTATTAGCTAAATACAACTTCGCATTAAAAATATAAAAATGCTTTAAATACAAATTTATTTAGGTTCACGATAATTATTACAAGCTGAAGTACAATTAGGGACAAAAAATTTCATTCCAGTTGCAAAATTTATTTTACAATCCTGCGCGTAAGCTGTCATACGAACTTTCTGCTCAACAAATGCCTTGAAAGTTTGGAGCACCCTATAAATACTAATTTCGTATCTTGCAGTTTTTTAAATACATGAAATGAAAGAACATGCTTATATATTTTAATCCCAATAAAAATTTTGTTTTTAAATCATATACATTTTAAGATATTAAATGTTGAAAATTGTCTTTTTTTTTTTTTCCAATTTTAAGAGTTTTGAAACATTTTAAGCAAAGTCTTTGTTCAACTATTTTTTTTTATTGTTAAAAATCTCAGAGCACTCAAAAATAATTTTAAATAAACAGCTGGTATCAACACACTGCCACAAATGACACTCAAAATCTGCTTTATATCTCGATACAATAGTACCCGCTTACAGAAAAAAAAAATATCGTGATATCTTTTACGGAGTCTTTTAAATAAGAAATTTGGGTTATTTTTTACACAGAGTGTATTGTAATCGGAAACACGCCTTTGTACATTTTTTAGGTACGTTCGTAATGATATAAATACGTAGCACCTATAGTCGATGTCTGGTCCGTCTGTCCTCATATAACAGCACAAAACTCCCCACCGAATGGTTTGAAAATGACATGTAATCGTTGCAGAATTTTGTCGATTCATTTAAAATTTTATGAAAATTGAATCAAAACTTAAAAAGATATTAATAAAAGTTTTCTTCATTCTATTAAATCCTATCATACGTAATTAATTCAATGATATCCCACGATAGGTTGATTCTAGGTTGCCATTGTGATGACGTCCTATTTAAGATGGAGTCAAATTATTTCCGTATTACTGAATTCAATATAGTATATACTAGTAATAAGTTTTGTAGTCATTCATTTTTGCATAAGAGATCAACAACTATTGCACCAAGATCTGAATATTTATAAAACTACTATATACGAACGCACCTCATTTGCCACGTTTGACGTTCAATTTCCGACTTGTTTAAATTCTAGCATAAAGTATCCTAGGAAGTGAACTATAAATTAATTACAAAATTCCACCTTTACATACAAAATCCTATTTGTGTTAAATCAAAGAATGTAATGAGTATAGTTTATTTAGATAAAACAAAAAGAGAAAAAATGTATACCAAGCAAAACAAGTGGATAGCAAAAAGGAAACTACTCGGCCTTAGTCGTAATACCATCCACACGAGGTGTCCTCGGAAATAAAAAAAATACTTTAAATTCAAATTTATTTAGGTTCACGGTAATTATTACAATCTGAAGTAAAATTAGGGACAAAAAATTTCATTCTAGTTGCAAAATTTATTTTGTAATCCTGCGCGTAAGCTGTTATACGAATTTTCTTCTCAACAAATGTCTGAAAGTTTGGAGCACCCTATAAATACTAATTTCGTATCTTGCAGTTTTTTAAATACATGAAATGAAAGAACATGCTTATATATTTTAATCCCAATAAAAATTTTGTTTGAAATCATATACATTTTAAGATATTAAATGTTGAAATTTGTCTTTTTTACCTTTTTTTCCCCAATTTTAAGAGTTTTGAGACACCTTAAGCAAAGTCTTTGTTCAACTATTTTTTTTATTGTTAAAAATCGCAGAGCACTCAAAAATAATGTTAAAAAAAACAGCTGGTATCAACACACTGAAACAAATGACACTCAAAATCTGCTTTATATCTCGATACAATAGTACCCGCTTACAGAAAAAAAAATATCGTGATATCTTTTATGGAGTCTTTTAAATAAGAAATTCGGGTTATTTTTTACACAGAGTGTATTGTAATCGGAAACACGCCTTTGTACATTTTTAGGTACGTTCGTAATGATATAAATACGTAGCACCTATAGTCGATGTCTGGTCCCTCTGTCCGCATATAACAGCACAAAACTCCCCACCGAATGGTTTGAAAATGACATGTAATCGTTGCAGAATTTTGTCGATTCATTTCAAATATTATAAAAATTGAATCAAAACATAAAAAGATATTAATAAAAGTTTTCTTCATTCTATTAAATCCTATCATACGTAATTAATCCAATGATATCCCACGATAGGTTGATTCCAGGTTGCCATTGTGATGACGTCCTATTTAAGATGGAGTCAAATTATTTCCGTACTACTGAATTCAATATAGTATATACTAGTAATAAGTTTTGTAGTCATTCATTTTTGCATAAGAGATCAACAACTATTGCACCAAGATCTGAATATTTATAAAACTACTATATACGAACGCACCTCATTTGCCACGTTTGACGTTTAATTTCCGACTTGTTTAAATTCTAGCATAAAGTATCCTAGGAAGTGAACTATAAATTAATTACAAACTTCCACCTTTACATGCAAAATCCTATTTGTGTTAAATCAAAGAATGTAATGAGTATAGTTTATTTAGATAAAACAAAAAGAGAAAAAATGTATACCAAGCAAAACAAGTGGATAGCAAAAAGGAAACTACTCGGCCTTAGTCGTAATACCATCCACACGAGGTGTCCTCGGAAATAAAAAAATACTTTAAATACAAATTTATTTAGGTTCACGGTAATTATTACAATCTGAAGTAAAATTAGGGACAAAAAATTTCATTCTAGTTGCAAAATTTATTTTGTAATCCTGCGCGTAAGCTGTTATACGAATTTTCTGCTCGACAAATGTCGGAAAGTTTGGAGCACCCTATAAATACTAATTTCGTATCTTGCAGTTTTTTAAATTCATGCAGTTTTTTAAATGCATAAGAGAGCAACAACTATTGCACGAAGATATGAATATTTATAAAACTAGCTATAATACGAACGCACCTCATTTGCCACGTTTGACGTTTAATTTCCGACATGTTTAAATTCTAGCATAAAGTGTTCTAGGAAGTGAGTTATTAATTAATTACAAAATTCCACCTTTACATACAAAAACAAAAACCTATTTGTGTTAAATCAAAGAATGTAATGAGTATAGTTTATTTAGATAAAACAAAAAGAGAAAAAATGTATATCAAGCAAAACAAGTGGATAGCAAAAAGGAAACTACTCGGCCTTATTCGTAACACCATCCACACGAGGTGTCCTCGGAAAACATTAAAAACCCATCATCACAGAGATCGTGTTCCCGTGAAGAGCAGGAAGATCTAACGGTAGCGCAAAGCACAGTTTCAGATCGCCATCCATATTCAATGAAGTTGGAGCAACAAGATGAGCGCCACTAAAGGAGATTCGCCAGACAGAGTGGGATGCGGGTTTCCCATAATGTCCCTAAAAGGATGATACTATTGCCCAGAATTGAGAAAGGATATGACAAGGAAATATCTTTTTTCTACATGCATCTAAAAGAACATAAAACTATAGTCACGATAAATAAGGCTGTCCAAACCAAAACAATGGACTTCATAATATTCGAACTATTAATTATACAGGGTGTTTTAACCTCTTCACGCGCTTCGCCACATATGTGGACGTTTAGTTTTTTATAATTATAATAACTGTCAATAATAAAAAGAACGAAATTTGATAATAAATTATTTAATAGTATATATAAATACAAAATTCCGCCTTTACATACAAAAACCTATAAATATTAATATCGTATCTTGCAGTTTTTTAAATACATGAAATGAAAGAACATGCTTATATATTTTAATCCCAAAAAATAATGTTTAAAAAAACACACTGCCACAAATGACACTCAATATCCGCTTTATATCCCGATACTATATAGTACCCGCTTACAGAAGAAAAAAAATAAAAAAAAAATAAAACAGTGGCACTCCGGGAGTGCCAATAGAAGTGAAAACTTCAACAATTACGTGTGTGTTTTTTTAATCGCCAGGAAATGTTTTATGCGTTGAATTGTGTAGCAGCACTAATGAAAGCATCTGGGGACACGGCAGTGCCCCTGCCAAGTCTTGAAAGCACAGCCGTAAGCATCTTTTTCTGGAAGCAACTCAGGGTACTTTTGACCCCCCCCCCCCATATCTTTGTGTTGGTGATTCCCAGAAACTTGAAACTTCGTAAATCTAAAGTAATGTGGAAATGGAACTAAATGCTGAAATTTCACGTTTCTATCTTTTTTATTTCAGAAGATATATGAACTTAAACTTTCGCCTTTTCGACACTGATTCACCGATCATCAAAACTCAGAGGTACGTCCTGTATCCCTAGAATCTTGAAATTTGGTATGAAGGTAGTGTTTGGGATATAATGAAAAAGAAAATTTAAAAAATCCGGAAAATTTGGATAAAAAGTCGAAAAATCAAAAAACCGAGAATTTGGCAGAGATGTGATATACGAACCAGGTTTGGCGCGATTTTTTAACGTCAATTTGGCGAAAGCCCGTTTTCCAATACCAGTTACTATATATATTTTTAAATTATTTTCTATTGTTTTAAAAAGTAAACAACAATAAATAAACGGTTATTTCATTAATAACTATAGAACAAAACAATTGTACAATTTAAAAAAATAAAATAAAAGTAAATGAACAATTTATTAATAAATAAGCAACAGTAGCCGGGTTACCTTGTAAAATAAAGTAACGCCATTTTGCTGTCAATTAGGTACCCAAGTGCGTATCTGACATCTGTGCCCCGTATTTTATCTTCCGTAATCGAAATTCCCGCCAATACTGTTGGTCATTGACCAGACCATCAACACGATAAAATACAGCGTTATCGGTTTTTAGTTACACGAAATAGGTAGGTCACGAATACGGTATAATTCATTTTAACTGACTAAAAACAAAATAATAATTTGTTTTAGCAATACGCCGGGAGAAAAAGTGAGTTTTAGCTTCCTTCTTCTTTTGCAGATTGAGCTGAAGAGTGAAAAGTTCCTGTCATTCACCGCTTGGCGCGCTAGTGTCTATGTGTCAAAATGCTAGCATGTCGGTTACGTTTCAGTGTCTCGAAATCAGTGGTTTTTCCCCATCTCAAAAAAAGCTCAACGCGCCTAAAGAAGTTTTCACTTCAAAAATGTCGTGATATCATTTATGGAGTCTTTTAAATAAGAAATTCGGGCTATTTTTTACACAGAGTGTATTGTAATAATGTCCCTAAAAGGACGATACTATGCCCCAGAATTGAGAAAAAATATGACAAGGAAATATCTTTTTCTACATGCATCTAAAAGGACATAAAACTATAGTCACCATAAATAAGGCTGTCCAAAACAATGGACTTCATAATATTCGAACTATTCATTATACAGGGTGTTTTAACCTCTTCACGCGCTTCGCCACATATGTGGACGTTTAGTTTTTTATAATTATAACAACTGTCAATAATAAAAAGAACGAAATTTGATAATAAATTATTTAATATATATAAATTCAAAACTTCACCTTTACATACAAAATCCTATAAATGCTAATTTCGTATCTTACAGTTTTTTAAATACATGAAATAAAAGAACATGCTTATATATTTTAATCCCAATAAAAATTTTGTTTTTAAATCATATACATTTTAAGATATTAAATGTTGAACATTGTATTTTTTTTTCTTTTTTTTTTCCAATTTTAAGAGTTTTGAGACACCTTAAGCAAAGCCTTTGTTCAACTATTTTCTTTTACTGTCAAAAATTGCAGAGCACTCAAAAATAATGTTTAGAAAACAGCTGGTATCAACACACTGCCACAACTGACACTCAAAATCCGCTTTATATCCCGATACTATAGTACCCGCTTACAAAAAAAAAATGTCGTAATATCTTTTATGGAGTCTTTTAAATAAGAAATTCGGGTTATTTTTTATACAGAGTGTATTGTAATAATGTCCCTAAAAGGATGATACTATTGCCCAGAATTGAGAAAGGATACGACAAGGAAATATCTTTTTCTACATGCATCTAAAAGAACATAAAACCATAGTCACGATAAATAAGGCTGTCCAAAACAATGGACTTAATAATATTCGAACTATCAATTATACAGGGTGTTTTAACTTCTTCACGCCCTTGGCCCCATATGTGGACGTTTAGTTTTTTTTATAATTACAATTACTGTCAATAATAAAAAGAACGAAATTTGATAATAAATTATTCAATACTGAATCCCTCAACATGAAAAGCAAAAATTTTATGGTTTGGCTACACCGATGTACAGTTAGAGATACGAAAAAATGCACGAAATAATTTTTTGCCAGTCAGTGTTGTTGGATTATTTGAAAAAATCGTTATTATTTGATAAAAATAATATTAGATATATTAAATATATTAGGTTCTAATAATTTTTAGAAATGTAAGAAAGAAATTTACAGTTATTATTATTTTATTTTATAAGAAATCATTTCACTCACATTCATTAACGCCCAGCGGCCATAAATATGGACGTTATTTTATTTATTTATTTATTTATTTTGCTTTTTTTAATTCCTATATACATATTGGCCCCACCAGTGGCCGAGAGGTTCTGCTCTCGAAGCTGGTAGACGGGAGGTGCTGGGTTCGATCCCAATCGCGCCCGTCGGCCTAATCGTTCGGAGTTTTCGTGGTTTTCTTCGAGCCGTGGATCTTCCATGCGTTAATACGGATTAGGTTCCCTTAGAAAGACCCCCACGGAGGGCACCCCCCCCCCGGGCCTATATCCCTCGTGTAGATAATTGGCCGTCAAAAATCAACCCAACCCTATACACATATTTAAATATGTCATTTTCATGGATGTCCACACAGGGGGGGGGGGGGAGGAAGCTAGAGAACCCTCTACATTTTGATATAGTCAAATTTTTAATGCATTTTTAGAATTAAAATTAATCCTTATTTGAAAGATAATTGTACTAATGTAAAGGTGTATTTGAAAGATAATTATACTCACTTAGCACCTCCCCCCTCCCCCCCGCGCCGCTGGAAGTGCTGAGCTTTCCGACTAATTGTAACCAAAGGAACGCCCATGATCATTTTAATTATGTTTTACCAATTTAGTAAACACAGAAATAGGAGTATGTCAATCTCTAATTTTAACCCTTTCAATACCAACTTTCAAAAAATGAAATAAAAATTCTGAAGTTTTCAAACGTTATTAATAATGATTTCAATAAACTAAAAATCATCGAATAAAAAATTCTTAATAAAAATAATTTTCTGTTAGAGGACAGACGAATGTCATGGACATACGTTTCAAAATAGTACTATAACGAATTATAATAATTGCTTATAACTATCACGACAAATTTAAATCAAAATTTCTACTTTTCTTGACAAATAAATAAATATACTTTGCTATTTTTGACATTAAATTACATCATAATTTTAATAACTCTTGCTTGACGAGACCATCTATTTTTTTTTCTTTAAAAATATTCTTTCATATTGGTTTGATTTCTAAATATTTTTTCTTTTAATGTAGAGAAATGTTTAAAAATGCAGAAAAAAAATCGTAAACTTCTTTTAAATTAAAAGACAAGTCTTAAAATTTTTCTAAAAAGTATTTCCTTGATCAAGGACGCCAGTATAGTAAAAAAAATTTAAATAAATGAAAATAAACTAAAATAAAAATAGAAACACACAAAGATCTAAGTATTTGCTATACTGGTGTGCTTTAAAGAACAAAAATGTATTCTTTTTAATAAATTTGTTAAAGTAAATTGTATAAGTAACATGTTTTTGTAGGCCTATTATTTTTAAACAAACATCGCACTTTCAAGGACTACTTACACACTTGCAGCAGTGATAAACAATCATTTTTTCTTCATAATATAAGCTTTTGAAAGTTCTAATTTTTAAAATAGAATGATTTAAATGTAAAATTAGCAAAATAAACTTATTTAAAAATTATGTTACATGACATAAGAAATAAACAAAACTGCATAAAATAAAATTCGCTGCAACAGTATACAATAGGCGTTAAATTAGCCGTTATTATTTTGAGAATGGCAGTGTGTTTAAAAGCATGACTTTTTTTTTTTTTTTTTTTTTTTTTTTTTTTTTTTTTTTTTTTTTTTTTACCATTTGGAAAAATGGTTATTGTCCTCGTCAGGGTAGGAAATCAAAAGCATATCTGAAGCTTTTTATTGGTTGAATCCACATTTTATCCGTATTCTGATTGGTCTATACAGCAATCTTTAATTTGCCTTTACTTTTAACAGAGATGGATACTTCTGTTGCCACTATGACAAAAAAGTAATAAAAAAAATTAAAAAAAATTAATAACTCAGAAACAAATTGAGATACAGCTTTCAAACAAATTGCATTTAAAAGTACACTTTTTTCTCTATACGACGGTGTAAAAAGTGCGGATATTTAGAAGTTTATTGTGGGATTTTATTGTGGGATATTTAGAAGTTTAAGAATGAAATTTCGGTGCTTGTTAGTTATCCCAATTTCGCCAAATTATATAAAACGCCAAACTACTTGCCAAATTATACAAATTGACATAATTTTTATTTTAAATAACGAAAGAACAATTAAATTAATATAACATTAATAAAAATACAAATAAAACGTCGAAATAAAAATCCCTTGATGACGTAAACACGTGCAACTTGCTAAAAGTCAAGTGAATATGACATTTACGATCAACCATTATTGGCATTTAATCATAAAATTTGGCGACAGTAATTTGGTCGACGGGATAACTAACAAGTACCGAAATTTCATTTAAAATAGATCGTCCGATTTCTACGATGGAAAAGCCTTTTCCCGGACAGCCAATGAAATGCTTGGATAATACGTAAGTTTCAGGTGGATAATACGTAAGTTTCAGGAAATCTTGCAACTTTTAGGTGTAATAACACTATTAATGTTTAAACCATGGCGTAAGTAACGTATGATCAACTCCGTGCGATTTTTTATGTCTTAAATTTTAGTCTTTGAAAAAATCATTTTCCAAATGGTCGTTGTAATATATATATATATATATATATATATATATATATATATATATTATACAAACACTAGTCCATTTTTTAAAAATCTATAAAGAATAATTACTTTGCTTACCTAATATTTGCTTCTTTATCGTCTGTCTGATGTATTAAATGTTAATTCCAATGTAATGAAAATTACTTCACTTAGCATGAAATAGCGCCCATTCTTGTCATCTGCTCCAAACACGAAGCAAATCGCGAGTAAATTGTTTACACCTATATTGGTGTCGAGCTTGCAAAACTTCTATTAAGGAGTACTGCAACACGATTCTGAGTGTATGATTCTTTTGAAAGATCATTTCGAATGTATGGTTACATCTTTTTCGGTGTAAACACTCAAAAAAGTGCATATTTAAACCTACTTTGGCGTTTCATGAACCCCAAATTAAGCGTAATACTACTCTCTTCTTTTTACAGTGTACAAATAAAACTTTGACACTAAAAAACTTATATTTATAATACTGATTTTATTATTTCCATCTACTATCAATATTTATTAATAAATTAA
Organism: Maratus speciosus; assembly: GCA_963932465.1. Lineage (NCBI taxonomy): Eukaryota > Metazoa > Arthropoda > Arachnida > Araneae > Salticidae > Maratus > Maratus speciosus. The sequence goes on along the minus strand of OZ010790.1, from coordinate 126,103,627 downwards.
TCATGGTTGCTAGACTTTCAATCCAAAATTCCCGACATCAAACAAAGTAATCTGTAATGTTATTCAAAACGTAATATGGAAAATGTTTATCATAGTTAAAACATTAACTTTTCCAAAATTTGACATTAGAGTTTATTTAATAAATTATCTGACAAAATAATCTTTTTTAATATAAAATTTTTAATCAATAGTTTTATTCATACTTAAGGAGAGATTCTACTTTGTATGGCCTAAAAGTAGGCGCATTTAGGAATTTTTTCCTCAATATAATATCAATGAAAGTTAACTGGATTTTTTCGCAATGAAAAAGTTTATACTTTTCTATCTTGACAATAATTTTTTTGTGTCTAAGAAATATATAAACTAGCGCCGGTATCGTTATTTTAAAAGTGTCGCACGTGCGCAGAGCGCACGATTTTGCTCGAGTTAGGTTAATCTCTCATAGAACCATCTGCAACTTACAAACAACATGGGTTATGAAAGCCAATTAAATTTGCAGCGCCATGAATCTATTATTAATAAAATTGACCCTCAGAAGCAAAATAGGTTTGTTCCAACATCAACCTGCGAATTTCGCGGGGGTTTTTTCCCCTCCAATTTTAATTTTTTTTTTAAATATATACTTATCAATTGATTTTTTTTTAACATTTAATAAATTAACGCCCGCGAAAAAGAATAATTTTCAAACCCGATTGATAACTAATTGGTTTGTCGGTTTGATTGCTATGCTGATCTGCGTATTGAAAAACAAAATTTTTGAGGAAAAAAAAATTAAGTTTTCAATTTAGGAATACTTAGAAGCGAACGGTCCTGTTCATAGGTTCATAATTTCATAAATAATTTGAATAATTTAAAATCATTTCACACACATATTCCTTACGCTTCTGACATGCAAAATATATAAAAAGAAGAAGAAAGGAAGAAAGAAGAAGAAAAAGAATGAAAAATCGATATTTTGGATACAACAAAGTAAAATCTTCATTTAAAAATATCTTTATAAGATGAATTGTTTTTTTGCTGATATGGGTTCTTCGAAAAATATTAAATGCCATTTTCTGCAACACAGTAAAATCTTAAGATCCACACATTGAAAGTGAAATTTTACAAATAAACGGAAAATTTTCTCGAAAGCAATAGAGATACCATAGTATGATAAAAGCATGGACAATATTAAATAAATTTATCTGTAAGCAAGATATTTTAAAGCATTCAGCCTCAGTTGGATCTTGGACAATTTTAAGATTCTTTCGCATATTCCGGTTTAGAAAGAGATAATAGATTCACCATTATCCCTAATGATTATAAATGGTTACCAAAGAATAGAATTTGCTTAACAACCTTCGCTCTTTTACGTTTTAAAGTACCATTTAGTTTAAATAGTGGAAATCAATATTAAACCAATTGATTTTGGAAAGGTAAACTGATTTAATTAAATACTAAAGTTATTCTAAATACTACTTGAAATATATCATTTAATATTATGAACGTGTTATAAGCGTTTCTTAACGAAAAAATCAATTCGATTTCTTAAATATCAATATTCATTAAAATTTGCCAAATAGCCTATATCTTAAAAATCATTTATAATATATTTAATACATACTAGAAGGGCCGAAATTTTAAACAAATTTTATAAAAAATATTTAACACCAGGAATTTTTAATAAACTATATTAGATATTTTTAAAATTATTTTTATAGCATTCTAGCTGTACCCGGCCACGCGTTGCTGTGGTCAGTCTGGCTAAATGGAAAAGAAAGAAAAGAGAAAGTGCACGCTTCTAATATGTTTAATTTCACAATACTTGTGGGTATACAATATCTTTTTTTGTTACATAGTCTGTGCAGATATAGAGATTGTCTGATTTGCCGATTCTAGAACACGAAACATATAATTGCCCGTGAGAGAAGCAATTCATGTCTAGATCTAAACAGCGGAATTTTAAAACTTGGCCCTAAGCTTTGTTGATGGAGATTAAATACCAATCAAATAGGTAATTGAAATATCTTAAATAGAAATTGCGCATCCATTGGAGTCAAAGGAATGCGAGGAATAAGGACATCTTCACGTTTGAAAGGTCCTGCCAAGATTATTGCTTTTACGAAGTTGCTCATTATTTTTTCACTTCAAGCCGCGTGCCGTTGCAAAGATTTGATTTGTGAATATTTCGCAACATCATAATTGGCAGGCCAATTGTCAATTGCAGTACGTGAGGTGACATCCCTGGCACATCGAGTGAATTAAAAAGATATGTGCTGAGTTAAACTTTTGGCATTGAGCTCACAGGCTATTCACACTAATTGTATATTATACTCTTATTTCAAAGAATAATGCCCATTGAAAAATAAATTAAGGGTATTACCCCCGTTTCCCCCTTTATACTTAACCAATGAACCTCTAAATCTAATCAGGGAAACGCCTTATCAGAATAAACCGGTGTACCAAATTGAAGCAAACTGGATAATTCTGCATGAAAAACCCATTTATCTCAATTAAAGGGGATTAGCCACCATTCGCCCCTTTATACTTAATCAATGAACCCCCAAAACAAATCAGGGAAGCGCCTTATCAGATAGAACCTATTCGCAAAATTTGAAGCAAATCGAATAATTCTGCATGAAAAACCAAGTTTTCTAAAATAAGGGAGGCGGGGCGGTGGAATTAGCTCCCCATTCCCCTTTGCACAACTAATAAAACACCAAAACTAATCAGGAAGCACTTTATCAGAATGAACCTATTTACAAAATTTGAAACAAATAAGATAATTCTGCATTAAAAACCCATTTATCCAAATTAAGGGGAGATTAGCCCCCCGTTGCCCTTTTTATGCTTAACCAATGAACTCTCAAAACTAATCAGGGAGCCTTATCGGAATGAATATATTTACAAAATTTGAAGTAAATCGGAAAATTCTGCATGAAAAACCCATTTATCTAAATTAAGGGAGGATTACCCCCCTCTTTCCCCTTTTATACTTAACCAATGAACTCTCAAAACTAATCAGGGAAGCACCTCATCAGAATAAAACTATTTACAGAATTTGAAGCAAATCGGATATTTCTATCCAGAGTTATCGCGTTACATATATACGTACATACAGAACCTGCGGGTACATTAGCTGTCAAGCTTTAACAGCCTGTGAGCTAAAAAGAAAAAAAAACACGAACTAAAAAAACAAAGAAAAAACAAATATCATAAAAAATATTGACGAAATATTTCAGTAATGTGTCCCTCCGGAGGGCATAGTGAGGGGAGATGCATAATATGAAAGAGTGGTCAAAGGGCTTTCTAATGATATAAGACATAATGGGTGTCGGAAAATATTTAAAAAGTGCCCAGGGGGATGAAATTGGGGGAGGGGGATACGAGATTCATAATAGTAATATAAGACACGCGAGCATTCAAATGCAATGCAATCAGTGAATTTCAAAGAAATCGGTGACGAACATTCGACAGTTTAAGATTTCGTACAAACGAACATTTACCTTTTTTATATGGAAATGTGCCCCCACGGGGGCAAGTGGGATGAGGGGGATGGTAGGTGCATAATATGAAAGAGTAGTCAAAGGGCTTTCTAATGATATGTCACATGACGTGTGTCTGCAAAAAATTGAAAAAGCGCCCCCTGGTGGTTTCAAGGAAATTGGAGGGGGGAGGAGCGAGGTTCGTGATAAGCAGATAAAATCACACGCGTTTTCGAATGCAACGCAATCCGTGAATTTCAAAGCAATCTGTGAAAAACTTTCGGAGGTTTAAGATTTTGCACAAACGGACATTTATATTTTTATTTATATAGAAGAGTGTCCGCACATTTGGAAAGTGAGGGGAGCGAGATGCGAGGTGCATAATATGAAACAGTAGTCCACGGGCTTTCTAATGATATATCACATGATGGGTTTTGGAAAAAAAATTAAAATGCTACCCTGGTGGGGGTGGGTGGCAAATGGGGGAGGCGAGGTTCATAATAAGTATATAACAACACTTCCGTATTCGAATCAACCCGTGAATTTCAATCGGTGTTGAACTTTCGGAGATTAGCGATTTTGAACAAACGAACATTTACATTTTTATTTATATAGATATTTCATTTATTTTATGAAAAAAAAATGTTTTAAACTGAAATACATTTATTTTATTTCAGTCAAGCTGACTGCTACTTCAAATTAGTATTAAGGGGACCGAGAAATTTATCCGAAAACTAAGAAGTTGAAAATTGAGATAATTCTTTTAAAGCCCATATCTTGCTGAAATGCAAATATTCATGCATCGTTGTCCTAGTTTAGTACGAACTTTATAAATATTTAATATTAAAAAAAGAGTAGTATTTGAGCTTACAGACAAATTTAAAACAACAATGTAAATAAACATATTTTTTCCTCCTGAAAGTTTTGAGGTATTCACTGTGGTACACATAAAAAAAAAAAAAAAAAAAAAAACTAATGAAAATCTTGTCTTGAAATCTTGTATGATGATCAAATGTACTTGATTTTATATACTGAACCTATATTTTAATCTTTATTACATATTCTCCAATTTTTTTTTTATTATTATTCAATGATAAACTTCACTTACGAGAAATCCGCATATTTTTGCCCTACATATTCCTCATTTACAAAAATATCCTAAGGATTAAAAATAGAATAATAGGTTCACAAGATGCAATAACACTTACTCTAATATTTTAAAATTACAGAGATGTACTTGCAACAGATTTTGTACATGACATGAAAAAATCACATTTTGAAAGAAATGCAAAAACACTTGTCCCTTTAAATGGTATTTAAATGTTTGTTTACATTTTTAAACTGGTAATAATAAGTGTTAGAGAGTTATAAGGTACAGAAATTATACATACTTGTAATCTACAAAATCTGGTCTGTTTTTTAAGTCACAATTCGAAAAATCGATTTTTTGAAGGTATTTGGCGACTCAGTCCCCTTAAACAGTATTTGTAGAGAAATTAAATAAAGAACAATTAAATACAGATCCTAACTTTCATCGAAACAAATGAAACATCTTAGGTGTTTGTTGTTGTTGTTGTTGTTGTTGTTTTTGGGTTTTTTTGTTACTTTTAGTGCCGTCGGAAAGCAAAAATGGACCTTATCTACCTATCTCTTTTAGAATTGTAAAATCACTCCACCATAATAGTAATCATTCTGCAGTTTTTAATAATTTAAATATCCGGCATACGCTCTCATATCCGGCCTTCTCATATAAAGACTCTCCCATATCCGGACTCATAAAAACTCAAAATTTATTGCACGCTTGTAGATTAAAACTAAAATTAAATATTCTTAAAATTACGGCTATCCACGAAAAATGTCCAAACTTTTTTTTTTTCATCTTTGCTGCCCTAACAACCCCATATATTCAGTCCTAACTCCCTTTTACCTCTTTTGAGGCGCGTTCATAATTATGTAAATACGTATCACTTATAGTCGTTCAGTCCGTCTGTCCGCATATAACAGCGCAAAAACTACCCAGCCGAATCGTTTGAAATGTAAAATATATAATTTTTGCATAATCTTGTCAAGTCATTTCAAATTTTATGAAAATCGGTTTTGTAGTTTAATTACAGGGGCAGTCAAATGTTTTCGTTACATTACGTTCAATGGGAAAAATTATTTCAAGCGCATTTTAATAATGTTACAGCCTTTCAAACAGAATGAAATTGATATGGACTTATGAAGTACACTAACCTATAACTAACAATATGCAGTGCAAAAAATACTTATAAAACTAGTTATAGTACAAACGCACCTCATTTGCCACGTTTGACGTGCAATTTCCAACTTGTTCTTATACATAGTGTGGATAGTTATTCATATTATCAAGCATTAGAGATATGCATTTTTTCCCCAAATTTGTTTTAACTTTTTAAAGTTGACACTGAGTTTATACATTTTTAATTCCTTTTTATACAGATTGCCTTGCGATTAACAAAACAGCACAGCAAATCAGTTCCCTCTGACTTGAGTATAATGAGGCATTGACGTGATGTATAGCAGATCGTCAGATCAATTGAGGGAAGAACAAACTGGACAAATTTAACGCAATATTAAAAAAAAAAAAATTTATGTACTTCAAATTGTGATTGCAAAAATAATAAAGTAGATACTCTCATATCCGGCCTTCTCATATCAAGACTCTCCCATAACCGAACTGATAAAATCTCAAAATTTATTGCACACTGGTAGATTAAAACAAAAATTAAATATTCTTAAAATTACGGCTACTTATTCGGCATATTCACGGAAGATGTTCAAACATTTTTTTTTCACCATATATCTAGTCCTAACTCAATTTCCCCTCTATTTCTGATAGGTTGTACGGATAGTTATTCCTATTATCAAGCATTAGAGAAATGCATTTCATTTTCCTAATTTGTTTTAACTTTTAATTTTACACTGAGTATTATACATTTTTAATTCTTTTTTGTGTACGTTCGTAATTATATAAATACGTAGCACCTATAGTCGTCGTTCGGTCCGTCTGTCTGTCTGTCCGTCCGCATATAAGAGAGAAAAAACCACCCAAACGAATAGTCTGAAATTTTAAATATAGAATTGTTGCAAAATTTCGTCGAGTCGTTTCAATTTTTATGAAAATCAGATGTATGGTTTAATTACAGAAGTCAAAAGTTTTCCGTTACATTACCGCTAATGGAAAAAATTATTTCTAGAGCATTTTAATGATGTTACAGCATTTTGAAGAGAATGAAACTTATATGCACTTATGAAGTGCGCTAAAATATACATTCAGTACAATATGCGGTGCAAAAAATATTTATAGAACCAGTTATAGTACGAACGCACCACATTTGCCACGTTTGACAATTTCCAACTTGTTCTACAGCTTGCCTTGAAATTCATACAACAGCACAGCAAGTCAACTCCTTCTGACGTAATTATAATGAGGTATTGGTGTGATGTAGCAGCTCGTCCGGTGAATTGAGCGAAGAACAAAACAGACAAATTTAACGCAATATTTAAATAAACGGTCAAGTGCAAGCATTACTCGCGCACAGAGGGTTCCGTAGAATAAATATATGAATTTGTAATTGTATTACAAAAAAAAAAAAAAAAAAAAAAAAAAAAAAAAAAAAAAAAAAAAACGTTGCTAAACGAATACTAAGACTTTGTTAAAAAACTATACAACGTATGGTTGGGTATAACTGTATATATTAGAAAAGTGTAAATGGGTATACCATGAAAGTTCAATGAGATATGGAACCTAAATAATATCAAATATAGCTATTCGTATAACTCTTTTCATAATATTATCCTAATCTGTTTATGATGAACTTAATCCGGTACTGACAATAAAAGCAGTGCATAGTTAAACTTCATTTGGCATTTCATGAAACTAAATTCAGCGTAGTAATAACCTTTATTTCTACAGTGTAGCTAAAACAAAACATTTGTTCAACGTTTAAATTTGGCATTAAGCTAAACGCGCTTCGAATTGAGGTCTCAAAGTTGCAACGCCGCCTTGGTCAGTGCCGCGTTTTTCCAAATAGATGTTTAAGGGGACGAGGGACCTTAAAAAACCTTAAAAATCAATTCTTTATTTTTTGAAATTTTGACTTTAACTATTATTCAGGGGTACATTATATGCATTATGACAAGCATTTATCAAAAAAAAATTTTTTTTTTTTAATTATTTTTGAGAAAAAAATGGAGTTTTACAATCAATGAAAATCCCCAATATTTTTTATGAAAGTTTGGTTTATATATATAAATAAATCTGTGCATCGAATTTTATATATTTGAATATAAAGGTAGAAAAAAAAAAATAAATAAAAAAAAATAAAAATTTCAAAATTTTTTCGAAAAAATTTCAAAAATTTTGATTTTTTTTTTTTTTTTTTTTTTTTTTTTTTTTTACACCTTCATATTCAAATATATAAAATTCGATGCACAGAATTATTTATATATATAATCCAAACTTTTATAAAAAATATATTGGGATTTTCATTGATATGGAATGCGCAGGGGGCATTTCGAAGATTTCTACGACGATGCGTAAAATGCCATTTTTTTCTCAAAAATAAATTTTTTTTTAATTGTTTTTGTGATAAATGCATGCCACAATGCATATAATGTACCCTTGAGTAATATTTAAATTAAAATTTACAAAAAAAAAGAAAAAAATTAAAAAATTTTAAAATTTTGAAATTTTTTCGAAAATTTTCAATTTTTTCTTTTTTACCTTTATATTCAAATATATAAAATTCGATGCACAGTTTTAATTATATATATAAACCAAACGTTTATAAAAAATATTGGTGATTTTTATTGATATGGAATGTGCAGGGGGCATTTCGAAGATTTCTACGACGACACGTAAAATGCCATTTTTTTCTCAAAAATAAATTTTTTTTAATTTTTTTTGTGATAAATGCATGCCGTAATGCATATAATGTACCCTTTAGTAATATTTAAAGTTAAATTTGCAAAAAAAATGAAAAAAAAAATGAAAAATTCTGAAATTTTGAAATTTTTTCGAAAAATTTCAAAATTTTTCAAAAAAAATTTTTTTTTAACCTTTATATTCAAATATATAAAATTCGATGCACAGATTTTTTTATATATATAAACCAAACCTTTATAAAAAATATTGGGGATTTTCATTGATATGGAACGCGCATGGGGCATTCCGGAGATTTCTAAAACAACGCGTAAAATTCCACTTTTTTTCAAAAATGACTTTAAAAAAATTTTTTTTTGTAATAAATGCATGCCATAATGCATATAATGTACCTTTGAGTAATATTCAAAGTGAAATTTACAAAAAATAAAAAAATTATTTTTAAGGTCCCTCGTCCCCTTAATTAACTTTTAAAGTCACACGAGGCGTATTGAGAGATACAATCAATGCAAACTATCGCGATTCCCACAGTATTTATGCGATTCATTCTAATTAAATCTTTCGAGGGCGATGCCCTTAAAAAACGTACACCTAATTTTAATTCCAAAACAGACAAACAGCACCGAGAATATTTAATTAAAATTTTCCTTTTATCATGTACGTGAAAATAAGCAAGTTCGCATTTTCTAATAAATTCGTTTATAAATTCTGGTGTCAGTTCATCATTTCATAAGTTTATAAATAGAATTACTCCGTGCCGGAAAGGATTAAGTGGTCGCAGGACTCTTAAAGCTTCAAAATTTAACCCATTTGTGCCTGAATTTTGGTTTTCTCAAATGTTTTGGTAAAATCACTTTAAAATATTGCAAAATGAACTGGAAAAATACTAAAAAAATTACACTTTTTTTTTTTTTTTGTATTTATTTAATATAATGTAAAAAAAAACTACATATGAGTGTTTCTAGTAGAATAATATGCATAATTATATGTTTTGTCTATATTTATATTTAAAAAGTTTTAAAATTATATTATTATGTACTATAATTAGTATTTTCATGAACTACAAACAAAATATATTTATTTCTTTACAGAGACTAATAACGTTATAACTATTATTAATAATAAAATAAGAATAATCGTATTGCTGACTTACAAACAATTTATTTCATAAATATCTTCAAAAGGAGATTACATAAATAACTCTCTCCTAAATGTTCAACAAAAATATGTGCCAATTTGTGCCTAGAACACTATATTTTGGACGTTACAAATATGCATAAAAAATAGGCTTGAAGATTTAATTTCGCAATTTAAAAAAATACATATTTAAAAAATGTTTACAAGCTAAGATTATGACTTGCAATTTTGGATCCTTCATAGAAAAAATACAAATAAACTTACTTTTTACATTTCGCCATCTTGAAAAATTAAAAATTTATAAACACCGAAAAAAGCTTTCATTTAAACAAAAAAATTATCTGGCTTATGCTGTCATCTCTCGGTAATAGATAAAGACATTTATAAATAATTATTTCATACAATTTTCATGCAATAAAGGAGAAGAAAAATATACTTATTCAGGAAAATTTGAAACGTCCCAAAAATGGGACGCTAGGCACAAATGGGTTACGAAATTTTAATTTTTTCACATGTTAATCTCCTTTTTAAGTTTCCTTTTCTGAATATTTTGATATAATTGTTTCCTTGAAATTCCCATTAGAACAGAAGTTTTGGCTTTTAGAATTATACCCGCTCAATAGCTGAAGCGGCGTTTCCGAAACTTTAAAGTCATTATTTTCCAAATGGCGTTTTTTGGGCATAACGCGCAGGATACCTCAAAAACTTCTGAATATTTTTTCATGAAACTTTCCAAACATATATTTCATGTTAGTCTGTATAAACTGAACCTAAAATTTCCTTTTTATTGTTCAAAAAAATATTTTTTTAGGTGATTTTACTGTTGAAATTTTCAAAATTTTGAATTAGCTAAATACAACATTGCATTAAAAATATAAAAATGCTTTAAATACAAATTTATTTAAGTTCAGGGAAATTATTACAATCTGAAGTATAAGTAAGCACCAAAATTTTCATTCTAGTTGCAATATTTATTTTGTAATCCTGCGCGTAAACTGTTATGCCAATTTTTTGTTCGACAAATGTCTAACAGTTTCGAGCCCCCTATAAATACTAATTCTGTATCTTGCAATTTTTTAAATACATGAAACGAAAGAACATACTTATATCTTTCATTCCAATTAAAATTGTGTTTTAAAATCATATACATTTTAAGACATTAAATGTTGAAAATGGTCTTTTTTTCATTTTTTCCACCTTTTAGAGTCCCGAGACCCCTTAAATTAGTATTTTTTTTTTTTTTTTTTTTACAATTTGACGTTTATTGCTTTTATACTGTTACTGTACATTACATTACGCATATATATCATTAAAAGTTATTAACTAGGCATAGAGTACGTCGCCCCTGTCCTTGTGTATGTCCAAACTGACCGTACCTTTAAGGCTTAATATCTCGGCTAATTACCGATGATTTTTTTTCGAAAATCATTATCAACAATGCTTTTATTTTTCTGCAACGATAGGTATATGCAGCGATGCTCAACAATTTTTCTAAATGCCCGTAAATCGAAATTTGTGTATAACAGAAAAATGCTAATTACTCAAAAACTATGTTACCTAGGGTAATCGCTATAATTTTCCGGCAAGGTTTATATTAACGTCTACTACCTCTAATATTTTCATAATTTTAGTTTCAGTAGATTCGGAATTAGATGGGAGGGGGGGGCATATTTTTGCGCTACATTTTCAACAATATCTTTGAAAATATAATACCTAAAATTAAAAGGAATGTATTTTTGAGTTCAGAGTTACAAAAGCTTTCACAGTATACCCCACATGGTATACAAAGAAAAGATTTTTTTTTCAAGTAGCAAAATTAGCCCCCCTACTTTTTTTACTAAATATATTTATGAATGTTTATTAATCTGAAAATATGTGGGTCAATGGTCTTTATTACTTTCCGGAATTTGAACTTTCCACGTTCCATAGTTTACCAGTAAAATGGCTGTGACAGACAGACACAGGAGTGATCTTATAATGGTTCCGTTTTAACTTTTTAAGTACGGAACCCTAAAAAATGAATTTATGCATTTTAAAAAGTGAAAATAAACGTTTTTATATGCTGATATTTAAGACTCTTATTTTATGAAAAATATATCCTCCTCTCTTATCTGAATTTTTATCATATACGGATTACTCCAATCCGTATTAGTTTGGTTAGGGAAGTTTCTACAGCAATGTATATTTTCGTATCTTCAGTATAAAGCAAAAACATATCCGTGATTAATACGCTGGCGTCATATTGATGGGACTACATCGGGCCAATAAATTTCTCATTTTACTGCAATTTTTAGGTGCGTTCGTAATTATACAAATACGTAGTAACTATAGTCGTCGTTTTGTCCGTCTGTCTGTGTGTGTGCCCGCATATAACAGTGTAAAAACTACCCAACCGAAAGGTTTGAAGTTTAATATAAATAATCGTTGCAGAATTTTGTCAATTCATTTCAAATTTTATGAAAATTGAATCAAAACTTAAAAAAAATATTAATAAAAGTTTTCTTCATTCGATTAAATTCTATCATACGTAATTAACTCAATGATATTCCATGATAGGTAATGATTGCCAAGATGATGACATCATATTTAAGATGGAGTCATATTATTTCCGTATTACTGAATATTAAATATGTATATATGTATGTATATATGTATATATATTCCTTACACATGTTCTATTCTCTGTTTACAATATTACTTTTAAGTATTTCGACATTTTTTATGCTGGTTTCTTGTATCATCAGTCTTTAATTTTTTTTCTTTCAAAAATATTTGGGTGTTTTTTCTTATGTTAATATGAATTAATCTTATGCAATTGTTGACTCTATGTTGGTTTTTGCTTAATTAATATTAAATGTACAGGGTTCCATCTGTATTTGATATTATTTTACAGTTATAATTTGCTGCTAAATTTATTAAGATTCGTAATTGTAATAGTAATGATGTTCATTTGTAATTATATTATGGCTATATATATATATATATATATACATATATATTATGTGATAAACTTTTTATTGATGCATTTTTGAATAAGAGTGCAGCAGCTATTGCACCAAGATCTGAATATTTATAAAATTAGTTATAGTGCGAACGCACTTCATTTGCCACGTTTGACGTACAATTTACGACTTATTTTAACTTCTAAACATCGCATATTTCAATACATTAATTACCACGACATATTCCAATTCCTATATAGCCAAATGGTGAAAAAAAATGTTCTTTAACCTTCAGACTACCAAAAAAAAGTATATGCAAGAACTACCATTCGGGTCCATTGGACCCATATGTAAAATATATAGGATTTCAAAATATACAAAATACCCATTTATCTACAATGAATATATTTGTTATTAATGCACCTTATACAATATATAAAAGTGATATATATAGTAATAGAGTAAGAAAGTAACACATACAGTAAGAAAGTAATATATATAGTATATTATAATGACTACAAAACGTTTTTCATCATAATAAAATTATTCTGTACATGAAGTACAAATAACGACGGAATGTTCTCCGCAAACATTTTTCGTACACTTCTTGCATAATGTTCGTGTTTTTCGATCTTTTTTAGAGGGACAAATATGACATCTTGATTTTTTTCGTGGCGGTTCAAAACTATTTGCGTAAAGTTGTTCTGAAGTAGATGTTGAGACGGCGATACCTCCTTCACCTACTAATTCTTCTGCAAGTTGAATAATGAAATTCCGCCTTTTTTTCATTTTCGGATCACATTCAGCATTCAGTGACAACCATATTATGTATGCATTCATCGCACTTATATCGATCATATTATAAAATACAATCAAAGGCCACCGACGTGTCATGCGTTTCACACTATATGCTCTTACCATTTTGTCCATCGTATCTACTCCGCCTTTGGTTTTATTATAATCTAGGATTATTTGTGGCTTTTTTTCTAAGCTGTTGTCAATATCATAAGTGTTATGCATTGTGCTTAGCAAAGTAACAATTCTACCTTTTCTGGGACAGTAAGAGATGATGGTCGCCTTCTCTTGAAACCCAAATAAAGTAGAATATACAGAACGATGTTTTGGATTTGTGAACACAGCGGGTAATTCAGGTTTATTTTTTCGAATTGTTCCAATAAGAGATAATTTTTTTGAAGTAAGATGTGTTGCTAATGCATATGACGTAAAAAAGTTATCACATGTAATATTACGACCAGAATTTTCAATTTCCTTCGTCAATCTTTTAACTACATTTTCTCCCTGATGAGATTCTCTTACTTCATTTTTGCCTGTATATAGTTCCAGTTTCCAAGCATACGATGTTACGCTGTCACAAATAACCCAGAACTTCAATCCATACTTTCCAGGTTTAGATGGCATATACTGACGGAAAGGACATTTTCCACGAAAAGAAACTAATTGCTCATCGACAGTCATAGACCAATTAGGAATATAAGGGTCTTGTAAATAGCTATTCCACAATTCAAAGCATTCTCTTATTGGCTCTAATTTATCAGTTGATCTTCTTTTACGCCTCTCAGCAGCATCATCAAATCTTATGACACGTAATATACTTGTGAATCTATTGCGACTCATAATGTCCCGAAATATTTGTCTTCCATTTTTTATGCTCCAAAGTTCGCTTACTGTTTCATTTTTCGATTTATATACTCCAATAAGTAATAAAAGTCCGATGAATTTTTTAAGTTCTATAATATCTATAGGTTTCCACTCTTTATCGAATACTCTATTGCCTTCCGCGTTTGTCCATTTTACTATAATTTCCAAAAGTCTTTTTCGGAAATAGATAAGAAATGAGGATGATATGGAATCCACTTCACGATTTGCAAATCTTGAAGGTCCAGATTTTTCACGTAAAATATTGATTTCAGTACGTCTTCCTTGTGGTCTGGCAACTTCATTCTTATACCAGATCTGTGAATTATTTTTGGAAACAAAAGTAGAATTTGAAGTACTTGTGGTTGCTACATTTACTTCATTGGAATCATTATCAGATTCTGAGTAGGAATCAGAAATTTCATTATGTATTTCAACATAATCTACTTCACCTTCATCAGACGACAGATTTTCATCATCGGTGTCGAATTCTATATCGTCCGGATTTTCCATAATTTTTTGAATTTCCTCTTGAGTCAATACTTTTTTTCTGTTCATCTTCAATTCAGTTTTTAACAAAAAATAAGTTAGGAAATAAGAAAATGATGAATATTTGTAAAATAACAAAGCACGTACAAACTACACTTATTACTTGTCTTCAAATATCAAGTCCTATTTTCAATGAAAAGACTCAAAAACATCAATAGACACCATTCGCTCACTAACTGTGTCTGTTGATAAATGACTCTCTGAACCAGAAGTAACCTTTTATATATAGAGCACGAAGTTTACTAGATCAGTCTAGAATGTTCTCAAAACTTCATTATAAAGTCGCCAAATTTGGTGAGATTGGCGCTAAAAATCCATCGCCAAATGGGCGATAAACAGCCAATTATGGTAACCCTGTTCCTCCTCATGATTTATGGCAACCCTAGAAAAAGAAAGCAACAGTATATTACGTTTGTTTTAATGTTGGGTCCAATGGACCCGCGTGGTAAACAATGAAACAAATTAAAAATAGGTAAAAAATTTCGAACAAAATTTTAATCGCAATTGCATATACATTGAGGAGACAATTGCAGGAAAAGTCATGTAATCGCGAAACTTTGAATGCTATTTTTCATGAGAAAAATTTACATTAAATATTGCTGTCGGGTCCAATGGACCCGTCTGGTAGACGGAAGGTTAAATGCAATTTTTTTTAATTGTACCTCAATATACTAATTTTTTTTTTAATTTTTAAAATAATTTTTAAGTATGTTTTAAAAAAAAAATTTCTATCGCGTGCAGCGTGATTACGAAAAATTAACTTAAAATAATATAAATAGTTCAGCATTTGTTTCCGGCTAATACTGCGTGAGGAAATTAAAACTTAATAAATAAAAAAAAATTATAATACAAATAAAACACAAACTTAAGAGACATGTTATCAAACTACGCGCTTAAATTACTGAAATTATCAGAATCAAAAAGTCTGTTGTAATTAGGGAAATCTTGGGTGATTTATAAGGCTATTAACTCCTGGCCTGCGGCTAATACGAAAGTACTGCTTTTAATGGATTTCAAAACTTTGTATGAATACATAATTGATATTTTTCATATAAAAATGCTTTTTAGCGTTGTTAGTGGGGAAATAAAAAAATATATATTAAATGTTAATTCCCGTTTCCCCCCTTTATACCTAACCAATGAATCTCCAAATCTAACCACGAAAGCTCCTTATCAGAATGAACATAAAAATAATTAAAGATTGCGTGATTCTGCATGAAAATCCATTTATCTAAATTAAGGGGACGGGATTTTCCCCCCATTTTATACTTAACCAATGAACCTCCAGATCTAATGAAGGAAGCGCCATATCGGAAAAAAGTGGTTTATCAAATTTTAAGCAAATCAATTATTCTGCACGAAAAACCCATTTATCTGAATTAGGGGGGGGGGGGATTAGCCCCATCCCCCATTTATACTTAACCAATAAACCACCAAATCTAATCAAGGCAGCTTCTTAACATAATAAACCGGTATACCAAATTTGGAGCAAATCGAATAATTCTGCATGAAAAACCCATTTATCTAAATTAAGGGGGGACTAGCCCCCCCCCCTTTATACTGAAGTAATGAACCTCCAAATCTAATCAGGAAACTTCTTAACATAATAAACCGGTATACCAAATTTGGAGCAAATCGAATAATTCTGCATGAAAAACCCATTTATCTAAATTAAGGGGGTGACTAGCCCCTCTTCCCTCCCCCCTTTATACTTAACTAATGAACCCCCAAAACTAATATAGAAAGGCAATATAGAAAGGTCGATTTAATACCGAAAAAGAGGAAAATAAGATGTTAGTACACAGATAAAACAAGGAAACTTTTGCTAAAGGTTTTGTGGTTTTTGGTGGATTCTCTTTTAACCTAAAATTAAATGGAAAGTAGAAAAAATGTCAAAAGAAAATCGGATTGCTAATTGAAATGTATATTAACACCTGCTTTCTCAGAAGACATTCCATCACTTTACCCAAACAATCTTCATTGGATTAAGTTCCATCAGAATAAGGGTACCAGCTTACCTTTAAATCTAATGCTGTATTTTTAGAAAAAACGAGAATTGAAACCGAAATTAAGGCTCTTCCACTTAAATGTACATCCTAGGCAAGTCTTTCGATGTAACTCCTATGGATTACTGGGCGTTTGGACTTTAAAAACAAGCTGTTTATGTACGAAATCACCAAACGTTAGATGGACTCTGGAATATTGTGGTCGAGGAGTGGAACAAAATCTGCTTTGGTATTTTAAGAAAAGCTCTTTTATCTTGGAAATCAAGGTATAACATGATAGTTACACAAAAGAGATATCAGATTAGACATATGAGAAAATAAATTTCTTATCTTTGTTTATATATTTCCTTTTCCAAAATCGTTACAAAAATCTGTGAATGCGCTCCTTAATTTTTTATTTGAAAACAGATTTAGTGAGTTTTTGAATATAATAAACATTTTAATTCTACTAAACTATTTTAATTACTTTTCAGTAAAAACAAGCTTAATAATAAAGCAAGCTTCTGCTCTCCTATATTTAATATTACGAGGATATATTTAGATATTTTCGCAGTTCGAAATTGCATTCACTAATTAAAATTGATTTTGGATAAAAGCGATCTAAAACGGATGATGAAAAGATTTCTTTAATGTCGTACTTAAAGTCAAACTTGCCTATATTTGACACATTCTCGAAAACAGTTTCATCCGTAAGAGCACAAAACTTGCAGATATTTTTGTACTGATTTGTAGAAAGCGAGTGATTTTTGTCCATTTCTAAGAAATATTTCAGAAAATGTCGCCAAATTTATGCTTTGAACCGATTTTAGGAATCTTAAAATGACGAAAGGTTTTTCATCGGGTAGCAGTGGATTATAAATAAAAATGTACTACAGTATATCCTAGAAAATTCGGCTTCGAAAATCCGTCATCAAAGTCATCCCCCTGCTTCCTTTTTATTTACACTTCCAACTTAAGAAAGCCAAAAAGAAAACGCTTTTGTTTACGAATTAAAAACGAATATGAAATGACGGATTACCGGACAACGAATTTGCTGGCGCTGTACTAAATCACCGATAACGCTGGTAGGAAGTCAGAGGAACGAGGACGAGGAACAAGCAGAAGAAAAAGTGTCAATGAACGAATGCATAAATTTAACTAGAAATTAATATATGCTTTAGAGAAACAAGTTTGTATTGCCGAAATCAATAGTCTTCACTTGTATAAAATACAAGAAAAATTTGTTAAGAACTGCCGAAAAAATTGAAGCAAATGAAATTGACGTCGATATTTCGGAAATTACACGAGAAGAAATGACTTCACTGTTTATTTGAATTTAAGAAAAAAAAAATAGCAATTAAACTAAGTTTTTTATCTTTACTTTTCTTTTTTACTCACATATATATCACTTGGTTATGAATTAAATTATGAATAGAGGCACCGTTAAGAGTATCGGAAGAACTTTTGATATTCTTTCAGAAATCCAGAATTTTGAAAAATCAGGCTTAGTCTCGTTGCTGACGTGAAAATGCAAATGCTTCAAAAAGTTTCACGTTGTGAAATACAAAAAAAAAAAAAAATTTATGATCGACATTAAAGAGAAAAACTTTTAGAAAACTGTGTTTTCTTCCCACCAAAAAAACTGCAGGAGACGGTCATTTGTGTATTTTATTTGTAATTTTTTTTTTTTCTGGATAAATAACTGAAATGCTCATAGTAGATAATTCGATATATTCTTGCTTCTACTTAGACGTTCCTAATAATTTCATTATTTCTCGCTTTATAGAAGTAGTAGGACATATTTTAAAATTAAAATATATATATGTATTTTTCTATTTACTTATATGACACACCAATGCAAACAGGCTTTATGTAACTAATGTTAAAATTGATCGTCACCTATTAAGGAGATGAAATATAAATTTTTAGCTACTGCATAGCTACCAATTTCTAAGATTTTTTCTTACCTCTAAAACTTACCAGTAAATTTTGCCTAATTCAATCGCCGAAATCTAACAATTATTTTCGATTAAATATGGCCAAAAATTGTATTACATTTTAAAGATAACAAAACCGTACAAATTAGCAGCTATGTGATTTTATTAGTGGCATGAAAATTGCAGGTGTAATCTCTTCTTTCTGCTCAAAGTTTCAAATAGTTTTTTTTTCAATCGAACTTATACCTTTGGAATGAATCATTTTTTTTCTGATGGACTGATGGAACAAAAAAAATAATGGCCCTTTTTTTTCCCATTCTGACCAGAAAATCAGAGTTCTAACTTTTTACGACTGCTCTTTCATCTTCACCTAACACTTAATATATAATGGCTGTTTCAAAATAATAGAATCCACCATTCCATCAGAAGAAAATAACTCGGTTAAAGCGGAAATTGGGTTAATCGGGACTCTACTATATTATTATTATTATTATTTTCCTTCTTGGTAACACATTCAAAACGTTAAGAAATGGTATTAAACTTTCTCAGACAAAAATGTTAACATTTAGTTATTAAATGTTATTTTTTAAATTATTAAATACAAGAATATTAATAAAAAATAATACCTCATAATTTTAAGAATAATTAGAATTTAGGTATTTTAGCTTTAGCATATAACAAATTACCTTAGACCACCTTCCTAATAATTTTTGAGAAAAATGTGAACAACGCCGTTTACACATGTCTTCATTTAAGAAAATTATTTATCATTTCATGTAACATTTTAAAGAATTGCTATTAATTATTAATTTATTCATCATTAATTTACTTATTAATTACTACATTTCTATTGAGTTACTCATTTATTATTATATTGTTATTAATTTAATTATCTTACTTATTATTATATTGTTATTAGTTAACGTACTATTTTGCAAGCTTTTTATACTGAAATCTTATATATTATTTGCTCATTTTTTTTCATTAACTTTAAAGTTAACTCCAATTTTAATCAGTGTTTTTTAGTGAAATTCGGGTGTACTATGTCAAAAGCCTATTCGATAATATTTCAAGTAAGTTGTGGGTTTTGCATATGATTAGAAAAAGGGTATGTTGACATCTGAAATAGTGTATATATATATTATTAGGTAGGTATATATTTTATTAGGGATTTTAATAGGTATGTTGTGTAATATTACTATTTATCCTTGCTATAAATTAAATATTTAAAAGGTTGCATTGCTTTTTCCATATCATAGCATTTAATATTATTCTGTTTTCATCTTGAAACTATTTTCTTGGTTATTTTGGTCGTTTGAGTACAAAAGAAAAAAAATTTCAGCTTTCAGCTTTTTTTCTCACAGAAAACGACTAATTTATTTATATAATTGGATTCTGTACTCTTGATAACGTAATTCAATATATAAGCTTTTCAATTATTTTTATCGGTATCCATATTCTTCTTTTTTTCTTCCATATTAATTCTTGTTATATAGTACAGGAGACTTTATTTTATACATAGAAGCTTGTATATTATGTTCTTAGTATCCATTCAGAGTGTTTGGGGGAAACTGTATTATTGTCAATTCATTCATACTATCACAATTTTTGTAGGTGGTCGGTAATGTTTAATTAATGGTTAATATATATATACAGATAGATAGATAGATAGATAGATAGATAGATATAGATATATATATATATGTGTTTTGCATTAAAAAAATTGCGTATATTCCAGTTGTCACTTATAAATATATCTAGTGTTTCCAGAACTTTGATAACAACTATATACATAATAGGATGTGCTTTAATATTAGAAAAACGGATAAACGTCAATTTATTTGTCAGTATGATTTATCATTTCCTTTACTTCTGATTTATTATGTAGCAGGCAATCACAATTTGAGTATATAATTCGCAATAAAAATTACGAATTTGTCTATTTGTAGCCAGTATTCTCAACTAACGGAGCGTAAAAAAGGAAAAAAATAAGTTTTTTGCAATCGAAAAGATACATCTAATATCAAAAGTTTGACCTTGTATTTGAATGAGCTTACTAAACCTTTTACAGATGTTGAAGGAAATTATTTTCAATTTTCAAAACGTCATAAATAGTTTTAAAAGAAAAATAAAAGAATTTGTCAGATAGCCGAAGTGTAAACATATTGAGAAATCATATTAATTCAGATTTTACATTGAGATAAAAAAAGAATTTTTTAAAGCGATATTATCTGAGATTTTAATGTGGAAATGTGAAATAAGTATAATTTTAGTGTGGCGTAATACTGTTCAATGTATGCTTTTCAAGTAAGCTTGCCGAATATTCTCAGTTATTATGCTAACTTTCCCCCTTCCCTAATGAATATACATAAAAAAAGGAACTGAATTAAGCAATAAAATAAACATTTGTTGTTATTGTCATTAATATTATTATTATAATCATCATCATCATCATCATCATATTATTATTATTAAATCGAATCTCTTCAAATGTGGTGGGGAAAATCCCTTAACTTTTATTTACTTATTTATTTATTTCTGCATTACATTTTTCTGGGAAAAGATTTTGGAAGTATCATTTCCACCACTATTGAAGAGCTCAGATGATACAGATGGTATGTGGCAAAAAAAAAAATAATAATAATAATAATAATAATAATAATAATAATAATAATAATATGATTGGAGATAATCAATGGTCCTCTACCATCTATTAAATGACAATTTGAAAAAAAATCTAATACCCACAGAGATTTTAATTGATAAAGGAAGCATTTAACGATAACAAATTGTTATTTTAGTCGATATAAGTGGTTTAAAATGCTTTTCCTGAAAATGATGATTTGTCACTTACCACATTTATCATCTAATCTCTTCATATATCTTCATTACTCAGGACTTTTAAATCTTCAAAATTTTAAAAATTTTATTTTTTCCAACTAAAACAGCCTTTTCGAAAGTTTGAAGTCATTTTTCTCCAAATGACGTTTTTGGGCATTTCAATATTTAAAAAAAAAAAAAAAAAAAAAAAAAAAAAAAAATCAAAATATGCGTTTCATTTTAGTCTGCATAAACTGAACGTAAAATTTCGTTTTAATTATCCAAAAAAATACTTTTTTTAGGTGGTTATTCTATTGAAATTTTCAAAATTTTGTATTAGCCAAACTTTTTATTCTAGATTCGAAATCCATTTTCGTAATTGACTTGATTGACATTAATTTTTGTAATCCTGCGCGTAAGCTGTCATGCCAATTTTCCGCTCGACAAATGTCTGACAGTTTGAAACCCCTATAAATATTAATTCTACATCTAGCAATTTTCTAAATGTATGAAATGAAAGAACATACTTATGTCCAAAAGTTGTATTTTAAAATCAAATGCATTTTAAGATATTAAATGTTGAAAACGGTAATTTTTTCTTTCAGTTTTTTATTTTTTAAGAGTCCTGAGATCTCTTTAAAATATACATGTTGCCGAACAGTTTCCCGCACAATTATGAAAGCACACCAACTCTTAGAGAACTTTCAAGTTACTTTTCAGTAATTGCCCTGCCTTCAGCTTGACAAATACTCATACTCTGAAAATGGCGGCAATTGAGTACATTGTGGAGTTTATGCAGAAAATAACGAATATCGTTCTTCCTATCACATTTGCACATTCATCGCCTTTCGACGAAAGGCCATATTACAGTTTTATTCCCGCAGTTAGTGTTTAATTTTTACCTTAATAAGTGGAGCTCATACAGGCAATATCAAAGTGCTCGAAGTATCCATACTTGATTGACTTGTATACTTGGTTAACATTAACAAGCAGTTATGTTCTCTTTTATGATGAATACGGGTAAAGAACAGTACAACAAAGTTGTAATATTTGTTTTCTTTGTGTGCTTCAAAACGCGCATGCAAGAAGCGGATGTTTGATGATGCTTCGAAAGCAATACTCTGATAACCTAAGAGTAGCATACTTTTACATATCACAGTAGTGACTGAAAAACCCGACCCTTGCTTATTTTTTATTTTTTTTACTATCTGTCAGCCAGAATAGAAAAAGTATACACAAATTTTTGACAAAGAATTTTTAATAGTAAAATAAAAGAGTGTAGAAATTTTTTTCAAAATTGGAATGAATAGAAAAATTTAAATTTGAAAAAGAAAACCACTAAATAGATTTAAAAAAACCTAATTTTCAGTAAATTGAAAAATAACTAATAAATAAATTAAAAATAATTCGAAATTTCAATAAATTGAATTTTAAATATTTATTTGGATTCATGATGACCCAAGGCATTTTGAAGAATTTCTTGTTGGAATAACAAAAAAGGAAATGTTTTTTTTTTTTTTGTTTTTTTTTTTTTTTTTAAAGTTTACCGTGCTTTTAAGAAATTACATTACTAAACTGAGATTTTATTTGTTGTTAAATAATTCACTTTCAAACCAATGCCTTTTAAAAATAAATATAGATGTGTGTCATTTAAAAAGCAATCCCTTAAGTATCGAATTTCGAGATCATTTATCTCTGTATAGGGTAATTCCGGGATTTATGCCGCATATTTTTTTTTTTTATTTGTGTATAAAGTCCCATGGTGGACATAAAATAAAAAAAAAATCATGCTGTGCTATTTAATGTTAAATATACTGGTCTACTGAGACAAAAAAATTCAAAACAAATAATTAATATTTTTTAACAATTTTTTTCTAAAACATTACATTGCGGCGCGTCACCCGTGCATTCAGGCTGAGATGCCGCACTTGTTCGGTAGTTATGCCGCACTTTTAATAAGAACAGAATAAAATTATAAATAAAAATATTTAAAACAATTTTCATATCTGCATTATAATTAACGATGTATTAACCAAATGAAACTAAATGAGTACAATGAAATGCATTAGTGGATTCAAATAATTGTTTGCCTACTTTCTCTACTAAAATTATCGACTTATTGTTTTATATTAAATTTTAATTGTTATTTCAGCAACAACGTAACATCAATGTATTAGAGAGGTAAAAGAATAAAAGTAAAGAAAAAAAGTTGTGGTTACATAATTTGTTTGCTAACGCTTTTGGGACTGGCGGCTTTCACACAAATTTTATTTGGTTGGCACCACTTTTTTAAAAGAAGTTACCTTTACTTAAATAATCATGAAAATTCTCTAATTAAAGAACGCAAATATTATTTTTTTTTTTACTGGTGCCAGAAACAAATGCTTTATGCTCTTTTTGAAGGTGCTTATATGCACCCATGGTCCCGAATGGGTTAGTAGACCTCTTTTTTACGACCACAATGTATAGAAAAAATGTTGAAAAAGTACAGTCTTTATGTAACTACATTTGACACATGATGCAACGAAGCCAATTACACTTCCTCTTTTTTGGAGTAGTTTTTACTAAACATTCCTTGCAAAGAACGTCTGCGTTACGCGTAATCCATTTTTTCATTATTATCATCTTGACTCTTATCTTTCTTGCCCTTCTTGCTTTTTATTTTTCCGGGTTTTTTTCCCTTTGATTTTAGTAAACTTGATAACATGCCTAACTTGGTTAGTCTATACAAAAAGAAAAGGAAAAGTTAACAACATTTAATCATGCCGTATACAAAAGAAACTGCGGCATATATACCGGAACTGCAGTGCGGCATGTATCCCATTTTGCATGGTACAGACGTTGCACATCACAATTGCCTGCCTTCGCTAAGGAAAATGACGTAACCATATACCCTCTATACAAACGCTACACTTAGTTTTGTCTACGAAAGCATGCATCCATTTAGTAATTAGCGTATGAAAAGTATTTAAGCATAACGTGTTTAAAAGTTTGGACAGTGAAATCATGCACTTACATCAAAATAAGGATTGTGCATCTACAAGTAAACATCGAAATGGGATTCACGCTATACACTTGTTAAAATAATCTCATTGCGCACCTATACTGCGCGTTTGACGACCATCTATTAATAATTACAAGAAATATAAGGGGTGCGGCATCTATCCCGGATGGGGCGACTCTCCCGGTGTTACCCTATTTATATCGATGCCTGTTCGTGTATATATAGTTCTATGTATGTTTCATATGTGTATATATATGATACGTAGGTCTTAGCATGTATATTTTGGCATACAATACCTCTATTTACCATACATCCCGGCATATATTGTGCTCCAATGTATTATTCGAACATGAAATTTCAGAATAACGTTTTGTATTTCTAGATATATTTTCCGTATTATGCAAACCCCTCTTCATTCCAAAGAAACATTCATGTCACTAAAAAAAATGAAGTACTCAAAAATAAGTAAATCGATGTACTTATATCGAATTGAGTATGTTTGGATCAAAAATAAGCTTTTGCTTTCTTACTTTTGAAACATCACATGTTGTCAAACCCAAACGAAACCATAATTTAATACTTTGTAATGGTTTATTTCATTCGTGGCGCCATAAAATATGTTCATTGTTGTATATATTAAATTATGCACAGCATTTTATAATAATTTAAAAGTGCTTGAAAACGCTGCTCTTGATATAAAAATATTTTATTTGGTTATCTTGATAACAACTTTGCTATTTTTCTTTGATAAATAATTAATTGAATGTTTTTAGTTAATAAATTTGACCACGAAATAAATGTCAATACATTTTTATGTTAATCTACACTAAACGGGAGTTTAGGGGGGCGGCGCATAACGGTTCATATTTGAGCATATCCATGGATCAAAAATGAGTGCATGTTTTTCTCAATTTTGAGTACATTTGGATCGGAGTTATTTTGAATATGTGACTTGTGAACATGTGTATTGTATTTAAAACCGAGTTCTTTTTACATACTTTTGAGTACCCATTTTTTTCAGTGTGAGATACGTAGCATTAAAATACAATAAAAACATATTATTTGAAAAGTTAAACAAGTCGAAAATTGTACATCAAACATGGCAAATGAGGTGCGTTTGTACTATAACTAGTTTTATATGTTTCAGAACCTACTGCAATAGCTGTTGCACTCTTAAGCAAAAGTGCATGAATACAAAATTTATTACGATTATGTATATTAAATTCAGTAATACGGAAATAATATGACTCCACCTTAAATAGGACGTCATCACCATGGCAACCTAGAATCATTACCTATCATGCGATGTCATTGAATTAAATACGTATGATAGGATTTAATAGAATCAAGAAAACTTCTATTAATTTTTTTTTTAAGTTTTGATTCGATTTTCATAAAATTTGAAATGACTCGACAAAATTTTGAGACGATTATACATATTAAATTTCAAACCATTCGGTTGAGTAGTTTTTGCGCTATTATATGTGGACAGACGGACGGACCAGATGACGACTATAGGTGCTACGTATTTGTATAATTACGAATGCTCCTAATAACTAGTACGAATATAAAGAAAAAAATTAATGTTTGTAATGTAAAGATCTTATTTCTTATCTCTTATTAGTTTTAACCTTTCATTTTTATAGCCCGTGTATAAGGCGCAACTGTAAATTTTGATGAATTTCCTTGTATCAAAATACTCCGAAATATGCGGCATATTCAAAAACTACATTTTTACCGGTTAAGTTAATTCATTTTTACAAGTAGTAAGTATAACTTCAAAATTTAAGAATTATGATGAGTAATATTTTTACACAGTTTCCAAAACTATAACTAGCCGTATAAATGTTTTCATAAATGGTAGTGGTTTTATTCAGAAAAGCAAGGTAACGCAGAACTGGCAATGAAAACTAAGGCATTTTCTGTAATGAGTTTCTGTAAATTATTTGATTTAGACCAAAGAATAAAAAAACAAACATATTTTAAATGAAACACTTTTTTTATTGATACATAAACAGAGTTCATTTATTGACAACAAGGAGATGGCAACTCCAGAAGGGAAACAAAAAATTACATTGGAGATCTTAGCAAGTGTGTAAAGAATTTTTGCAATTCATCTTATCACTAGTTCATACTTGCTTTGTCGAGAAATAAATTAAATTTCAGCAGTTATTTGCATTTCTTATTCTTTCGTCACCTTCAAAAAAACAAAAACAACATTTGTACACATATATTCATCTATGTATGTCGACTATGTACAAGCTTTGGTTTATAAAAGCGCTGTTACATTAATAATGAATATAATCCTATTAGGAAACATTTGGCTTTTTTTGTTGTTGTTGTTGGAAAAACTTTCTTTCTGGAAATAGATTTCTTCTTTTTTAATTTGTCATTGCTGAATGAGTTAAAACAAATAGGTCACTGTGATTATTAGAGGGTACTGGAAAATTTTTTAAGAAATCTTCAAGCTTGTTGAGTATAGAGAAGAAATATCCCAAATGACATTCTGGAACGTAATTTTAAAAAAGCACTATTACCAGAAATTTTTAAAAATTATTATGAAATTAAATTGTCTTCAATTTTTTTTTTTCAGATTGTGTACATTTTGTAGTGGATGAAGTCATTGTGTATCAGATTATGCATATTTCAAGTTAAATATTTCGTAGTTAAAACAACTCGAGCGTTTAATAAATAATATGTATATTTTAAATTTTCTGAATTATGATTATTTATAAATTACGTATGGCCTGAAAATTTCTTTTGAAATTTCAAAATTTCCGGAATGCTATTTGTTGTATATTTACATATGATTCGGTTATATTTCTTACAGCTAAACTCAACTGTGTAGCTCGAAAAGTAGTTTAAGCTGAAAAACAGTTTATAAAATGTCAAAATATTGGAAAAAGATATCTTTATGATTTTAAATAAGCCTAGAAATGATTTAAGAAATTCTTTTAAAAATTTCCAGTTTTTGGTAATTATCTTTGTAGGAAACCATCAGTGCTGTTTGAGGAACGTTAGTGGTTGCTATTGGGTCATTTCTGTCCTTTCAGTCACCCGTGTAAAAACTCAGACAGCTATAAACTTGACATTCTTATAAATAATCACCATTTTCTCTCATTTACAATTCAGTATAAATTGCTATAAAAGTAATTTTATTGCCGATATCATAAACTTGCTCACTTTAAACTTTTAAACCCCTTCCCATTCCACTGTAGATTTTTCTTGTATTTATTTACAATGAGCTTTTTTGTCACAGCCTCGAAAAACAGAAATGGCATCTCATAAAGGAGGACATAATGCATGATTATTTTATAATTTACTAAGCTCGCTTTTTTAACGTTCAAATGAGAATAAATATATTTAGACTAGTGAATTTTGAATTTGATACGTTCAATAAGATCTTTCTTTTATGTAACAAGTTCGTTACTATTTATTTACATATTTTGAGGAATGTCATGCTTTAGCTGTACCGGACTATAAAATCTTAGTTCCTTTGATCAGATCCACCAACGGTAAATCGTGTAGCTCACTAATCAGTCTTCAGTTTGAAAAATCACACCATTAAGAAATGACACGTCCTTGATTCGGTGAACTGTTTATGACACTACTTGACGTACTACTTGTCATTGCTGCTATTGCTGCTGCCGAACTACTAGATGACGATCTCGGTTGATGTGGAGGTTGCTGTTGCTCATTTGAAGAGAGCGACGATGACCCACTCATTTTTGTGGCAAGGTTAAATACTGAAGGTGGCGGCGATCCACTCGCCACAGCAGCTGCTACAGCAGCTTTGTGCATTGAAAGTTCGCCCGCCGTAGGAAAAGCAGCGGCAGCTGTCCTTAATCTGTTGAGCGATGAAACTGCTGAAGATTCGGCAAGAGATGAAGCCACACTAGATGGGGCTCCACCGATTGGGGGACAAGAATATACAGCAGATAGAGGAAAAGATCCACCAACACTTGTTACCACACTAATGTTACCAAGTGTACCAGCGTACCAAGAGGCCGGTTTAGGATACGGACTGAGGTATGCAGCCCTTTGTAAGGGACTAAGTCTCGAGGAAGCACCGGGAGGGAGGTTGGAGGAACTGGGCCCTTGATTTGAAGTTGCTGTGTCCACAATAGACCATATTCGAGGTTTGTTCTGTTGTTGGCTTTGTTGTGGAAGTTCTGTGGATGTAGGATGGGGAACTGAAGAATGTTGCGATTCTTCGGAATCGTCAGAGGCCAAAGAGGCATCGGATATGGGACTTGGAACTCTATGAGGTTTTAAAAGTGAACAGTTTTCTTTGTCGGAACTATTTGTAATGACATGTCCATCAGTGCTTGTAGATGCACACGATTTGCAGTCATCATCAACGTCCACAAACTCCATTTTTCCGTCATCAGATCCTAAAATGAAATGGAAGTATTAATATGTATATCATCAAAATATTTATTTCGCATTATATTACTAATATTATTATGTAATATAACAGATAGAATTTGTAGTTCATGTAATTTTTTATCACATTTAAACTTATTCAATGTAATGTCTGTATTGCTTTAATTTCTTCCATATTACGGAAATTCGAATCTTCAATGTAATGCCAATAAGAGAGGCTCGAATAGTGGGTGATCGATCTGTTTTAAATTTTATATATTGTTAGAACACCGTGTAGAGAGAAATGTATAAAATATTTGCGAAGTACATCTCTCCAAAATAATAAGGAAAAATGCAGTTAAAAAACTCACAAAAACTAATGTATCTCTTTATACTTTTCATTGGAAAGATACCAAACAAAATCATTTTCAATAAAAAATATAATCATAAATACAACAATCGTGATACAATTTATAATCCTAATTCTCTTAAATGACTTTTATGGGAATATTTTTTAAGAAGAAGAAGAAAGAAAGAAAATCTAAACTGTACCCGCATATGAAAGTAGTAAAAATAATCATATAATCAGTTCTTTAAATTTTTATATTCTCTAGATAACATTCAATGGCGGTTTATGATGGAAAAGTGGAACTATAATAAAATAAATAAAAATAAATCATACGAAAAAAAAATATTGCTTCTAAAAATTTTAAAGATTTAACTACCAAATGCAACTAATTTTACCTGGTATTTATAGGCTATTTAAAAAACGTTTTTTCCCTCGAAAATAAATTACATTTTTTATTGACTTTAGGTACAGCAATAGTTTACCTTTTCTAACTTTTCAAAAATGCAATTTTTTTTTGTTTAACTAATGCTAAAGCAGTTTTTATTGGCTCATTCCATATAAAACAGTTAGCAAAATTACATGGAAAACTAACTCTAGCAGATTACTTGAAAGCTGTAAATTAGGAAAAAGTTTGACTGCAGTTTATTATGACTGTTTGATAAGGCTGTCTTCTGCAGTTTAGAAATTAAGGGGACCGGGAAAGCCCTATCTCCGCCATATTAAATTCACCAACTTTATGTACCTCTTTCTCAGAAATGGTGAAAGACAGAGTTCTAGATTTTTTAGAGTAGTTAGAATAACATGATTTACGTGTTTTAACAGACCACTTTCTTTCTAAGTGAAACTCAAAATTAATTATTAATTATTTATTGAAAGTCATTTTTAAATTAGCATTTTTGGTAAGATTTCACTGCCTAAAATAAATAATTCTCAACAAATCATTAAATCCCTGTGTTAAAGTATACAGTATACCATAATATAAGTATTGAAAAAAATCTGAGTTCTTAAGTTTAATAGATATTTAACCCTTAAATGCCTGATTTTTCAAAAATCATTGTAATAATGTTTTTCGGCTTTCATTTTTTAAATAAATCATGGGAAAAATACTTTAAAAAATCATATTTTTTTTTAAGTATAGTTTACGGCTAAAAAACAGTTTATTACTAATCGGCAATACTGGTGTTTAATTGAAAAAATAATTTGCCTTGATAAAATTCTATAATATTAAACCCACAAGAATTTTAGGAACTATAATAAGAAATAAATTTCACTTGCTCAAAACAGGTCAAAATAGAGTATTTCGCAAGCTTCCAAACAAAACAAAAAGAACAAGTAGCATCAATTGAAAAAACAAATCTATCTTTATTTTTAAACAGCACAAGTGTTGGCATCTACATATTGAAAATCGATTTAATAATATTTTCAGAATGTATTTTATTGACAACATTAGCCACTATAGCTTCAATATTATTCTAATAGTATTTTAGAGCCCACATTGGGGATGTTGCCGAAAAGCAACACCAGTCATATAAGGGTTAAAAAAAGGAACATAAACACGAAAAATCCAAGTTTTGAGAAAAAGTCAATTAAAGATTTAAATGGCCATTAAGCTGTGAAGTACCTACTCTTAGAAAGAATAAATAATTTCAACAATTACTTTTTTTATATATAAACATGTGTGACACATCGTTGGAAAGATAAAAATTTTAACTATTTAATGATATAAAAAAATAAAGATCGTTTTTTTGGTTGAATTTTGCTTTCCTGTCCCCTTAATTCACCATAAGTCCAGAATATCCGACATAGCATACACATGCATTAGCTTTTCTCGAAGCTCATAAGCTTATACTACCACTGTCATAATTTATCTTACAATATTTCCATTCAGATCACATCACTATCCATTCCATTTTTACCCCACATATTGTCATTTTTTTATAACTTTGGTGTCGTTAAGGACGACGTTATATTTCGTCACGCTCTTGCGAGGCACTCGATCGAGCTAACTCTCCTCGACAGCTCGCGAAATTACGATCGGATGCGAGGTAACGTCATTTCTGTAAGTAAAGTACACCGAGGGTTTTGAGGGTTTCCGTGAATCCGCTATGTGGTCACGGATCCCTGCTCACCCATCGGTTCGACGTGAGTTTATATCCTATATAGCATGAAGCCAGCCGTGTAATAGTCATTTGCGGTTAGGCGCGAGGAACTTCAGTTATACAATACCCATCGAAATAAAACATTGTTTCAGAATTGAGTGTACGCGATATAACACCCTTTAATTCCAAAAATCAGCATATTTGATTAAAGATGTCAATGGTAGTAGGAGTATTTTATCTTTGATTGTATTAAACAGTCATATTACATCCTAAAACCACTTATTTATCTATATTATAAAGGACAAACATATCTGTGCGCAACGCATACGTCATTCTGCGAATGGCAACACTTTGAAATTTGAAATGAAATTTCGATTTTGCAATTTTCGCTACTGCAAATTTTTAAACTTCTAAACATCGCACAGTTTCAATTTTTACACCGTCGTATAGGGGAAAAATTTACTTTTAAATGCAATTTATTTGAAAGCCCTATCTCAATTCATTTTTGAGATATTAATTTTTTTTTATAGTTTTTAGTATCAATTTTGTAACTGTGGCAACTGAAGTACTCTATTTCTGTTAAAAGTAAAGGGAAAATAGTCATGGTTTATTTATTTTTATTGATTATATCCTTATTGATGCCAAAACTCATTACAAATAAAAAAAACTTTTTTCTAATTTTTGAACAGAAAATGACGCCAGACATTAAAAAAAGCACGCATTCTTCTTCATAAATCAAAAGATGGAAGAAGATATTTCAATATTTTTACATTAGGCTGATTCATTTAGGATGACATTCATTAATAATGTATTGCGCATTAAAATACTTTTAAATTGTGAATTTGAGTGGTGCGTATGTAAATTTTGAGAAATTTGAAAATAACGTACAGTTTAGATTTTATGGGGAAAAATTTTATGATGTGACAAAGCGAAATTCTTTTTACTGATTTTTCATCCCGTAGAAACAAACCTAAGAGCCTCAATCGATAACTTCAGCATAATTACTCATCTTGATTATGTATTTTAATACAGTTTAATTTTTCAATAATTTAAGCAGTTGAAGTTTTTGGAAATAATATTTTGGTAATTTTAGGTTAAAAACATTATTTGTTTTAAGAGTTAGATAACCAATGCAAGATGAATTTTTTATTGTAATTATTTTTGTAGGTTTATTATAAATTCTATCTAACAGTTCCATTCTAAACATTTTAATTCGTCGAATTTCGACGGGTTCCAACTCGTATATATAAAAAACAAAGACCGTCAGAGCTGGTTTAGATGTATAATAAAACATTGGTTTAGATTTGAGCTTGTATAACATAACACAATTTAATTACGAATGTTTGATTAATTTTACGATAGAAATGTTAGTGGAGTATGTAATTTTGATCGCTTGAAAGTGAAATGTCACAGTCTAAAACCTCTTATAAATAAAACACTGGTGGAATTCGTTTGGAAGTATAATAAAACATCAGTTTAGAATTTAGTGTAGTGTGTAAAATAACATCATTTAGTTACTAATATCAGAATATTTGATTAAAGCTATAAATGGTAGCGGAGTATTTTATCTTTGATCACACGAAACAGTCATGTTACATTCTAAACCTTCTTTTTTTAAACACTGACAGAATTGGTTGAAACGTATAAGAAAACATCGAATATTTGATTGAAGTTAGAATTGTTAATGGAGTAATTTATCTTTCCTAGCATGAAAGAGTCACTTTACATTGTAAAGCGTCTTACTTATAAAACACAAATAGAGTTGATTTAGATGTATAATAAAACATCGCTATAGAATTGAGTATGATGCACAACAAACACTATTTAATTTCTGATATCAGAATATTTAAGTACAGATATATATGTTAGCGAATAGTTTTATAATATCTTTTAACGTAATATGAAAGAGTCATGTTTCATATTAAAACTTCTTATTCGTAAAATATTGGCATTGCTATAGTTTACTAGACAAATGATAAAACATAGGTTTAGAGTAGAATATGCACGATATAAAACCCTATATTTTCTAATATCAGACTATTTGATATGAGGACGTGAATTTCAAAACTAGCTTTATTCGGAAAATCAAATTTGGGGGATTCGGGAAAAACCTCTGACCCAGTGGTTTTCAGTGTAAATCAAGGTTTTACAATGCCAGAAATACGTAATAAAACTAGTTTGCATATTGTAGTGTGTTTTCGATGCAGGTTCACCAATTGAATAGATTGATACAGAAAACTCGATTTTTTTAAATTTTGGATAAGGCGAATTTTGAAACTCGCGTCCTCGTATAATGGCAGTAATAAAAATATTTTATTTTTCATCATATAAAAATTTATTGTTACATCTTAAAACCCTTTATTCGTAAAACAATGACATAGTTGGTTCACACATACATGAAAACATATGATTGGTTAAAGATATAAGTTGTTAGTTAAAATTTAATAATTAAAGTAGAAAAATGTTGAATGCGGAGAATTGTTGAATGAGCGATACTGTGTAAAGAATTGTTGAATACGATAAATACATTTATCAAATGATTGCTGATGGATTGGAAATTTCAGCGAAATTTCATTACTCAACATACAATCATGATCATAATATTTATGTGGTTTGTTCAAACAAAACATGTAAAAACTCAAAAATTTTAGTATACCATAACTTTTTTATATTTATTGCACATGGAAATAGTTTAATTTTTATGTTATTTGTAGGTATGAATGTTTATTGATTATATAGATTATATTCTGAAACTTTCAAAGACTCAAATATTTACTTTTTATTACTCAGTTTCAATTTTTTTTTTTAAATAATAAACAACGATTTCTAGCACTTTGCCAATTTTACACTAATACTAGTAAGACATACATAGCTATTTCATTGCATATATATTCAATGTAATAGCATATTAAACCAATATTGATATTGCACATAAAGTATTTCTGATTAATGCCATATTGGTTCAATATTAGGCTCCTGTATAACCAATGTTAATTTCCTACTAAGGATCAAACTCACTAACATAATATGGCATTGCATTAAAAGACTGCATCGTAAAGATTCCTACGAAGGAACTACAATATATTCCTTAAACATTTAAATAAAGATGTCATAAAAATACTTCCAAATAACTTTTAGGAATAACAAATACTAAGCAAAACTACTCGAACTTCCCTAAATGCGATAGGACAGATCTTATATGTTATTTATTATTATTATTATTATTATAAAGTAGCTATATAAAACGAGTTCATTTGTATATATTAAGAAATTAGTCATCCAAATGCTTTTAAACTCAATTTTTGTGCTTTAAAAAAGAATAGCAATATCCATCAAACTATAATCTTAATTAATGGGGAAATTCTTATTAAAAAAAATAAAGCTTAAAACACAATAAAATAAAATTTAGCAAGAAAAATTTAGTTTGGGAATTTTCATTGTGAAGTATGTAATAATAATCTATTTCGTTATAAGAAGACACTGAAAAAACACTTTCAAAAAGAGTGTTATCTTTTTATTGAATAATAATAACACTTTTTGCTACTTCTCCGTAATTAAACAATTTTTTTTTTAATCTTTATTTGATAAAAATGTTTTTACAGCGATCATTGTTGTTATTTTTACATTATGAAAAAATTTTCTAATATTTTCTGCAAGCTCGCTTTTTTAGACATTAAATGAACATTTTTTCAAATATATTTAAATAATAAATTTGCATGTTTTTCAGCAAAATTATTGCTTCATGAAAATACGTGGGCAGGATTTTCAAAAGGAAGGGTTTAATGTTGAAGCATTTTCTTAAGTTTAGCTTTTTGTAAAAATTACTATTTAAAATTGCACTCTGACTTACACTACCTAGACATTAAGCTTTATTAATTAAGCATTAAATTAATTGTATATTGAATTGCACTTATTACATTTTAATTTACGGTTTCTTTATATCATTAAATTATCTGTAACGTAAGACCTGTTTTAATCACGAAGAGAAAACCACGGTTACCTTTAAAACCCACTAACATGTAAAAACTAGTCGAAATTATCATGTGTCTACTCAACTAAGCAAATGACATATGAAAATGACAGTTCACCCTTCTCCTAAAATTTTCTTACAGAAATATCAAAGTAATGTTATTATGATCTCAATAAAATGGATAAAACAAAATTTAAATTATACTATACCAAAAAATCAAACCCATTATACCAATGATAAATATTCATCAAATGCACAAACGTAAATAAAAATTATCTTTAAACGTTTTTTTCTATTTTCCCTTTTCTGCTCGGTTGGGATCAAAATATTCAAGGTTTACTGAAAATTTTACTGAAGAACAAAAATATATAAACGGGAGGGATTAAATCTCCCACCCCTCTTGTGCACGGTTATGGCTTCATAAAATGTTGCTATCCTGAATATGCGTAATTTTAAAGTTCATAAAATTCAACCCATCTGTCTCTTATTAATGTTTATTGGTTTGTAATTTACTATACGATGCCAAAATGTAATTCACATACAAATTTAAACTTCAAAATGCGAAATGCAGTAATACAATTTCTATATCAATATTTGCTTATCAAAAGTAAAATGCAAGTTTAATTTAAGTAAACTTCAGTTATGGAAAATATAAGTTAGATCCTCAAACTTTTAAGAATTTGAACTGAAAGAAATTAAAGGTCCTTTGCCAATTTGTATTTTAGTTGACTTATATTAAAATGGTTCCACACTTGAGATCATCTGGAGAAAGTTTCCAGTAAGACAATCCAATTTTAAACTTGAAGAACGCACAAAAGATGCCGTACAGAATGAATATAACTTTACAAAGATAAATATAACTTCGATTCTTAAATCAAATCCCCTGCTGCCCATAAGATCCTGTTAGTTTAAAAATGGAGTTTTCTAAACAAAAGCTGTCCCTTATTCAAATCCACTCTTCTCTTGGTCAATCGGTCCATCTAAATAAAAGAGGCCGCAGATGAATAACCGGCGAAGAGAGGACAAAGATGGCGACATAAGGATGCAGAGGAGGAGTTTTCTCCCCCCTGGATTCTCCGTTCTACGATTGGTTGCGGTGAAGCCCGTCTCCAGGCTGAAACGGATTCCCGGAGGCATGCATGCATAGGATTAGCCCACGTGCTATTTGAATGGAGGGATTAAAACTAGACTATTGACTTTATTGAATAGTTGATTCTGTGACTTGCTTTCTCTGGAACAAGCTAGCTTGTTATAATTTTTAAAGAAAGGGCGAAAGAGTTTATTCAGAGAATATTTTAAGATAAGGGAACTGTTTGCTTTTGCAAAGTAAGGAATTGTTGTTCGGAGTACAAATAATTAGCCTAAAATTTGGAAGTTTAACAGTGATTTGAATATGTATGAATCTCTTTCAAATGCATATTATTTTTGTCATTAAGACAGTGCTGTTTGGGAGATAGGGGAATTTAATATGGGAGATTTTCTCCCGTGACTTTTGAACAATGGCATAGTAGCTATTTACAATGAACATATTTCTCATATTTTCAGTTAAAAAAATATGTTCAGTTAATTATAACTTCAAATGTTTGACATTAATACATATATATATTATTTTTCTTTAGATGTAACAGAGCATTTTCATTCAATATTAATGTTGTTTTAACAAATATGCTTTATAAAGAATGCACTAACAAATGTACTTTCACAAATTAATTTGTTTTAACAAATATACTTTATAAAGAGTGCACTAACAAATGTGCTTTTACAAATTAATTTGTTTACACAAATGTGCTCCTATGGAATTATTTAATTTACAAGTTATTTGATAAAAATAAATATAATTATAAAAGTCCTGATGCATTTATTTTAGCAATTAATTGGAATAGTTGTAAAAGTTATTATGTAATAGAAAATATCCCTTAAAATCAATTTTTCTATAGATAGTTAAAATAATTCTAATTTAATTTTCGAAATTTTTCATTTCTAGTTTACTTTTTTCTACATTTTCCAGCAAATTTTGTATTATATTTTATATTTAATTCTGTCAGTGCAAATCTTGTTGGCAGTAATAACATTCGTATGATTTTGAGAGAGAAAAAATAAGAAAGTTAATAAAATTAAGTGTAATTGCTTTCAAAGATAAAAGCCTCTTTTCCAAATAATAATTAAACTTATTGTGCTAAAATATTACAATTTCAAATCCTTCAAAATTAAAAAAAATCTTGATATCGTAACAATTAGTACTGAAAAAAATCTTACTAATTTATGGAAGCATATCTTGCGCATCGTTAAATTATGCGATAGTCTCTCTATTCTAAAAAAAAGTAACTCCCGCTGTCACCGCCGCCGCCGCCGCCGCCGCCGCCGCCGCCGGTTTTGATTTTTTTGTGACCGGAGGCCTTTCTTCGTTAATATTAACAAAAATAATGCATACAAAAACATGCAAATCGGTGGTTTTATACAGAAATGTTTGATAAACACGCTGATGCAGACAGTTTTCAAATCGAAGAATTATTTTAAGAGTTATTTAATGCTAAAGTTGGACAAAATCGTTCCACTAAAAAAGTTTTATAGCAGCAAAAACTATACAGGGCAGTGTAATCATTTTTAGATCATTTTATGCGTTAGAATTTGCCGGAGTGCAGATTGCATTAATTTTTTTATTTTGACTCATTTTTTCAGGTTTTATTTCTATTTTAAATTCAAATTTTCAGCATTTCTAGAGATATTTTTTACAGATTTCAGAAAATTGTACTAATTTAAAAT
Organism: Maratus speciosus; assembly: GCA_963932465.1. Classification (NCBI taxonomy): domain Eukaryota; kingdom Metazoa; phylum Arthropoda; class Arachnida; order Araneae; family Salticidae; genus Maratus; species Maratus speciosus. The sequence goes on along the minus strand of OZ010790.1, from coordinate 126,065,681 downwards.
GTTGCCATCTGTATAAAAAGCGCAAGCAATAATGTTTGCTTCAAATTAAAAATTTATTTACACGTGACTATTATAAACAGTAAAAAAACTTTCAAATTAGTATTAAATAATTACGTATAAAAAGCAGGAACTTATTAAAAATTACGTCATAAAAAGTATACACGTGAATTTTATAGGAGAAAGGATATTGTAAAATAATAAATTCATTAACATGCGTTAGAAGTCTTAGGAGAAATTACGTCATATTTACGTCACATTATAGTTATTACATAAAATGAACACAAAATAATATTGCAAAAAAGTTTAAATTTACAAATTGCGCTAGACATTTATTTGATATTTTGAAAATTAATTTAAAATGTCTCATTTAAAAGAACTTTCTTTTCGCTTTGTTAAAAAATACCAGGAGACAAAGACTCTCTTTACTTAATTCCTTTTATATTAGCTTATTTTGAAATGTTGTTACAGGTGTATACGTCATCAAGTTATTTTTATTTCGACGTTTTATTTGTGTTTTTATTAATGTTGTACGAATTTATTTGTTCTTTCGTTATTTAAAATAAAAATTATATCAATTTGTATAATTTGGCGAGTGGTTTGGCGATTTATAAATTTGGCGAAATTGGTCGACAGGATAATCAAGTAGTACCGCAGCGGATTTGGCGTTAAAATTCCCCAATCAAAGAGAAATGAATAGAAATTCGCTTATAGGGAGATCGCCACTGTTTTTTAAATTATAATTCAATCTTTCGAAATATCTTTAAAACAGATCAAATTAGCGTGCATTTAGAGTCTGCGGTGTCTGCGGGTTAGAGTCTGCGGGTTGGCGAGCGTAGCTCGTAGGGGGCCGAGCCCCCTAGTGAAGTAAAAAAAAAAATATATATATGAAAGTAAAATATACTTAATTTTCAGTTATGTAATAGAAAACTTATTTTATTTTTTAAATATTCTAAATTTCTTTATGGGGTGTGGGGGGGGGGGGGATTGATTTATACACTTAAACCTGCTAAGACGTAATAATAAAGGGTCGGAGTAACTTTCCTTTTTAGGAACATTTTCGTCTCAGCAGGTACACTGTCTCGTTGTGTTAATCCCATTAGTATCACGAAATGTTTCGTTTAAGGAAGGATTCCGTTATATAAGAGTTCCTTTTCACCCGACTGCCAAGAAGGGTTATGTGTTTCACGCGTATCTAGGTATGTGGGTAACTTTATACCCTCGAAACAGCACAGCGGCTGCATGGATTTTAATGAATGAGGTTTCTATCGATTCGTCTCAACCGTCCGATGGTTATAGGCTAAGTTTTGTTTTTATAAATTCAAAATGGTGGCCGTAAAATACAAAATAGCGGTAGAGACGAAAAAAATGTTACGCACCATATTGAGTGGCATATCATTAGATAGGTCTTTTAATATGAAGACGATGTTTCATTGACTATTTTACAGTCAGAAGCTGAAGCGTTTAAATATTACACAACCTAGAAGTTGTGCAGGTAGGATCTCTATCTCTAGCTTTACTGCAACTCTAACCTTCATAGACATCTATAGGCCTCATCAAAACAGTGTTTATAGATAGAAACAAACAATTAAACACAACTTAAAAGTCATCAATACAAGTAAATATAAAAATAGGTAAGTAATATAAAAAGTAGTTTCACATATGAGAAATAATCAATTAGTTCGCTTTTTACGCAGTCGTGGTTTTTGATTTTTTTAATTTATTCACATATTTGACTATATAATTTTTTAAAATCTATGTTTTTATGTATTTTTTCTTAATAAAAGATTTAAAAAAAAAGCATAATCCTATGTATTAACCCTCATATCCATTATATATTTAAGTGAGCCTTATAAAACGAAAATAAAATTAATGATACATTTTCGCCTTACAAAGATATGCATAATAGATTTACCGCTCTAGTTATTTTTATTCATTCGGTCTATTTATACCATTTCTGTATAAGCTATTTTTTCTTTACTTTACGCAGTTAATTTAATTTTTTGTGATATTTACAAGCGTTTCATTATATATAAAGATCTCATTTAATCCCGTAAAAAGGACACGAGCGAATTACTGACACATACCTCCCCCAGGCCTCGAGTGGTGGTGTTCATCCCTCCTCCTCTCGTCCTCTTTGTCGGATCTCTTGCTTTCTGACTCCTTGATCCTCTGGTCACCGTCCTCTCTGTCATCCAGGTCGTCATCTTCGCACCTATTTCTGGGTGACCAGGTCATTTTGTTCTCTTTTTTCAGTCGCCGCCGAGCGTTGGCAAACCAAGTGGATACCTGAAGGAGAAAATATCCTTAAGATTTTATGAAATAAAACAAGTAACCCTCGTAGCAAAACAATATTCGCATATTGTTAGCTAAGTTCATTTAAGAGGAAATATCCGATCACTGATGTTAATCTTGTGGGATAAGTTTTTTTAATATATGGTTTGTATTTTCAATACTATTAAACGTATTTTTTTTTTCGTTGGATAGCTGGGATGGATCTCTACGAAGATTTAATTTACTTTTTCGATTTTGTTTACAGAGTTTTTTTTATTATTATTATTAGGATACTTTGCTTTCAGAACCTGAAAATTTCGAAAGTGAAAGTATTCTCATAAAAAAAAAAAAAAAAAAAAAAAAAAAAAACCACAAAAAAATTAAAACTGTAAAAACCTTTGTAGAGATCGACCTCAGCTGCCCAATCCAAAATAATTCATTTAAAAATATTGAAATGCAAATGATATATTTCAAAAATTTCTCCCATAGGATTAACATTAACGACAGAGTGTTTTCGCGTAAATGAAGTAGCCCCTTAACCCTTTCAAAGGAAAAGTTATTCGGCCTCCTAAAATGTATAAAACTCACCTGCATTTACGAATACATTCATTTGAAAATAAGTAACTGCCTTTTTTCTTTTTCACGTACATTATGGAAAAAGAAATTTATTCAAGAAATCTGGTTCAAATTTTGACAGTCGCAAATTAAAATAAAGTGGTATAAATTATATACCACCACCTTTCAAAGATTTATGTCAGTATATTAGTGTAAAATATTGTGCCAATGTTGAATTAATCGGAAATAGTTCATATGATATCAAAGTATAAGTTAAACATTTGCTTTATATTTGAAATGAAATACCAATATTGATAGAATATGGATGTTAGATCGGAAATATTTTCATGGACGCTATTATTAGAGAAATATCTTATTTGCAGTAGAAATATTGGTAATGAAATAGAGAACATTGGTAGAACATTAGCAAAATGTAAACAATCCATGCACCGCCAAATGATAGACAATATAGCAAACATTGTTTTGTTACTATGATTTCAAAAGGTTTGAAATACTGGGTTGATATTAACAGAATGTTGAGCCAAACTTCCATTAATGCGAAGTTATTAAAATTTCCTTAAGTATTAAATATCTAGTATATATATATATATATATATATATATATATTCTGATATTTCTTGAAATACTTTATGTTACGTTTTTTAAACAGTAGCTGAGTCTAACGTAACTTGATTTTTCATTAACAACAGCAGTTATATAATTTGTTTTAAAATATAGTCTACAAATCATATTATTACTTGTTGAAAAAAAAAAATTAATTTTACTATTTCACATGCCTTAAATGCGTTTTAAAATTAAAATAAAGTGTAAGTGCAAACTCTGAGTTGCCTCTGAAATTTATTTTTAAGCTTTATAGATTTTTCAACTTAATTTGTTTGACCTTTCGTGTGATACCCGTTCTGGGTATGGTGACGTCATCTATCGTATCATAGAAGTATCATGTGATTTTAACAGTACTTCATTTTAAAAATCTATTCAATAGCTACACTGTAAAAAAAATAATGCCAGTTTTCCGGTAAGAATATGAAAAATAGTTGCCCTTATCGTACCGGAATAATTTCCAACCAGCTCGGAATAAAATCCGTAAAATCGGAATAAAATCCGTAAAATACCGTTTTACTGACTATTTCCTTATTTTTACGGATTTTATTCCGAGCTGGGTCGAAAATTATTCCGGTACGATAAGGGCAACTATTTTTCCGATTCCTACCGGAAAACTGGCAGTATTTTTTTTTACAGTGTACACTGATGCATTGAGTAATAAACATATAACCCTCTTAGTGTGTCACATCCCTATGCAAAAGTGTTAATTTTCTATTAAATATTCTTGTTTACCAAGGATAACTACATTATCCAATGGGTTATTGATTCTTTCAAGAAATTGTCTTAATCATTTTTTATTTGAAGATTATATTGTTATGTTTTCGACACATATTGTTATGTTTTCGACACATACTTAAACATTGTTGTTTATTGATTTTTAATTTCACAAAAAATATTATTTTGGTGTTTTGTGAATTGTCACTTTCAGACTTACATTGGCAGTTCTGTGATAAAAGAATTGATATACATACGTACTATAAAAGAAAATATATAGTTTCATCTTTAACTTAGGCAAAATTTCCTTGGCAAAATTCCCTTTATAAAAATCACATTTGAGAAATTTTCTACAACAAATTTTTTATTTCGTTTCATAAACAAAGTTTAATATCTGAAATGTTTTAAGGAAAGATTTTGAACTCATTTCTCAGATAATATTTTTAGCTTTTATTGAATTCAATAACATCTTTAACATTATTTTAAATTTTAGACTTAAATCGTTATCGCTGAACTAAATACCATATAATTATTTCATTCAAATCTCACAGAGAAGAATAATGCTAATATAAAATGCGAAAATTTTCTCGTTATGTTTTTCTTTGAGTAATTTGAAAACATTAAAGTTTCTTTTTATTTTATCGAATTTCTGTTTTTGTTGCCTTTTATATTGGGAATTTATGAATTTATTTAAAATTTGACTGATTAATAATTAAGACAATAGATGAGATTTTAGTTTAACTCATTTCCTACAAAATATTTCGGTCATTTTTCCGGAAAAAGAATTTACTGTAAAAATAACAGTACCTACAAACTCAAAAAATATTGCGATAAATACAATAGCTATCAGAATAATTACATAAGCAATATTTATATAGAATTTTAGTACATTGTTTTGTTTGGTCTTTCAAATAAGAACCAGCCTCAGAAAATGAATAAATTCTTAAATGAGAACTATAGTAATAAAATGTTTTAACTAGTTGTATCATTAGCGAATAGATGGGTCAATTCAGGAATTTCTATTTTGTTCAGAAATTCTGAACAGTATTTTTTGCTTCAATTAATGATAGACGTTCCGTGATTATATAAAGTTAAAATTTCTGTTTTCCTCTATGGATTCAGGATTTCTGAATAAAAAAGAAATTCCTGAAATGTTCGCTACTTGATGCAAATGGTTTAATACTTATGCATTTAATTATTATTAAAATGAGTATACTTTTCCCTTTTTAAAAATGAATTATTAATTAAAGTAATTAAATATATTCTCACCTGTGTTAGTGTCATTTTTGTGATGATGGCGAGCATAATTTTTTCCCCTTTTGTAGGATAAGGGTTCTTCCTATGCTCATTTAACCAGGCTTTTAGCGTACTAGTCGTTTCTCTTGTGGCATTCTTCCGTCTGGCACCATTTAGGTCGACGCCATAACTGAAAATAATAAAAATAACAATGTCGCATAACAAGTTCTTCAAATTTTTGAATTATAATAATAATGACAATAATCTTGTAATCATAGAAAATATACTTTGATTTGATTAATAATTTTTCCCATTACAGTTTGTTTTACATTGGAAATATTTGAAATGAAATACCAATATTGACATTAGATCAGAAATATTTTCATTAAACGCTAGAGAAATATCGGATTTGCATTACAAATATTGGCAATGAAAATGCGAAATGTTTTTTATCATCATTGGTATAATATTAGCAAAGCGTAAACATTCTCATTTTGAGACAATATTTCAGATCATTTTTTCCAATAATGCCCAAGAAATAGTGAATATAGCCAATATTCTTTTGTTACAGGGGTTTTGAAAGTGTTTGAAATATTGGTTGACATGAATAGAATGCTGAGCAGAACTTCCATTTATGCAAAGTTATTTAAATTCTATATAGTATTAAATATATATATATATATATATTGAGATATTTCTTGAAATACTTTATATTGTATTTGTTAAATAGCAGCTGAGACTAATTTAACTTGATTTTTCTTTAATAAAAGCATTTATATAATTTGTTTTAGACATGTTGTTTTAAAATAGCAGTTTATAAATAATGTCATTACTACTTGAAAAAAAAATTTTAATGCACCACATGCCTTAAATGAGTTTTAAAACAAAAATAAATTCCCCGTGCGAACTCTAACTTAAGTCTAGTTAGTAGTATGAATATGCAATCAAAATGTACAGTCAAATATACCATATGTTGTGTTCAAAATACTTACAATCAAATTTATGATAAAAATTAATCTGAAACGTAATATACCTTACTCCACCTTAATGATTGAGTTAAAAGGGGGTGGAGGAAAAAAAATAATTACAAACAACAAATTTATACCAATTTATATTGTTTTATAAATATTATATATTACTTTTACTCAAAATTTATAATGTATTATAAATATAAAGATAAAAAGTGTGTTCCGCTGGGTGAAAGAAAAAAAAAAAAAAAAAAAGCAAAATTTAAGTAGTGTTTTACGACAAAAAGTGGATTAGCTTAAATAAACACTTTGCAATATTTTATTTCTTAAACGTCACGCCGGTTAGTTCGTGATTCCATTTCGTTTCATGCAATAATTTTGTTTGTACAGAAATTCAAGAAAAACAATTTCGCTCGGATACATCGGTGATTTTCTTTTCCTTTTTGCAGTAGAAAAGCATACATCTACGTGTATTTTGGGCGACAGATATGAATTTAAAAATACACACCCTATGTATTTTATAGCAATCTTTTTACAAAATATTTACGATAGATAATATTTTATAAATGTTTACATATTTCCTTTAACATTTCCAAAAGATTAGAATATCTATATTATAAAGGACAAACGTATCTGTGCGTAATGCTGACGCCATTTGCGAATGGCAACTGCAGAGATCAAATTTAAATTTTACTTTCTTTTATTGAATTTTTTAAAATTTATTTTTAATTTATTTTAATTTTTAAATATCGTACATTTTATAATTTTTACACCACCAAATAGAGAAAAAAGTTATTTTCAAATGCAATTTGTTTGAAAATTATATCGCACTTTGTTTGAAAACAGTATCGCAGTTTACTCAATTTTTATTGTTTTTTAAAAAATTTTAAAGCATGATTTTATTAAATCTATTTCTGTCACTTGCAGACAGACGATTACAAAAGACAAATACGTTTCACTTAAATTCAGCATTTGTTTCCGGTTTATATTCCTTAATGAAGTTTAAACTTTATCAATATACTAGCAGGCTATGCCCGCTACGCTGGCCTGCAAAATGAAACTTGAATCAAAATGTATCAGTGAATTTAACATTGTGATTTAAAGCAGTATAGAACCTTACCTGGAATATCCTTTCGCACTGCTTAAAACGATATGAACACCATAGTGCTATTATATTTTCTAATGTGCAGACAAATTTTCAGCTATTAAGGTCTTAACCCTTTTAGTTGATCAATCACAGTAGGATTTGGTGAAGAATAATAGTACAATATGCAGTATAATAAAACAAACCCTGAAAAATTATATAACTAATAATGAAAACAAACAAACTGACAAAATCCATCCAGTAAAACTTTTTTTAAAGGCTGATCGTTCATATTGGGGCCCATCTGATTATAGAACTTTCCCCCATAATTCTATAACTAAGCAACGTAGAATGATACGCAATAAACTAAAACCTCCCCAAACATTGTCTAATCAACAAAGCAAGTATTATCAATATCCGCCATCTAGAACTTTTTGAAAAGTCTAATCTTTCATAATCGATTTCATATGATTATGGAACTTTCCGCCATTACTTTATGACTAAGCAACGTAGAACAATATTCAAGATACTAAAAACGTATCTGAATAGGTATGTAACTAACAATGGAATTCCTATCAAAATCCGTTCTGTAGAACTTTTTAAAAATGCTAAAATTTCATAATCGGGTTCAACTGATTATAGAATTTTCCACCACACCTTTGTTGAAATGCAGAAGGGTATAGTATATACTAAAAACCTGCCTGAAAAATTATCTAACTAACAGTGAAAATTCAATCGTAATCAATTCGTCTGAATCTTTTAAAAAGGCTAATCTTTCATGATCGGGTTCGGCTGATTATATAACTCTAAAACACAATTCTATTTATAAGCAACATAGAACGATATGTTATATACTAAAATCTTCCCTGAAACTATCATTCTGATCAAAATCCATTCAGGTGATCTCAAGTTATATGCAACAGGGACGAATTTCCCATTTACATTTTACTCTAGTATATATAGTTGAAGTAGAAGTAGATAGATAGATAAGAATATTGATTCTTAAAATTTATGAAACTGCAAGTTATTTCTCGTTGTCTCTGCTGAATAATTTTAAAGATTTTTCAATCGGCGAGTATTGAGATCTACTATTATGTCTACAACAAAGGTCATATATACATACATATATATATATATATATATATGTACGTATATGTCCATATATATGTATATATATGTATGTAAATATAACACTGGCACCCGGCTAAACGAAAAGTACCTTTTTTTTTTTTTCAAAACCGCCATTTAAACTACGCACATGACATTTTAAGTGTCTCTTGGCACTGCAATAAACATTTCCATTTTTTATTCAGCGAAAAATGAAGTTATAACTTAATTTTATTTAATAATAAAAATACTTTCAATTTCAAAAAAAAAGTAAATTAAAATTTTTGCAGTGTTACGATTAAATAATAATTAAAGCCACAACAAATTCGCATTCAATAAATACCAAGCCACAATGTTTGGCACAGTTTGCAAGTAAATTTGTTATTTTTCCACTATAGGCACCTTGGCGTTTTTTTAAAAGCTTGACGCTATTCGGGCATCAGAAAGTGAGATTTGTTGCCAATTGATATAAACAGTTCAGAAGGCAAACTTGGTAAAATTTTTTATTTGTTTATATAATGTTTTTTATATACAAATTACTTCTGTTTCTAATTAAAATTAGATAAATTGCATCTTTATGTTAAATAAATTGTATAAACATAGATAAAAAAAATGCTTGTGCATATGAAATGAAACAGTGAATAGGTTGCCAGAAAATATGTTTCCAAATTTCCTTCTCCGCCAAGGCTATTTTCTCTGTTTCGCCAAGATCCCTATACTGGAAAAGTACCAAAAAATTTTGCACGTTTAGGATTGAAATAAATGGCGCAATAGCATGTATTTTGGTATGGTGTTGGTATAACGTAAAATTATGAAAAGGTCGCCAAAAAAAATTCTTTCAAATCATGCCAATTCTGTGTCTCCCAATCTTTTTGTTCTGATAAGGCGGCGCTTTATTGTGCTTACATGGCGTTTTTCATCCGACTAAAACCGAAGCATTGCATTGCATAATATGGAAAAAATAATTGTGGTAAGCTCATCTAGGGATAAGTAAACCTTAATTCATCAATATTTTATGTAACAATAAGAAAAAATAAAGTCATCATACATCTGATTTTTATTGTTTTCAATTTTGTTTAATAATAATGTGTTATTGCTTAAAACTGCAAGAACAGTTATGAATTTAAAATTGTCTTAAATTAATTAAAAATACAGCTTTTTATAAACATATTTTCTTCCAACTCCGGTTACCACGACACTCCGCTTATGACGACACTTTTTTCTGGTCATCAGAGTGTCGGGATAACGAGGTTCGACTGTATATATTAAATATAAAAAATATTTCAGGGTTTTCAATTAAAAAAAAAAAAACATATAAATGTTTCTCACCTGTATTCTGTAACCCGGGGAGCCCGAGTCTGAACACTTTGTGTTTTAAATACAGAAGTTATCCATTTGAATTTTAAAAAAGATTTTTTACAGTATTTAATCCTTATGGTTAACATCATGGCGTTTTTATAAATTTGACCTATTTTACAAAATTCATTTTTTTTTTTTTTTTTTTTTTTTTTTTTTTTTTTCAAATACTCCAGGAAAATACACTCATTCATTTATTTCAAGACATTGGTAAAAATCATACAAAACAAAAACTTTGTAGAATAGTATTGCGGTACATAATATAGCTATAAGTATTTGCATAGTACAGTACAAGTTTTTGAAATATTCTAGAAAATTTATATTATATATATTTAATGAAAGTTATTGTTTATAATAATAAGATTATAATAACAGGCGTAAAAGCAGCTCATAAAATATGCAATAAATGTATACTTCATTAAAATATGAAAATTACAACACATTAAGGAAATACGAAAGTTAATATATTAATAATATATTTTACGAATATTAAAAATTTTAACGATTAACTAAGAATTTTCAAAACAGTTAAACAGTAATCTACACAAGCAAAAAGACTGTCTGTTTCTCTTCAGAGGGTGGACAGACAGAACTAACTCCACCACTCAATATAAAAAATCTTGTAGATTTCGAAACACGACCCAGTCCTACATTAAAAAACAATTCAAAAACATAAACATATATAGTACCTTTATAAGAATATACAACTACATCGTACACAAATGGGGAGTAAAAATCTTAAATTGCATAATGCACTCATACCTGTTTTGAATAAATTTGAGATAAAGAAAAAAAAAACACAAGAAAGAAAAAATAAATAAAAAGTAAACATAAATTATTGAAATATTTGCGGAACTATAGCAGAATATTTATTTATTTATTTATTTATTTATTTATTTATAATAGATTATATTATTCTGCAATTGGATTACATTTTTATTTCTATTTAATAATAAAAATCATCCTAAATCAGCAAAATTTCACACAGAACTTCTCTCTAATATATGGTTTTGCAAAAACCTGATTTTGTAAAATTACACCTTATTACCTTTCCCACGTGTAATTTGCAAATTATTTTTTGATCTGCTACTGAGAAAACTAAACAAAGACAGCGTGTGCTGCCAATCAATATCAAATTAAGCGAGTTAAAAACGAATCCGTGCATTAATCTATAAATATATACATGAAGTTGAAGAGCGGTCAATCGCAAGAGGCAATTACGTACAAAACTCAGTTTCGGGCACTTAATAAGAGGTGCTGGAAACCGACCCTGCGTCTGGGTCACGAAAGATTTGTCGCACACTTTTGTCACGCATGGATTAAACAGTTTTTCAGCAGCTCCATAGAATCGGATGTAAAAATTATTCTTATAAAAAAATACACAAAATATACTCACAACAGCATGTATTTTTCAGAATTAAAACATTTAAATTGAAGAAAATAGTAATTAGGAAATATAAAATAATTATTAAGAATAGCATTAAACTTAAAAAATAAAATAATGATTTATTTCATTTTAGTAAGATTTAATCTTGAAAAATTGCACATGAAACACGACTTGTGTTTTTTTTTTTTTTTTTTTTTTTTTTTTTTTTTTTTTAATCAGAGATAGGGACAGAGAAAAAGAGAAAGAAAAGGAAAAAGACGTTTAATTTTACAATACTTATATTTCGATAATGAAAAATAATACATTTAATTTCGACAAAATTAGAATTAAATAAATTCTAAGTTAGAAATTGAACAGACTTTGTGTAGTAAAAACATTTTAAATAACTTTAGTCCAATGACAGTTATAGCCTCTCGTGATTTTTAAACTATGTTTCTATTAAATGATTTATATTTTCTCCTAAAATTAGTATGCTATTAACTAAGTAATATAAAATACTTTAATGGCATCAAAAATTTAAAAAAAAAAAAAATGGTGTGGGACTTAAACATTCAACTGCTTAACGCTAGAAGTGCCGAGAGTAGTCAATTTGACTGGTACCAAATGTGTATAATTCGATTTCAACAAGAAATTCCTTTAAAAAAAAGAGTCAAATATATATATATATATATCACGCAATAATACGTTAAATATTATATAGCACACAATAATAAGTTAAATAGATAAATTTAAATAAAAGCTTTAAATAAAAAGGATGGTGTACATTTTTTTTTTTTTTACTTGAGTGAAATTTCTGGCGCTTCTAGTGTTAATTTGTGTTAGAAGTAAATATGCATTTTTTTTTAAATATATACACTAATGTAATACTTTTATTTTACTTTCCTTACTTTATTTTCTTATAACCTTTAAAATCATATATTTTTTGCGGAAAAAAAAAAGTATTAATTGTGTGGCATTTTTGTGAACGCATTTATTTCATTAATTCTCAAATTTCAAAATGTTTCTGCGTGGATTCGCACTGAAATTTGAAATAACTTAATAGAACAGTAGCTGAAGTTTTTTTATTATTATTATTGTTTTTCCAATTGTGGATAAAAACAGAAAAATCTCGATTGTAAGAAAGGAAAAAAATGCAAACTTATACAAAGCATATTTATAATAATAATAATATGCTTAATTTAAAAAACATTTTGCAGTTACCAAAAACGAACTTAATAGCTTTATGAACAATTACTATAAACGCGTCTTTTAAAACCGATTTTCACAAGCGTGTGAGTGCAGTTGTGCATTTAGTTTGCACGCGCGAATGATTCATAATTTTTATGGCATATGTTTCCACCTGCACTAATCAATTCTATCATTGCACTCAGTGCGTTTTTCAAAAATGCGGGTCTTTTTATTCCCATCTGTCATTCAAAGTCAGTTCAGAAAGAGAGAAAGAAAAATACTACGCTTTTCAATCATAAAGCAAGGTGGAAAAATTAAAAAGAAAAGAAAGCGTGAAAAATAGTAAATTTTTTTTTCCCCCGGAAAATCGTAAAGAACAATTTTAGTTATCTTATACTAGCTGACCAAAGCCGCCTCAAGACTACAAGCCAAACACGAGGTTTCGTGACGTCACGACGCGGGGCTTAGATCAGCCGTGAAGAGCACATGCGTTATTTAAAACATATTAATTATTTCCTCTATATACCAACTTATTATCACAACATATGGGAAAAAAATAAAAACGTATAGTTTAAAGACCCTAATTAAGTGCTTTTTAATCAATTTCGATCACTCGAAACAATAATAATAACGATAACACAAAAACAAAAATTATGAAATGATATCACTGTGTCAGTCAAAATGTGCACTTAATTAAAGTTACATTAAAGAAAAATGATTGGTTAATGAAAAAAAAAATCGAAGTATTAAATTTAATTTAGTGAATAGTTTTCCTTATTTATTCTACTTTGAAATTTACAAAAATATCAATTATCTATTTTCTATATATTCTAAAACAAGACATTAATAAATATATATAAGCAAAATCTACAAATATGTATATAATATATATATAAACATATATATGTAGTTTTAAACACATAGAGAGAATTACTTTGCTTTCAATTATTTCATTTTCAAAAATAAATAAATAAATACCAATATTCTGTCAATCAAAACCCACATTTAAAATTAAATTAAAGTGGATGAAAAATGATTGTTAAATGAAAACAAATTCAAGTTGTATGCTATTTTTATTATTCATTGTGGCTTGAAATTATACAATAAATATCCTATTAAATATTTAGTGATTTGAAACATGCAAAGGAGTATAATAAATTTAATATAAATAAATAGTAAAACTACAGAGTGCATGAAATTAGGTAACAATACAGATAAATTTTTCTTACTGTAAACTTTACTTAGCAGAAGTGGGTAATTTTCACATAAAATCGATTAAATTGAAAAAACACAAAGCTCTCATAATAAAACAAAACAAGGTCATGAAACAGAAAATTATTATTTTCTTAATTTTTGTATTATTTTAAGATATTATGCAAGGTACAAGCAATACAGTTTTTAAAAAGTGTACTGAAACCTGGTGAGAACAAAAGAAAGAAAGAAAACATTTTCATCAATTGGAATTGAAATATTCCTAACATATATTTATTTTGTTCAGATATTCAAGAATTAAGATTTTGGACTTTGTACTATATATCATTAGAAAACTAATGACTTAAATTTTATTATAACAACTTAGTGTTACATTGTTTTCAAAAGAAATTCTTCATACACGTTTTCCTCATAACGAGTCAAGTTGAAATCATTTATTATGGACCAATTGGGGGTATTTTTTTAGCCACCTTATAACATAAATAGAAAAACAAATAAAAGTTTGCAAACAAATACTCCTTTGCAACAAATCCATGATTTTTTCTACTATTATTCTACTAATATTTTTTCATAAAGTTGTGACCATCTTTTTGTGATACCCTGTATACAAATGTAAATAGTACCGGGTACGAAATTTATGCATGCATATAATACGTATGAAGTTTAGCACTAACCACTTATGCATTATTCGCGAATAATTTCTACCGATAGATAAAAGGGGGGTCCCAGAATGGTGCTTGCTCCGAGGACCTAGATAAACAAAGTCGGGTCCTGACTACACAGAAAAGTAAATTTATAATTATGTAACAATAATTTTATTTATTGTTATTTTTAATTAAACGTTAAAAGTTATATAAAAACACACAAAATTTTTGAGAATTCGGAAGGGGGGGGGGGGATAAATTGTTTACAGTCATTGTAAAAATAAAGAGATTCAGACACATCATTCCCATATCCGTAATTGTCATATATAAGCATGCACTGTGTAACAAATATTATAAAATGAATTTTTATTAAGAGTTTAAGATTAAAAAATACCAATAAATTAGTATGTATATTGATCGGGCTTTAAAAGAAATAAACAAGATAACAATGTTATGCATCCATAGAAATTATGATGAAAGTTTCTAGTACATTTAAATTTTTAAGTATGAAAATATCTATAAAAATACATAAATTTTGGTATCAAATTAAAGCCCAATCAATTCTGCCTACAGAATAATCAGAGTTATACTATTCTCACGACCAGTGTTTTCTAATAAAAGTCGATCATTAAAAGTCACTCTAATGAGAGAAAACAGAACAAATTAAAAAGATAGGAAGGTGTGACAAGTTATAAATTACATAATAATTAAGCTTGTAATTAAGACTTTTGGCTGAAAATGTTTTAGCATGATTAGTATCCAAGAAACTCAGTCTGACATAAATTTCAGCTATCTGGTGCCAGTATTTCCGAGTAAATAAAGTCAGAAGTTTTAATCGAAATTATTGAATAGCAAGAAAGGTAAAGTTTAAACTAATAATATTTATGCTGTACTTACTGTATACAAAATTTCATCAGTTTTCAGTGGTAAATTTCTGAGTAATAATAATTTTAAAGTTTTTTTTATTAATTTGTTTAAATTAAAAGAACTAATTAAAGTTTCCACTTGAAAATATAATAGTTGAGGTAGAAAAATATGTCGCATAGGACATTAAAATTTCAAACTGAATTGGCCGTATAGCTTTCAAATTATAAGGAGAAATGTGTTGGCCCGATATTAAAATGAAGCTATTTTTACATATTTATAAAGAATATAATTAAACAATGAAAACTTTATTAATTAATAACTTTTGTGATAATTCACCGATTCACACCATTCAAGCACCAATTTTTAGCAAATTACGATAGACAGGGAATGATATAAGTCTCGATACGATTTAGTGATTTTTGCCACTTTAAATTACTGCTGTTTTTGAAATGAAACAGAAGTACAATAATATCGTTTTGTTTTGAAACACGTACACGGGATTGTTGACAATACGATACTGGGATTTAATAGTTAATTTATTTTAAAGAAGTTAAAAATAAAAGATATTCTGAACACAAAAAATAGAGCTAGTACTAATAAAATATAAGTAGTTAATTTGAAAATAAAACTTACCTTCAAAAGAATATGTTCTATTAGTTAAGTAAACAACACGTGCATACATTACATTTTAATTCTAAACAACCAGATACAAGTTTCAAAATCTCGGCATTGACGCCAGCCCCGGGTCGTTACGTCACATATGTGGGGGAATGAAATCGTGTCTGGCTTGATAGTCTTGAGAAGGCTTTGAGCTGACCCGGCCGGCGTTGCTCGGGCGCATGATATTAACCTTAAATGAACCTAAAATTTGTATGATTTTATATCTTTAACTCATTTTGTCTGAATTTATACTTTTAAATGAAAAAAATTGCGAAGAAATATTGAATTGAATGTACTCGTATATGCTATTTGGTGTTAAAACCGCGACGAAACACTCACGTTTTCATTAATTTCCCCGAAATTTTCACACATTTTACTTTGTAAAAAATTGTTATTTCTACTCGTCCGAACGTTTCGAAATTTTGGTAGGTGATGTAAATCTGAACTGTTGAGATACTCTAAAAAGATAAGTTGTTATGTAAACTGTTAAAACGTTGTTGTAATGAGTTTTCAATTAGAGTTCTTTGTTATTTTTAATTAATAACTCAGTTAATTATTAGAAATTTAAAATTCAGGTGCACTAGTAGAGTTCTTGGACTAACCTCTCATAAATTTTTAGCTTTGTACTTGCAGTAGGTTTTTCCCATCATCGCAAATGGACACGCATACACAGAGCGAAACTTCCTTTTATTAGTATAAATTACATGAGAAAATAAATAATTTTCAACATCAACAGCCCTATGTTAATCATTAATGTTAGTTAATTTTATGGTTAGTTCATGGTAATCAAAATAGTGATGAAGTTTTAATTTCATTATGGAATATTACCGAAAACAAATAGTAAACAATTTATATTGTTTTAAGTTCAAGCGAGTTAATCTTTCGTAACACGGCTGCACACAACAAAGATAGATTTTTTGAATATCCATGCCTTAAAATTATTTTAAATATTATAGAAAAAATCGGTTAATTGAGATACAGTTTTTAAACAAAATGCATAGAAATTTAAATTCTGGAATGTATAAAACTTTTTAAAAAAAATTGCAGTAAAATCAACATTTATTGGTCAGGTGTTGGTCAGACATTATTATGACGTCAGTATTATTCACGGATCTTTTGTGTTTCGTAATATACTAAAGTACGCCAATACCTCCTTTGAAAAGTATGCAACACTATAAAAATTAAATAACTATCTGAAATAAGATTATGAGGAATCTTGTTTTATATTTAATTAAAGATATTTTTAATGCTTAATTATCAATGTTGATAATATTAGAGAAAACATTTTTCTAATCTTTTTTAGATGCGTTCGTAATTATATAAATACATACCACCTATAGTTATCGCCTGGTCCGTCCGTCTGTCTGTCCGTCAGTCCGCATATAACAGCGCAAAAACTACCCAACCGAATGGTTTCCAATTTAATATATAAAATCGTTGCAAAATTTTGTCGAGTCATTTCAAATTTTATGAAAATCGAATCAAAACTTAAAAGATACCTATTAATAAAATTTTCCTCATTCTATTAAATCCTATCATACGTAATTAATTGAATGATATCTCATGATAGGTAATGCTTCTAGGTTGCCCTGGTGATTACGTCCTATTTACCGTCTTTTATGGAAGAAACGTCGCACTCCTCAAATTGGCCTGAATAAGCTTTGAAATTAATAAAATATCGTAATTGCCGCACCCTTTGTAAACGCTGCATCCGTCGGAACGCTACTTTTGTCGACAGCGTCACATTGACATAACTTTAATCAAAGTTTTCTGAGCAGTGTAGGATGCCTCGTTTTTAATATCTTAAGATGTCTGAAGTTTTATTTAAAATATTTAAATCCGATTATAAATATTTTTATGAATTTTTAAATTAAGGAAACTCAGTTGGTGTTTTAAAGAAATCATAAACGCCGCAGATGGTGTAAACGCCGCGGCGTTTCTTCCATAAAATACGGTAAGATGGATTCATATGATTTCCATATTACTGACTTTAATATATATAATCGTAATATTTGTATTCATGCATTTTCGCATAAGAGTGCAACAGCTATTGCACCAAGATCAGAATATTTATAAAACTAGTTATAGTACGAACGCACCTCATTATCCACGTTTGACGCACAATTTCCGACTTCTTTTACATGTTAATGTTATTTCGGCATTTGGCATTTGCAATTGAGAATTTTTATACGAATTCGTTGTTAAAATGTATTGGAGGCAATAAATACCTATTTGAAAACATTTATGTCTATCATTTCGAAAATTTGTACAATCTAAAATTTTGACGTGTCGTGTGCTGGGCACATGTGCAGCACGTGCGTGATCATGGCACGCTTTCGAGTAGCTGTCTGAAAGTTTGAATTTCATTGGCACGAGAGTTTTCATGCGTGCTTCCCTATTGTGATAAATATTTACACCTTTATAGATCACACACACGCATGCGCTGCTTGCTATATGTCTATCTATCTACATACATATATCCCCTAACGTGAAGTAAAATCACGACCACTGATTTGCTGAACCACCTTTTTCAGATTCATTGTCTGAAGGTCGTGACACCTGGAAATTGGTTGAAATAAAAGATAAAAAAGAGTAAACTTCCATGTTTTGTTCATAAAAGCAAAACAAGCAGGTGGTCAATCGGTGACAGAAGATTTGGAAAAAATTACAGCTACGATATCGTAAAAGTTCCAACGAACTAATCGTGATGTAACTTACACTAAACCCTAGCCATAAGTTTTGGAAATCGTAAAAAATACACAATTCGTAATATAGCTTGTAAAATATCGTTACTGACAGAAAACATTCATAGAAAATATTTAATTTATTAAATAGTCAATATTTGTCACATTTACTAAGACATGTCGATTTTTATGTAATTTTGAAGCTAGAAATTACGATTCTTTTAAAAGTTATTGTTGCTGTTACTCGTTATTTCGATGCATCTTTCCAAAATACGAAATAGTACTGTTTTTTAATAAACGTTATTGTTGTTACCATTGTCGATTTAGATATTTAGATGCATTTAATAGGGTGATATAGGAAATAGTACGGTCTTTTTAATAAACTTTATTGTTTATTACCATTGACGATTTTTATGCACTTAATAGGGTGATATGCGAAATAGTACTGTTTTTTAATGAACGTTATTGTTATTATCATTGATGATTTAGATGCATTTAACAGGGTGAGAAACGAAACAGTACTGTTTTTTAATTAACTTTAGTGTTATAACCATTAATGATTTTGATCCATTTAATAGGGTGATATACGAAATAGTACTGTTATTTAATAAACGTTATTGTTATTACCATTGATGATTTAGATGCATTTAATAGGATGATGTACGAGATAGTACTGTTTTTTTAATAAACGTTATTATTTTTCACATTGATGATTTAGATGCATTTAATAGGGTGATATACGAAATAGTAGTGTTTTTTAATCAACTTTATTGTTATAACCATTGCTGATTTTGATCCATTTAATAGGGTGATATACCGAAATAGTACTCTTATTTAATAAACGTTATTGATATTACCATTGATGATTTAGACGCATTTAATAGGGTGATATACGAAATACTACTGTTTTTTAATAAACGTCATTATTATTACCATTGACGATTTAGATGCATTTAATAGGGTGATATTCGAAGTTCTACTGTTTATTTTTTTAAAAACGTTATTGTTATTACCATTGATGATTTAGATCAATTTAATAGGTTGATATACGAAATAATGCTGTTTTTTAATAAACGTTATTGTTATTACCATTGATGATTTAGATACATTTAATAGAATGAGTGCACTAGTAATTAACCAAGCTAAAGTAACAGTCGAACAAAAATCCGTAGAAAATAAAAATTAGTACATGGATACGTTAATTTTGAGCTGTAAAAAAATTATTTAAGTAAATTTATTTATTACCAACCAAAATCTGTGCATTCGTTTTTCTTTTTTACAACTTTGTGCCTCATTGGTCAGTTACTAGGATCTGGTCAATTATTGGTGCTCTAACTTGCACAATAATATGCTTTTCATTAAACGATATCGTTATCGCTATTTAGAATTTCGATATATGTTCACTAAATAAAAAGTATTATGCTTTTCAATAAACGATATTGTTATTGATACTCATGATTTTGGTGCATTTCACAAAATAAAATACATTATGCTTTTAATAAAGCGATATCGTTTTTGTTATTTATTATTTATACGTATTTTCACTGAACAAAAAATATTATGCTTTTTGTTAAACGTTTTTGCTTTTTCCAATAAGGAGTTCGGAGCGTTTTCTATAAATATAGAATTTTATGCCTTTTATAAAACGTAATAAAAATACATTAAAACCTTGAACATCGTATTTTTATTTTGTGTTTTGGTGTATCTTTACAAAATACAAAATATTTCACAAGCGAGTTGATTATGTAAGAAAAAGCATACAAATTCTGTTAAAGAAAACAAGCAAATAACACATTTTCGAATGCACAAATTTAGTAAAAAAGCTTTGCATCTTTATTATAATAAAAATATATCCAATCACGCCACACATATTTCACATTATATATAGCCCACGATTCGTTTCATAAAATTTTAAATAAGTCACATATACAGGTGAATGATCAATATATACCCTCGAGAAATTCAACTCATTTACTTGAAGTCGACTTTTTTGTTAACAACATCGATACAAAAATAAAAAAAAATGTAAGAAAAGGGGGTAAAAAAAAATAAGGGAGTCCTGGTTTTTGAAAGACCATTGCTCTTACACTCCGCATTTTGCGAATAATAATGTTTAAAAGAAGGAGATAAAACGAAAAAACATTTCGTCGTGGTAATTGGATCGAAAGCTTGAAAAAAGGGGGGGATAAATAAACGGGGAATCAAAGGGAGAAATGAGCTGGTCTCCTTCGATCCCATGATCCTCCATTTCTCCCGGAAGATAAGGAAATATGCAAAACGAAGTGAACGGCTCAAGTAAGTGGAAAGGAAAAAGCAATGACAGAAGCCCCTATACAGGGGGAAAAAACACATACAAAAAGTGAAAAACGCAGAGCAGAGGATTCGGCGGGTTGCGACGGTATAAAAACTTCAACCGAGCGATGCAGAAAATGCAAAGAATCCAACCCCCTCCCCCACTGTATTTTTTTTATTCCTTCGAAGACCCCCAACCCATTATTGAGTTCCGTAACTGAGTGAAAAATTGGCGTATTGACTCGCACGCTTTCGTTCATGGCTTTCGAATCTGACTCTGCTCATTACTCTGAATCCCTTTTTGCGGGCGGCCCGGATTTAGGCCGCCCAAGGCCCTCCGTGTTCTTCGAGACCCAGGATGTTTGTTCGACACGAAATCTATCAGGCCCCCCTCCTTTCCCTTGCCACGTATCTTGGGGCTTATTCAAATGCCTTACTCGTGTCAAGGATGGTCAGATTCACTGTGAGATGAGTGGCGTGGAGAAAAAATATATTCCAGACAAAAAAAAAAATTTAAATTTTATTTTTGGCGTCGCTACTTGCGTTATCTGTTTATATACCCCCTTATATATACGCATGAATACATCGGGGCATATTTGTATGTGTGTATATATGCATGCACAATTTCTTTCCCTCCACGTTTTACGTTCCATCCCTCTGAGCCCTTGCGCAGGGGCTTATTTATATTTCTACGCAGCTATTCAGTTCTTCTTTGCAGCCCGCACACTTTTCATTTGTATGAGAAATTCCTTTTCTCTGCTCGTATTTGTTATTTTACGGAACAAGGGCTTTCTTATACATATATGTATATGTATACGCGTGTCTATATATCCATGTGCGGCATCTTTTTTATTATTATTATTATTTCTCTTCCAGTTCTTCTCGGCTCTTGTTTTCATTTTCAGTATTTTTGCATTTGAATGACAAAGTGTTTCTTCTGTTTTTATCTATATATTTTTTTTTTCAAAATAGACAAAAAAAAAAGAGATGAAAATTCGTAAGAGAATGTTTTGCATGCGTTTGGCAAGATGGAAATGGCAAAGATGAGATGGAGAAATAGAAACAAAGCCGAAGGGAAAGAGGGGGAAAAAAAAGTCAGGACAGAAAAAACGTGATACAAAATTTTCTTAGATGAGGAAATATGTAAAAAAATCAGTAAATGTAAAAAAAAAAGGAAATATATCTTTCAAAAACCAAAATAGTTCATGCAGCCTTACCTTCGTTTTATTATTTTTTTTCCCCGTAATGTTTACTTCTTTTTTATTTTTTCAAACTATGGCGTTCTTTGAAAATGTAATCGGAAAAAATAGGCGATGCATTTTTATTGTGTAAGACAAGTTTTACTTTCTTTTTTTTTTTTTTTTTTTTTTCATTCTCTCCCCTAACTTTTTTTCCATGCAAACAGAAAATTCCATATAGAACAAAAAACATCCTATGTATTCTCTCTTTTTACGTTCTCAGCATTGTTTTGGCAGATGAAGATATATATTCGAGCCTCATTTCCAACTAGCGCTCCGCTCTTCCTAAATTTGCATGTACGCAAAAAAGTACCTTGGGCGGAAGATGTTTATATAAATTTGAAAAGAGTCGGCTTGTTTCAAAAATGCAGCTTTCACGAATATGTAATAAGTAGAGCCGCAACTTGTGTTGTTAAGAAATGAAAGTAGATAATATATTTTTTTAAGCTGTTAACACTTAATAAGAGAAAGTAAATAAGCGAAAAAGACTGTTTTCTTTGAAAAGTTAGATTGTTAGAGAACATCCAATTTTAAAAAATTGTTTTCTGAAATATTTGAATTTTGATTAGCATATCTACTTTTTTCTTTTTTAACGGAAGTATAGTTTTACAAAAGAATCCTCATTAGAAGAAAGTATAACAACCATTGATATTTTCTCAAAAATTAAAATAAGAAGTTCTTTGATTGTGTAATGAATTGTTTGTGTGGTATTGCAACGCTGAAGTATTGATTATTTTCTCGAATGATTACTCAACAAGTTTAAATGTTTAAATTATGCATTATTGTCCCTTAAGTTTAAGTTACTTTTTTCTTCATTAGCTGTAGTGTTATATATTGTTTCGTAATCAAAAGATTAGCTATTTTTCTCTAAGCTATTTATATCAAAGACCTGCTAAGTTCATATATGAATAATGGTAAGTAATTGAAAAATGTATTATTTATTAACTGGGTTTGTCATTTTCTAATGAATTTTTAATTTCCAAAATATCAAAGAGCTTTTTATGGATTTGTGTCCTTTTTAACATAATGAATTAATTTTCTTGAAGTAAGACTTAAGAAAATCTTTACAAATTTATTTAAATATATTTAATACATATGGACTTATAAATGCGCTTTAATACTGTAACTATGATTAAAATACATATCATATGGATATTTCTAATGGCTATTTTCTTTTTGATGAAACTTTTAAGTGTAAATTCATTTCAGATTAAACTAACAAGTAAAAAAGTGTTAATAATTCCTGTCAGGAGCTGGCAGCATAATTTAACCGGAAATGCTCTAAAACAGGCCTAAACAGCATATCTACCAGCGAGTAATTACCATGTGTCACCCAAATTAAATCCTCTTCGAATCCACTCTAATCTTACTCCTGTTTTGTGAACATGAAAAAGATTTTTGATTATAAATAATGTTCCTAGACTGAGCATTTCCTGCTAATGACGTGATGTTGCTTTGTTAGTTACGCTATTTCAGTCACAGTTCGTGCTCATTTGGAAAGTAAATGTCATTAGTTGACTACCGAACCCTATGAGCATTTTCATCGAAAAATATCCGCAGTTAGCATGCTCTACCACCAATTATCATTGACTTTCACACTTTAACTGCAGTAGGAAGTTCCCAACGCATGGCTGAAGCCAGTGTTTAGGATTTAAGGAATTAGTACAAAATCTCCGGCGAACACGTTTGACCTTTGTATGATAGAATTCTAGACATGTTTGCTTAAGTTGCAGGGCTTAGACTAATTTAGTAACTGACCAGATATGGTCAAAGCTTTTCTTAATAAATAAGCTGTGTATGTGTAAAGGAAGTTCTAAACAAACAACTATCAACGAAATCTGATTTAAATCTTCTTAAAAAATACTTTACATGCTTATTTGCATTGTGAATATATGCATGTAATTACTAAGGATGGTATGTCAAATTTAGTGTTGCCGGATATCTGGCGTAAATCAAGGCACCAAATGCTGTGGCCACCACTAATTTATTACAGATTATTTCGCCATCTTCAATCGCAGATAATCCTGCCATTAGATAAGGCGAAAAAATTACTTTGAAATACTGGTATCCCGAGCATTTAAAGCCCCGACTTACGCAGGACACCTTGAAACACTAGTGAAATCGTATAATCATGAAATAAAGCTAAAGGTTTTTAAAAGTCCAACAGCAATCTTCATGCAATAATATAAAATTCATAAAATTCAGGCGCATGTTTCAATCAATTTTTGTATACATGAATGGAAATACAAGGTGTCCACTAAACTCTTTCCTATCCTCCATTAACTTCAGAACGATGACAGCTATAGTTATGACGTTAGGCTAAAGTAAAGTGGCTGTATGCGCTGCGCCATAAAACCGCTTACAGCACCACCGAGCATAAAACTGTGGAGTTAATTTTCTAACGTTGATAAGGATACCAGGCATGAGTAAAAAAGCCAGTTACCTACAAAGTTATAGCGTAGTTTAGTATGAAGTGATAGCAAAATAACTTTATTAGAAGCATTGAAATGTAAATATTTTATAGCCAATGACAAGATTAACTGCAGCAATAATTGTATGATGATGTGCAGTATTAAAAGGCTGACACGCATTCATTAATAAAACTAACATATGTACGCAAGATACAATTTATTTTAATAAGGAAATCAAGTTAAGCATGCACAACGTATCCAGCATCAGCAGTATGCAACCACGTGTTCTGCTGTCGATAGTGGACACATTGGGCATGCTTAATTTGATTTTTCTACTAAAATTAAGTGTACCTTGCTTACATCTGTTCTTCATAAATTAGCAAACCCACACGGCGTTGATCGAACACGGAGAAAGGTGCCCTGTCTATCCGTGGGTATTCTTTTTATTATTATTATTTCCATGCGGGCTATGTGGATGGCAATTTGAAATTGCACAAAAAAATGGGAAAATATCAGAATATATATTTTCGAAATAGTAAATGTTCTTTTTTTTTTTAGGAAAATGCCATCGGTACCACGAAAATATCGATAACAGATTGGTATTTTTTTGTTTTGTCTTTTATAGCTCTGTCTTAGGCTTGGCTATTGCGATTTTTAAATGCTCAAGAAATGAAAAATATGAAAAAGACCTTCAGAAAACTTTTTTTTTAAAACAGTAAATATACATAATTAGTACCACCAGTACCGAAAACGTACCGGCTATTCGCAATTGTCCTTTCTTTATTATTATTATTTCCTTTGAGCACGAGCGAACGCGATTTTAAATTGTAAGAAAAATGGAATATTTTTTTCTCGTCTGCTAGCTATGTGCTAACTCTGTTTTCTAGGGACATACGTGGAAGCAATCATAACGCTGGCGAATTGAAGAAAGTTGAAGTTCCTTTCAATAATTTATGTTCTATAATGATGGTTTTGTACAATATATCTGTCATTATCACAAAAGGGAAACTCTGAGCCTCGTATCATTGGGACCGTCTTCGTCTATCTTTATTCAAATTTGCACAACTCTCTCTACGGGCGATGATGGCATTCTCAAGCTTGCATCAACTGTCAGACTCACATGCACACAGACATGCATCTTCCTTTTATGAATATAGGTGTGCATCTATCTGCGTTATAATTCCATATTTGTGTATCCAATTAGTGGCGTGCTTAAGCTAATAGTTGAATGTAAAAAAAATGTAGATTTCAGGGCTTCTAATGAAGTTATTTTCACATGTAAAGTATAATTCCATACTGAATAGAGAATGTCCCACAGCTTTTTTTAGTTATGTTTATCCCGTATCCCGTACCGTTTCCGATATAGGAATGCTAACTTCGGAGTTTGCCGCTAGTTGGCGCTGTGAATGGTCGCATCTTGTAGTATATAGCCACTTAATTCTACCTAGATAACACGTTGATGACTAGCTATGGCCGTTCTGAAGTTAATGGGAGTAGACAGTACTTTAGTGGGTATCCTGTGTAACGCGTATTTAAGAATACATTTAAGGATGACATTATTTATTGAACATATTTCCAAGACGAGAAATATATAACGGAAAAAATATATTATATCTATGGTATAATGTACCTTTTCAGATTCTAAAATACTTAATGACTTATTTTTGTTTCCATTTTGTTAGTAGATATTTATCTTATGCAAGTTTAAAACTATTTAAAAAACACCTTTTTTTTTTTATTCTTCAACAAAGCCTTAAAAACAGATTTGTTTGTATACCTCTAATAAGTTCAAATGATTTGTTTATAGTTATTGCTTCGGGGTTTTATTTCTTTCATTATTATTGTATTTTTTTATGTATATATATTTTTTTTATGGGCTGGGGAAAGAATGGAAAGAAATAAGAAAAAAAATAACCACAAACTCTTTCTTGGCGCAAAATTAATACAATTTTATTTCAAAATCTCTAAAAAATACATTTTTTTTAAATTCCTATTTAAAATAATTTGCTTGCGACATATAAAACACATCAAAATAATATCACATTTGAACTGACATGGAAAATAAAAAACTAGAGAACAGGAATTCTGCTTTTTCAGAATTTAGTGTCGCCCCGGGCATTTCCATTACTTCATTTTCTTCTGGTGAACTGGTGGTTTCTATTATTATGAAACAGCCATTATAAATGAAGCGTTAGGTAAAGATGAAAGAGCAGTCGTAAAAAGTTAGAACTCTGATTTTCTGGTCAGAATGGGGAAGAAAAGGCCTTTTTTTTTTTTTTTTTTTAATTATGGCCATTTTTTCCCCATTCTGACCAGAAAATCAGAGTTCTAACTTTTTACGACTACTCTTTCATCTTCACCTAACGCTTCATTTATAATGGCTGTTTCATAATAACAGAAACCACCAGTCCACCAGAAGGAAATAGCTCGGTTAAGCGAGACTCGGATAATCGGGACTCTACTGCAAAACACATTTCAATTTTAAGACTTAAAGCACACGCTTTTATTTTATGTAAAATGACGTCATTTGCATTAATATAGATAATTAAAATTAAATATAGTTTATAATAGCTCCATGTTTTATCACAAATCATTCATTTATATTTTTCTCAAAATAGCACGTATTTTAATTTTTTTTTTTTTTTTTAATTTTTATGAGAAAATGGCAACAAAAAGATATAATTGCTATTTTCAACAATTTTTTCTTTACTTTCTACAGAAATGGAGTACTTGAGTTGCCAAAATGAAACAAATGTCGCTAAAAACTACAAAAAAATTAATATTTCAAAAACAAATGGAGATGCAGTTTTCAAACTAATTGCATTAAAAAGTACTTTTTTTTGCCAATACGATGGTATAAACATTGAAAATGTGCGATGCTTAGAAGTTTTTAAAAATGCTGTAATTTAATCGCACAATGAAGCATCGGCTTTTGTTTTATGGCTGGCGTATACAAGGTAACGTTATTGTTTGGAGACAAAATAAGCTGGGAGAAAGAAATAGCATACCGGGGGCTAATATAATGACTAAGTCCATAGTTTAAACAGAAAATGAAATTGCGATGTCATTTCACTTACCCATTAGGAAAAGGATACCCAGCTAAAGCCGCTGAGTCATAGGGATAGTACATTGATGCCGCATAGGGCAGACTCCGCCACGCCTCCAGGTTATCCTTTAAGTCGAAACCATTAGCCTAAAAAAATAAAACAAAAACTTTAGTACTTTGCATAAATTTTCCTCGAAAAGCCTTAAAAATATATTTTCATAGAAATATCTATATAAAATTAAACAATTCTAATGATATTGCTAACTTTATATTTTTAACGCTCTTTTAAGGCTGTTCTTAACTGCCTCAACATTCGCAAAACGTTTTGACATATTTACAAATTCATTTTTTAACGGAAAGAAATAAAAATGGAAAGCCTGGCCATGAAAGCGATTTGGAATTGAACTGTTTTTTCCATTTTTTGATCCATCATTTACCTATTAATTTATAAGCGAATTCGATCACGTGACAAACCCGTTTTTCACCCGCTCTTGAGTGCTCTTTCTCCCTTCGCGCGAAAATTCAGTTCAAAACGCCCACTTTGACACTCTTTTCTGAAAGCTCTATAGCGTTTGCAAAAAAAAAAAAAAAAAAAAAAAAAAAAAAAAAAAAAAAAAAAAAAAAAAGAAAGAAAGAAAGAAAAAGAAAAAAAAACAGCTCAATGACATAGTTCCTGAACAACACCAGCTAGTTTCATGCGTTTCCGAACAAAAATAAATTAAAACTTATGTCAGAAAGTTGCCCTTTTGTATTTGAGAACACCCTTAAATAGTGTTTATTTTTTCTGTAATATTATTAGTGCAGAGGGGGTACATTAAGTTTTTATAACGTATTCATTCTGTCCGAAAATATGTTACGCAGTTCAAAAATTATGTTTGTTTGAATTTATGACAAACATTTATAAATAATGGCAATTTCAGTTAAGTATTGTAAGTTTATTGATGGTATAATAGCGATTTTAACTGAAAAGCAGTCTGAGCTTGTTTATGGACGTTGCCTAATAAAGCTTTCTTGAAGTAGATCGCTTTTGAAATTGCTAGAATTTTTGTAATGTACCATTTTACTCATTAACCTTTCTGTACATTAATTGTACGATTTGGTACTCCTTTTCTGCTGTACAACACTACTTCAATCAAAATTGCTCAGTTCTTAACTACAAATGAATGTTATTAATTTCGCACAAAATACATTTTTTCCTTAAAATCTTCTAACTTAAGTCGAAGCAAATATTATCTGAACCACTACTTAACATATACAAACAAGGTTTTAATATAACACAAATAAGGTCATCTTAAGTTTCAAGGTACATATTACTAAATTATTAACTTCTGTTAGTCTTTAATGGGTTTTGTTGTTGTTGTTGTTGTTGTAGTCTTTTATGCATACCACATTGCACTGTAAAAAAATCACTGTAGATTTGCCAGAACAAACTCGATCACAGTGAATGTGCTGTATCTTGCTTTGGTTTCCTGACTATATTAACATGGAAAATACAGTAGTTGCGTAAAATTAACAGCACAATGCGCTGGCAATTTGGACGCATTTTTTTACAGCACAAACTGCTGGCGTCCAAATTGCCAGCACATTGTGCTGTTAATTTTACGCAACTACTGTATTTTCCATGTTAATATAGTCAGGAAACCAAAGAAAGATACAGCACATTCACTGTGATCAAGTTTGTGCGCGAGATGAACAGTACTTTGTACTGTAAAAATGTCGTTTTTTTTACAGTGTGGGGAAAGAAACAATATGAGGAGAAGAGGATCAATATAATATAACATAAAAGAAGACACTGTAACAACTAAGTGATACTGGTGTTTATAACGCGTTCTTGAAGTAGATCATTTTTGAATTGCTTGAATTTTTGCAATTTGCCAATATACTCATTAACTTGTATGAACATTATGCACATTAATTGTTTTGATTTTGTACTCCTTTTATGCTGCACACTTTAAACATAATTGCTCATTTCTTAATTACAAATGTGTGCTATTAAGTTCGCACAAAACATATTTTTCTTTTCTTAAAAACTTCTAACTGAAGTAGAAGAAAATATTATCTTAACAATTACCATATACGAACAAAGTTTTTAATATAAATTAGGTCATCTCGATTTTCACGGTATATTACTAAATTATTTACTTATGTTAGTCTTCGAAGATTTTGTTGTTGTTGTTGCTGTTTCTTATGCATACCATATGAGGGGAAATAACAATATAAGGACAAGGGGATCAATATAATATAACATAAAAGAAGACAATATGTAATGAGTAGGTGGGTGTTTACAAAGTGTTCTTAAAGTAGATCATTTTTGAATTGCTAAACTTTTTGCTATGTTCCATTACTCATTAACTTTTATGCACATTATGCACATTAATTGTTTTGATTTTGTACTCCTTTTCTGCTACACAACACCACTTTCAACAAAGTGGCTCATTTCTTAACTACAAATGGGTGTTATTAAGTTCGCACAAAACATATTTTTTTTTCCTTAAAAAGCAATATAAGGACAAGAGGATCAATATAATATAACATAAAAAAGTCCTTCCGGCCAGTGCCGGGAGGAAGAGGTAGCTTTCAAATACCTTATTTTAAAAAAGCCAACTTATATTATTCAAACACACGAAGCTCAATTTAGTGGAAACCGAACATAGGAGATTCAATACTAATTTTTATCAATACTAAATCATTATGAATGAGAATTTCACGAAATTAGTCAGCTTTATCCAAGCTGCTTTTATTTAAAGTAACTTATATTTGGCTGAGATGTTGATGTATACAATCCACATGCTTTCTCACATCGAAATGGGCGAATACATGTGTTATCGCGTGACAAATACAAGATCGTTTCAAAATGTTAGCCATACTAGAAATTCAAAGTGCTATAATTCAACCATTTTTTAAGATATAAACAAAAAAACAAATTTTCAGAAACAAAATCTGCTCCGGAATCTTTGTATCAAGGCCAAACACATAAAAAAAATCTTTTTCATTTTCCAATTTTTTAATACCTCATTTTAAATTTTAAATTAAATTTTTTTTAAATGGCAACCCTTTTGAAACAAGATGGCGAATAAAGCTGACCAACGAACTCGGTCGAGACATTGGTATGTACTATGTACAGACCAAGTAACATCCAAATCGGTTCATAAATACGCTTGTTATCGCGTGACAAAAATCAGGTCGTTTTAAAATGTCAGCCACAATAGAAATTCAAAACGCTATAACTTAGCCATTTTTTTAGATATAGACGAAACAAAAACTGTTCCGGGATCTTTGTATTAAGGTCAAACACATACAAAAAAATCTTTTTCATTTACTAATATTTTGGTATCTCATTTTAAATTTAAAATTTTTAAATTTTTTTTAAATGGCCGCCATTTTGAAACAAGATGGCGGATGAAACTGGCCAACGAACTCGGTCGAGATATTTGTATGTACTATGTACACACCAAAGTACATCAAAATCGGTTCATAAAAACGCCTGTTATCACGTGACAAATATCAGGACGTTTCAAAATGTCAGCGACGCTAGAAATTCAAAGTGCTATAACTCAGCCATTTTTTGAGATATAGACGAAACAAAAACTGCTCCCGAATCTTTGTATCAAGGTCAAATACATAAAAAAATATTTTTTCAATTTTCAATTTTTTGGTACTACATTTCAAATTTAAATTTTTCTTAAAAATTTAAATGGCTGCCATTTTTAAGCAAGATGGCGGATGAAGCTGGCCAACGAACTCGGTCGAGACATTGGTATGTACTATGTACAAACGAAGTTACAACCAAATCGATTCATAAATACGCCTTTTATCGCGTGACAAAATTCAGGACGTTTCAAAATGTCAGCCACGCTAGAAATTCAAAATGCTATAACTCAACCATTTTTTAAGATATAGACGAAACAAAAACTGCTCCGGAATCTTTGTATAAAGGTCAAATACATAAGAAAAAATATTTTTCCATTTTCAATTCTTTGGTACCACATTTCAAATTTAAAATTTTTAAGAAAATTTTAAATGGCCGCCATTTTGAAACAAAATGGCGGATGAAGCTGGCCAACGAACTCGGTCGAGACATTAGTATGTACTATGTACATACCGAATTACATCCAAATCGGTTCATAAATTCGAGAGTTACAGTATGACAAAGGTCAGATATATATATATATATATATATATCAACATTTGAACGGAGGGTGGTTTCGGGGTCTGGGGGTCATGATCGATGAAAATATACCAAAATTTTTTGAAATCGCTTTCCTCCGAACGGCTGCAATAGGTAGCTTTTTGTAATGAAAGCTACCTAAAAGACACTGTAATAAGTACGTGGGGGTATTTACAGATAAACTATAAGTGGAGTAAACCTACAACTGTTTATAACAGCCATTTTGTACACGTTAAATAAAATCTATTTATTTTTCAAATAACAAGCAACAACAACAGCAACAACAACAAAAAAAAACTGCCTGCCTAGTGCACAGTAAAAAACAATTTAATTTACAAGGGGATTTTTTTCTTAACAGTTAACTATTGTGTTTAACTGTTTAATACAGATACCGGAACAATTTTGTACAAAACTTTCAGCAAAATAAATGATTTTAACTGGTATTCAGCTTTTTATTATTATTTTTTTCACTGTACAAAATCTACTCTTTAAGCTTTAAGGAGAGAATGTTCAAATAGTATTATTATACATTTTACATATTAATTATCCACAAAATATGTTATAAAAACAATAATATTTTGTTTAACCTTTATTGAAAATTATCAAACAAATATAAAATTAAATCTTTGTCCTATAAACAATAAAGGGAAAATTAAAAGCTGAAACATCAGTATAGAATACAAAACTAATTTTTCACATAATGACTTGATTTATAGTAAGATTTCAAATAGAAAACACTAAGTTACTGATGAATTCTTGGATGATCAAAAATAGAGTTTCAAAAATAACATTTTCGACTGATTTACTATCTATTTATAGTATATATATATATATATAGAGAGAGAGAGAGAGAGAAAGAGAGAGAGAGATATATACATATATATGTCCCCAATTTCTAGACAAAATATAAACACCTCCATGCAACTTAGATCAATGATTATTTTGATTTTCATAAAAAACATAGAAAGAAGAAAGTCATGAATACATTTGTATGTTTGTTAAACCCTCCATTTTAATGAACTACAACAATTACCCCCCCCCCCCCCCACGCCCATAAGTAAATGGTTTATGTGCTTAATGTAAGAGCAGGTTCAACAATTGTTTATATCATAATATAAACAATAGTATACAATTTATAATACTAAAACATGAAATTTCTCCCCTAGATTTAAAGCAGATACAAAAATAATTAGGTAATAGAAAATTTCTTATGTCCAAAACACAATCCATTGCATATTGAAACAGATAATTAAATAGATCTTCATTATTTGTTAAAAGGAATATTTTGTTCCAATTAATAAAAAAGTTTTGAATTTGTTAAATAAATAAGATTAAATAATTAATTACTAAAATGTAAAACAGTTAAATAAAACCTGAAGCAAATCCATTAATACCAAAAATATCCGCAACTTCTTTAACTCGCTGTGATTTCATGCTTAACAAACAGAATTTGCAATTTTTAATTCTTCCTGTTTTATTTTTTACTCTTTCTCTTTTCCTCTCTTACAGCAAAAGTCTAGCGAAGTAAAAAGATTCAATTTTCATAATTTTTTGCGGAATCTTAAACAAAAGCGCTTTTGGGTGTTTTCTTGGAGCAACCAGTCGTAACGTTGCATTTGATCATTGCCGACCGAAAGAATCGGGTCCTTGGCCTATGACGTCACGTAAATTAATCTGGAGTGCACGATTGCACTATATTTTAGGCTTTTGTTCGTATGTAAGCCCCATTATCGTTTCAGTTGCAATAATTAGTCATATTAAAAACTTATGATGCCTTATTTCAAATAAATATGGCATATACTGAGTTATAGCTACGTCTTCAAAGGTTGTTTTTATGCATGATACTTATAAACGATTCTTAATTTTTGCTCACACGTACAGCAATGAATTAGAATAATGCACGTATTTGTATCATACATAGGGATTAGAAATACCATTTACAGATTGTGCGGTTTGTAAGAGTTTTAAAACCTATTTATGTGTTGCTGTGGAGAAAAGTGCAATTATAAGGGATTAAGATAGAAAAGACTTGATTCCAAATTTTATTATGGCTGTGATAAAAAATTTGTGACTGAGTATAGAAAAAATCAATAAAAAACAAAATTTATTAATGATTTTTTTTTTATAATTTACTAATGTATTTGATTAATATTCATAATTATTTTGCCTGCTAATAAATATTAGTTTATATAGATGTTTGCTATGGCCTAATGCTTTTCGCATACAAAAAATTCTATTATGTCGTGCAAGATACTATTAAATAATGCTTCAACTTTCATTTACGTTTCTATCTGAAACAGAAAATAAGTATAATTTTCATACAATAAATAAAAACGTTATTGAATCTGAAATACAGATGTCTTTGTTTAAAAAAATAATAGTACTAACACTCATGTAGCTATTAAAAGACTTCTCCCTTATTAATTTCACTCATGAAATCGTCATAAAAAATATTTGGGATCAACTTCACATTCCTAAAACCAGCAACAGTGTAAAAAACTGTGCTGGGTGAGCTTATCTGAAAGCTAGAAATTCCTCTCATTATTCATGCAAACGCCTTGCGCTTGCTCCTAAAAGTAAAACAACATGAGTACTGGGGCTGAATATCTGAAAATTTTAGAGTAATTTAGTAGCAATACATTGTACACAATTCCGAGTCGGCGTACAACAGAAGAAGATTATGCAACTGCTTGCTCTCTTTCTCTACCAAATAAGTTTCTCGGTTCCACAATAGAGTCGTAAAAGGCAAGCATTTAATGCCTCTGCATTTGGAACAAAACCTTATTATCCACCGTGTATTTTATTTTGGACAGGTACAAGTGGTCGTAGAGGATCGTGCCGCCGCCCCATTACACGTCATTTTCTATTCTGTAAAGGTTAATTGTAGCAGCATTCAAGTCACTCCGGTTACAAAACCTTTGTTGCTATAAAGGATATAAATAATGGCAACAGAAACAAACGAAAATAAATTTTCCTACAGTGTGGCAGGGTAGGAGAGAAGGGGTGATGGTCTCGTACGTACGTGTGGAAGTTTTTCCGCAAAACAGCGAAATGTTACCGAGTGAATCTAAGAACATAAATTATTCGATACTCACTTGTGGATTTGTGAATGTTTTAACAAAATCTTCATTATGTCATTGATCATTTATGACACAGGGTATTCCATAAGATAAGCCAAAAATTTTAAACAGCATAATAGTGTTGACTTTAATACGCTTTATACTTATGTCTGTGTGCGTATTTTGCAATATTCTAATAACTATGCCAGATATCTTTTATTATAAAAGTTAAATTGGTCGATCTTAAATTCTATATTCATTAGATAAATAGCATAAAAAATGTTACGAAATTATTTTAAAGACATAAATTATTCGACAATTTTTTGTGGATTTGTAACTGATTCAACAAAATCTTCATATGTCATTGATCATTTATGAC
Organism: Maratus speciosus; assembly: GCA_963932465.1. Taxonomy (NCBI): domain Eukaryota; kingdom Metazoa; phylum Arthropoda; class Arachnida; order Araneae; family Salticidae; genus Maratus; species Maratus speciosus. Next base: position 126,030,552 of record OZ010790.1, on the reverse strand, counting down.
ACAAGATATTCCATAAGATAAGGCCAAAATTTTAAACAGCATAATAGTGTTGACTTTAATATGCTTTATAGGTATGTATACGTGTATATTTTGCAATGTTTAAATAAATATGCTAAATATATTTCATCCTAAAAGTCAAACAGATTGATCTTAAATTTGATATTTATTAGGTATATAACATAAACAAAATGTGACGAAATTAATTTAAAGACATAAACTGTTCGATACATTTTTTGTGTGTGTACTTGTAACTGATTTGACAAAATCTTCATTATGTCATTGACCATTTATGACACAGGATATTCCATAAGATAAGCCAAGAATTTTAAACAGAATAATAGTGTTGACTCTAATATGCTTTATACGTATGTCTGCGTGCGTATTTTGCAATATTCAAATAAATATGCCAAATATAATTCATCCTAAAAGTTAAATTGATTCATCTTAAATTCTATATCTATTAGATAAATAACATAAACAAAATGTGACAAAATTAATTTAAAGGCATAAATTGTTCGATACTTTTTTTTATGTATTTTTAACTGATTTAACAAAATCTTCATTATGTCATTGGTCATTTATGACACAAGTTATTCCATAAGATAAGCCAAAACTTTTAAACAGCATAATAGTTTTGACTTTAATATGATTTATACGTGTGTATGTGTGTGTATTTTGCAATATTCAAATAAATATGCCAAATATATTTCATCATAAAAATTAAATTGCTAGATCTAAATTCTATATTTAATAAATAAATAACATAAAAAATACAACGAAATTAATTTAAAGACATAATATATACGGTACTTTTAATGTGGATTTGTAACTGATTTAACAAAATGTTCATTATGTCATTGGTCATTTACGACAAGTTATTCCATAACTTTTATATTTAAAAATATTAAACAACATAACATCCTTGACTTTATTATGCTTTATATTGATGTTTGTGAGTGTTTCAAAATTGTAAATGAAATATACTTAAAAGTTTTCATTTAAAATGAAGTTGATAAATCGTAAATGGTACAATATCTTAAATGTGTGCTTATCACTACTCATTAGACAACCTTACAGAAATAAAGTAAGATAAAATAAATAAATTGAAATCATTTAAAAATTTCTATTTTAGATATAGATGCAACATTGTAAAAAAAAAAAAAAAAAAGGGACTAAAATACGGAAATTGTACTGGCAATCCAGACGCCAGTACTATTTACCTATTTTAACAGAAATTTTGCCCGTAAATTCCAGGAAAACGGAAAATTTTCTGTAATTTACGGGAAAATTTTTCCGTTAAAATATGGTAATAATACTGGCGTCTCGATTTCCAGTACAATTTCCGTATTTTAGCCCCTTTTTTTAAACAGTGTATACATACATTTTAACTTATAGATTAACACAGCATGACATTCACCTGTAATTTAACGATATTGTCCAGTGATAACATTCCCCTGTAATTATTATTGTGTATTATCCATAGAACTCTGTTTTTTTTTAGTAGTTGAAATATTTTATATATAACACACTTTCGGAATAACACGTTAAAACTGATAAAACTTCAGGCATTTAATAAAATACTAAAATACAATTTAAATAAAATAAAAATTAGGCGTTTCGTATTTAATTATCAATCCCTAATCAGTATACAACATTACAGAAGCACATCACAGAAAGAACCGAAGTCAATCAGTTTATCAATCGAAGTTAATCTTCGGTTCGTTTTGTGATTGTTTGTGTATCTGCAATTTTGTATACTGATGAGGGATTCAGAATTGAATCCGAAACGTTTAATTTTTATTGTATTAACATTGTATTTTAGAACTTTAATAAATATCTGAAGTTTTTATAAATTTTAATGTGTAAATTAAGTAGCCAGGCATAACATGTTGTATTTTTGAAAATTTTTAAATAAACGTTGCACATTTGTAAATTGCACCCATTAAGCAAAACATTAAATGAACAATTTAAAAAAAAGTTAAAGACAATCTAAAAAAAATAACATAGCTTTTGAATGTCTTTGCTCTTGTTTAATGAAGACATTAATTAAATCTATAATAAAAATTAAACAAAGCATTTATATTTCGTATTATCTGGCAAGAGTGTATTTCTTAATTACAATTAAATCCTGTCAAGCAGTTTATCTGTTAAATATATTTGTTTTTATAAATTAGAAATAATTTTTATTAAATTTATTTCAGAATTTAAAATTGTCATAATCAAAAAACGGTAACAGCTGTTTTGCATCAATAAAACTGATTTTAAAACTGATTTCACAGTTAATTTTTTTCCCCTTTTTAGTAAACGAAAATGTTTATGTAATGTCAAAATCCCTTAGATAATTCGACAAACATAACTCTTGTTAGTTTTTGAAAGCAATTTAATTAATGCAATTTTAAAGAGGAAAAAAGTTAAATTTCTCAGATGATGTTATACATCATCGTTCTCTTTTTGTTGGATAAAGAAGTTCAATTAAAATGGATACGTTGTTCTCAAATGTGTGCTAATAGTTTCACTGTTTATTTTACTCTAAAAGGTAATTTCAAAGTTCTTTTTTGATGTTTTTTAAGTCTGTCTTCAAACACTTAATCTTCTGTTGAGCATTTCAAAGACCGATGTAAAGTCATCCAGGTAAACATTGTAAATCTTTGCTTGCAGTTGTCGAATTAAAATAAAAGGAAAAGCATACGAAAAGTTTTGTCTTAAGTTTAAAATTAAGGAAACTTTTAGTACATGGTTAAAGATTGCGTCAATGAAAGTAAGTTGTAAAAAAAAAACTATAGAATAGTTTTAAATGTTGCTGCCTATAAAAAATAATCATACCAAATCTATTGCAACGACTTATAAGACTTTATCTAATGTTTAATGTTAGTTAAAAATGCTTCCAAAGGTTTTTTCCTTCTTTCTCTTTTTTATATTTAGTGAAAACGTCTTATACAATACTTTTTTTTTTTTTTTTTTTTTTTTTTTTTTTTTTTTTTTTTATGTGTGTGTGTGAAAAGAAAAATAATGACTGTTACCGTATTTAAAAAATAATACGTCCTAGCACTAAACCAATATTGTGCCAATAAATCATGCTTCAGAAATACTATTATCACTAATTAAATAAAAAAATAACCGCTAAATATTGGCTTTACATTTGAAATATTGTCAATGAAATAACGAAATATTTCTTTTTAAAATTAGTACAATATTAACAAAATATAAACACCCAATGTTGGGAGAATATTTCATACCAATATTGGTCAAGATATAACCACAGCAGGCCAAAATATTCCACTATTATAGAAGTATTTGCTTTACACTGCAGGTACTTGTAATAAATCATCACCTATATTTCAGCAATATTCGCTTTAAATTAGAAATACATGAAATTGCGTTATACTCCTTTCCAATATTGGTGTAATATAGGTAAAATATACACGCCCTAATGTTGGGATAATATTTCACCCCAATATTGATCAGTCTATAACCAATTCAAACAATATTTGCCAAATATTATTTTACTACTGTGGGTAATTCAAAGCAGAACATTAGGAGCAACGTGAAATGTTGTTGAAATCCTCATTCCAGAGTCATAAGTTTCTTGTTTCCCAAATCAAAGGATCCAAAATCAGATTAGAAGACACCAAATATAGAGAAAATGCTACATGAGACGCACTGGTTAATTTTAACAAATTATTTATTAGTCTAATTTCAAAACGTCTGATCACTTTACCAATAAAACAAATAATATTTTAAAAGGAGAAATTCCTTATAGCCAACGTGTTACAAAATGCACGTAACGTGGATAACACCTCGTGTGCATATTTTCTATTGGATTCTTGTCTGAATTTCTTCAAAATAAAACAATTAAACTTAAAAAAAAAAACTCGATAAATGTATACCAAGCTCTACTTTTCCGTTGAAACGGAATTGACAAGAAAAAAAAATACATGACCAGTTACTTTTAAATAAATTTCAAAATTAGAATATAGGCATTATCGTTCGAATTTGGGACATTCCTAATGCTTCTTCAGCATTACCATTGCTTTGATGCAGAGGTTCTCTTAAAGAAACTTTCAACATTATTGCATGCAATTTTCTGTTCTAAAATGAGTATATAGCAATTTAAAATACATTTATCATACTTAAGCACAACAAATAGATAAACAGTTCATAATTTCACAATTAACACACATAGGAGTAACTGCTAAACAAATACATTTTTAAACATAATTAAAAAGCTCTAATTTGGTAATTACTTAAATCACTACTACAACACTCATTTAAAGCAATGCATAGTATAATGCCAAACACTCAAATTTAATTTTAAGCATAATTGTATGGTTTGTTAATTTCTTAAACAGTTAACTTTTTATCACTAAAATCACAATTTCAGCAATCTCAGAATTTCAGATTTAATTTTAAGCATAATTGTATGGTTTGTTAATTTCTTAAACAGTTAACTTTTTATCACTAAAATCACAATTTCAGAAATCTCAGAATTTCAGATATTTCAGAAATTTTTATGACTGAAATCACAATTAACTTATTTCTTTTAGTTTAAATCCGGATAACCAGATTGTTCCCCAGGTTCCACCAGAAATGTGTACCAGGTTCCATTTTTCCGGTGAAACGGAGCTGACAATAAAAAATAATATATGGCCAGTGACTCTTAAATAAATTTCAAAATTAGAATACAGGCATTGTTGTTTGAATATGAGACCTTCTTAATGCTTCATCAACATTACCATTGCTTTAAAGCAGGAGTTGTCTTGTTGTCTTAAAGAAACATTCAACATTATTCCATTCACGCAATTTTGTATTCTAAGGTGAGTATCTACCAATTAAAAATACATTTGTCATACTTAAGTACAACAATATTTGTTGTACTTAAACAGTTCATAATTTCACAATTAACACACAGAGAAGTACTTCCAAACAAATACATTTTTAAACATAATTAAAAAGCTCTAATTTGGTAATTACTTAAATCACTAGTTCAGAATACTATAACATTCATTTAAAGCAATGAAATGTATAATACCAAACACCCAACTTAAATTTTAAGCATAATTATACAGATTACTTTGTTAATTACTTAAACAGACATATTCATTTAAAGCAATGAAATGTATAATGCCGAACACTCAAATTTAATTTTAGACATAATTATACAGATTAATTGCTTAATTGCTTAAGCAGACAACTTCTTATCACTAAAATCACAATTAACTTATTACTTTTAGTTTAAATCCATGCAACCAGATTGTTTAAGAACTTGGTAAATGCTTTCACCCATGACTTCACCAAGGCTGCGACATTAAGATGCTAAATAGGATATGTTAAAGTGCTTTGGGGGAGATTCTTACAATGGCAGAAATAAGAGCATGCGTCCACTATCAATGAATATAATGACACATCTTAGAGTGAAATGCATTAGGCATAAAAAATAATCATACTTATGTCATCTTGATACATATAATCAGAAGAATATGTGGACAGGACTGGGAAGATGGAACTCAGGGAACCGTTTACGAAACTCTCCCAACTTTAATAAGAGGTTTGCAATAGTGAGGTAAGAATGCATTGGTAAGAAACAGACAAATAAAGACTTTAATTCGAATAATCCTTGTAGAACCTCAGGACATTGGAATTTATCCTTGTAACTGTTGGTAAGATATAGGTATTCAAAATCAGGTATAATGGCTTAAATATAGTAAAAGTAACATGACAATAACCGTATAAGTTTAAAGAAAATATAGCGGCAGGGAATTAAAAGAATTTTTAAGCTTTGTGAAAAGCAGAATATATAATTAACCAAATTATATCTTAATTTTTTACAAAGATATTTGTAGAATAAGGCCACTTTATTTTTGCTTTGTGCAAAAGTTTCTACCTCTCAATTAAAATAAAAGAAAATTTTAGAAATATTGGGAGTGTTTGAAGGCTATTCTTTTCGTCTTTAATCTTTTAAATAGTGATGTCTCACACATTGAAATGCAATTATAACGATTATATCAACTATTTTAAAGTTTTTCATAAAGCAAAAAATATGAAAGTATGGTCATTTTTAATTGTGCTATACACAATAAGTATCGTTTACACGCAATAAAAACAAATATTCTAATCGCAATGGAGGTAGCTTTTAATCTGTTCTGATATTTCCTCATTAAAATAAAATATATTTATTAAAATAATTTTTTTATATGTAACTATTCAGCATTGAAATTTTTCCTCATAAGCAAATACTATAAAACATTCGATTCCCGTGTATGTCTTTTTTTTAATTAAAATTTCATGAAAGGATTTAAATGTTGAAAGATTTATCACCTTATAATAAATAGGAATTTTAAACTAGGACTATAACCCTTTAAGACCTGACCTACACAATTGTGTAAGAGATCCTAACGAAAAAGAAAAAGCATTTTTCTCTTTTTGCGCGATTTAAAACCGAGCCTGCATCCACAGAATTGCGATGGATCTTCCCTTGGCATAGCCTGACATTTTTTTCAATCAAATATGATCCGATTAATTAGGGAAACCACCAAAACTTTTCATTTCCACCAGACATTGTCCGGTTTTAAAGGGATAAAGCATCCAAAATGTTTTTATTTAATTTTATCATTGCTTTCTTTAATTAGTTTAATTTATTTGGATTTAAAATAAATTAAACTGTAAATAATTTTTTATTTATATGAATTTGCACTCTAGAAAAGACAAATGTTGCTTAATCTGGTAAAATATCAAGCAACCCACACTATAAAAAAATCTGTAATTTTTACAGGAAAAAACTGTATTTTTTACAGATAACTATTTTGAAGAAAAACATTTTTTTTCTGTAAAAAAAGTTAATTTTGTAATTTTTACAGAAAAAAATCTATACTTTTTACAGGAAAAAACTGTTTTTGTAACAAATTACAGATATTATCTGAAAAATAAACAGTTTTCAGCTGGTATCAAAATTGACAGTTTTTTTCTGTCAATTTGAGGGATGTTTTTTTTTTTTCTTCTTACAGTGCACGAACGAAAATATACAATATCTTCCTCTGATTTATCCTCCGAAAGATTTCTTTATCTTTAGAAACCCCAGAAACCAGAAATTCTCGAGATTTAAAGAAACATTTATGTATTTAAAAAGTTTCTTTTGCTACCACTGATTTTTGGACATGTTTACAAATAGGTTTTAGAGTGCAGTAATCAGTATCTCAAATCATACACTCTTGAAAATTTGCAGCAAACTGCCCAGTATTTCGATCGTTTTTATAGAAAACGGTTACATAACCGTAATTTAACTCTATTCTGACCTTAATATGGGCAATAATATGGCAGAATAGAGTTCAATTACGGTTATGTAAACGTTTTCTATAAAACGGTGGAATGATAGGACAGTTTGTTGCAAATTTTTAATAGTGTATATTTTCTTAAGAAACATTTGCCCTTTTTTACAGAATATATTGAATCAAGTTTTACAAGCGACTGATTTTTCTCTCTCATTTCCGTCTGTACTAATGATAAGAGCTATCCATTTTATAATAAGGTAAATCTCAGAGTTTATAAATATTTCCTAATTAAAATGAAGGTACACTATATTAAATATAATTGCATACATTTTCAGTTATTTTTAATTTCATATGTTCCGGCATTGTGTATGAACTTTGTTACACTGGAAAAACGAGACTTTTTGTCTATATCATATGCGTTTCTTTCAAAGAATACTGGGGAACAAATAGTTTCAGAGTATCTGCATCTATTGATTCATTTAACTGATTGACCATCTTATGTATTTCAAAACAGGAACTCAACAACATGATGTATCAGAAAAGACTTCTAGCGGAAATAAAAATAAATGACGCTTTATCTTACATTTCAGTTAATGCTTCATTTAATGTTTTATCCTTATTAGACCACACACGCATATGAAGAGAAATAATCAAGTATGCGCTTTTATACAAAAGAAGAGTCCGTCTGGCATTCGTATTGTTATCAGAAGACAACAAAGGCAAAAAAAGAGCCACTCAATTTTCTAATTGCAGTTTTGAGATCGCCACACACCCTTTTCAATGCGAAAGTCCAACTTGGAAATGGAAATGGACCCTACCAGGAAAGTTTTTATTTTGATTCCCAACACTTAATGGCCAGCTCTTGAATGAAGGCGTGATACTGAAACACTTCACTTGATGAACGTTACTGGACAGTGTCCTCAAGGCAACAGTTGAGAAAAGAAAATCTATAAAACATCAGCTATGCATTTGAATTTCCATGTTCGCTTTTTCCTTTCTCCTCGTTTATTTTTCCTATTTTCTCGGACGTGTAAGATAGTCATTCCAGGCTTGTTCCATCCTAAAAACACCTTCTTACTTCAATGAAAATGGCTGTTCATGGGATAGTTGTATTGCGCTTGTATTTTCAGAAAATATAATCATACGTAAAAAGAAAAAGTATATAGATTTAAAACACTGATACACACGGACTCTTGATTATTTTATAGAACATACTTGATTATTTTACTGCTTTATTTATTTAGTTTACATATAATTGCCACTTTTCTGTTGTGGTGTCGTCTAAACGTAACTACATTCCATTTACAGAAAACTCCCTGAATGTAATACGCCATGAAAAAATTGAAATACGCATTCTGTTAACACACCCACTTAAACTTTTTTAAAATAAAACCTGAAATTAAACTTTTGTTTGGTCTCGTGCAGGGAGAGGCTGCCAAAGTTTTTCCTAAATAACCATTTACACTTCAGCTTTATTTTTTTTTAGTTACAATTTATATACAATTAATCCTCTATTAATACGCAAACAGCACAAGATAGTTGAAAAAAGAAAGGATAAAACATATTCTGCAAGAGAAAAGTAGAACTGGCCATTTGAAATACTTATTTAAACTGAATATATATTAACATAGATTCCTATACAAAATCCATGTTCCCAGAAAAATCTTTTCAAGAATCATAAAATGCACTTTGCTTTCAGAAAACCCTGGCCATCTCATTCAAATAACGAAATTACATCACTACGTGGAGAATATTTCACATGGTACATTATATGTGACGTCATGGGGAAAAGGGGTGGTTAGGAAGCATATTTCAAGGAATTTAATATTCACCCTCCCTCCTAGTCTTCGTGCAAATAAGATCATGTCTCAACTTGTCTACATTCCTCCAATCGGATTGCAGCACAGACACAGATTACCTTGACAAAACAAATTCAGCCTGCCCAAATATGTAAGGAGATTTGACGGGATTTCCTGAAGGAACACTTAGGCACAATTGACAGAAAGGCAGAAAATGGGATTACAGAAACATTCTTTGTTTATTAGCATCCTAATATTCTACAATTGTTAGTAAAGAAAAAAGGTAATTTTGTGGCGTATCTTTGGAGCGCTGAATCTTGTTACATCACAGTTTTGAAGTAAAAGCAGCCATCAAATAAAGAAAGAAAAAAGACTTTTACCCAATTTCGCTTACGGATAACGTGAGAGACTTAAGGTTGAATTGCTTTTAAACAATCCATTCTTGTCAATTTAATGATTCATGATATTTTAGGAAATTTTTATTTTTCAAAATATAAATCCAGCTGTTGTTGAAAGGAAAGGTATTTGCTTCAAATTATTCATAATATTTTTTAAAAAGGAGAAGGTTAAAATCACTGTCAGAAATATAATCAGCATCAATAATGCCTATTTTCTATTACATTTCATGTTTTGTTTGATTTGCCTGTTTCAGTGCACATCTAAAATTTTATGAATGCTACAAATATACTATAGACAAGAAATTTATGAAATGTGGATTGAAAGACATGAATCTCTCTATTCTAAAAAAAAGTAACTACCGCTGTCACCGCCGCCGCCGCCGCCGCCGCCGCCGCCGCCGGTTTTGAATTTTTTGTGACCGGAGGTCTTTCCTCGTTAATATTAAGAAAAATAATGCGTACAAAAATATGAAAATCGGTAGTATTATACAGAAATGTTTGATAAACACGCTGATGCAGACAGTTTTCAGATCGAAGAATTATTTTAAGAGATATTTAATGCTAAAGTTGGACAAAATCGTTCCACTAAAAAAGTTTTATAGGAGCAAAAACTGTTCATAGGAATTTAATCATTTTTAGATCATTTTATGCGTTAGAATTTGCCGGAGTGCAGATTGCATTAATTTTTTTATTTTGACTAATTTTTTGAGGTTTTATTTCTATTTTAAATTCAGATTTTCAGCATTTCTAGAGATATTTTTAACAGATTTTAGAAAGTGATATTAATTTAAACTGTTGCCAACTGCATAAACAGCGGAAAGAATAATGTTTGCTTAAAAAATATATATATATTTATACGTGTAAATTAAAAATGTATTTACACGTGAGTATTATAAACAGAAAAAAACATTTGGAATTAGAATTAAATAATTATGTACAAAAAGCAGGAACTTATTAAAAATTACGTCATAAAAACTATAGTTACACGTGAATTTTAAGAGAGAAAGGAATTTGTAAAACAATAAATTTATTAACATGCGTTAGAAGTCTTAAATAGGAGAAAATACGTCATATTTACGCCACATTACAGTTATTACATAAAATGAACAGAAAATAATATTGCAAAACGGTTTAAATTTAGAAATTGCGCTAGACGTTTATTTGGTATTTTAAGGGGATACTTTTCAACTATTTTTGTTAGGAAAGCGCAAATAATATTTCATTTATAACACAAGTATTTTCACGTGAATATTAAAAAGAGAAAGAATAGTTTGGTCAAAATTACGTCAGATTAAAAACGATTAATTTAAAATGTCTCATTTAAAAGAACTTTCTTTTCACTTTGTTAAAAAATACCAGGAGACAAAGACTCTGTTTACTTAATTCCTTTTATATTAGCTTATTTTGAAATGTTGTTACACGTGTCTACGTCATCAAGTTATTTTTATTTCGACGTTTTATTTGCATTTTTATTAATGTTGTACTAATTTATTTGTTTTTTCGTTATTTAAAATAAAAATTATGTCAATTTGTATAATTTGGCGAGTGGTTTGGCGATTTATATAATTTGGCGAAATTGGTCGACGGGATAATCAAGTAGTACCGCAACGGATTTGGCGTTAAAATTCCCCAATCAAAGAGAAATGAATAGAAATCTGTTTATATAGAGAACGCCACTGTTTTTTAAATTATAATTCAATCTTTCGAAATCTTTTTAAAGCCGATCAAATTAGCGTGCATTTAGAGTCTACGGTGTCTGGACGGGGGTTGGCGAGCGTAGCTCGTAGGGGGCCGAGCCCCCTAGTTTTCTAAAAGAAAGGAAGTTCAACCTTGGATTAACATCAGTTCAAGAAATATAATATTTTTTCATTATTGATATGAATATGCTCAAACATATGTCCCAGTAGAGAACATTGAGTTTTTATCGGTGGGACTTTTATTAAATAGAATATATATATGTATATATATATTACAAAGACGCCTCACCATTCAATCCAATATTTATCTGAATGGCATTAAAGCTGATTCATACGACAGTAATAGACATGTCCAAAACAGTATAGTTAGTGCCAAGTTAATAGACATTCATTTTTCACAAATGTGTAATCAATATCATATAGCATTAGTACGTATAAAAAAATAGCAAAAAAATTTATATCATCATTAATGCAGCAGTTTAATAATAAATGTGGATTTATATTCTTTCTAGTTCTTTATTCAATTGTCAAATTACATCAATGTAATACAATTGTTTAAGTCAAATTTATACACTAAAAAGTTATTGCAAATTTAAAATATATAAATAGTAGGAATAAAACTATGCAATTTGTTTTATTATAAAACAGGTAGGGGGATTTCTATGTATGAGTTTAGAAACAAGGAAAAAAGTTTTGAAAATAATTTTATATTGGACAATTACACCATAAATTATGCTTTAAAAATTTTGTATTAAAATGAAATACAACATGCTAAATGATACATACAACCAAACAATGATTTCACAAACACATTAAAAATCTATGTTTCGAATCGCTTCTGCGATCCTCATCAGGATAAAATGATGTTAAACAAGTCTAAAAGTTCAAAATGGCATTCTTCTGTGCTCTTAAGTGTTTATGTCCACTTTGAACTTCTAGACTTGTATAACATCATTTTATCCTGATGACGATCGCAGAAGCGATTTGAAACGTAGATTTTAATGTGTTTGTGAAATCACTCTTCAGTTGGATATACCATTTATCATTCTGTATTTGATTTGAATACAAATTTTTTTAAGTAAGACTTGAGAATCTCAATTACATAAATGCTTACACGAAAATCGTATTTTCAAAATAATTCTTGATTAATCTGATTTCCTTTTCTACTTGTTAATTTAAAATATAAAATGAAATTGCTGAAATAAAGAAAATATATTTCCCTGAGATATGCATGAAAACTTAACCCTAGTATGATATATCTCATCATCAACATCATCAACATCATCTGATCATCAACCTAATATATTCAGATAAATTAAATGTGTTTTATCAGGAAAGTATGACTTTTCATTAATCAACATTTTCTTCTATAGTTATTTTCCTATATGAAATTCCCTCAAATAAGCAAAAGGAAAAGATTTAAAATCACTTCCCACACACAAATAATTATCAAGAACCACACTGCAAATAGAAGCGTCTTAAATTTAGACACATATGTGACTGAAAAAGAATTTTAGACACTTAAGTGTCTTAATCTGAAAATTAAGACACTATAGATGTCTTAATTTAAGATACATAAGCGTCTTACTATGACCATGGTGTAAACGAACTGAGAATAATGTCTAAAATATCCGCAAGCGTCTTATTTTAAGACACTTCATTGCTTTAAACGTGTCTTAATTTAAGACGTTTTGATTCTTCCGACGCAATAACCACCAGGGGGCACTAGCACTCCCAGTTGCGCATGCGTTTTAGATGTCTTCGTTCGAAGTGGTATACGTTGTAATTCAAACAAAGTTTGTTTTTATGTACGCGTGTATTTTAATTCGTTTTTTGCGAAATGTGAAGTACTGTGATTTTAATTCGTATTAACTTGGATTACTTATTTATTGAATACATACATCTGACGTGTGTGCTCGACATCAAATGTCTCTTAGAAGCTGTCGTCGATACAAGGGCGGGATAGACACAGAACAGAAGTAGACGACGGTTGAAGATTACACCCGGAAATTCTACAAAGCGTGTGCAATGAGCTTAGTGTTAACTCGTATCAATTTATATCAATAATATTGTGTTATTCATCTTCGTCCTGTCGAAGCTGGCAAAAAAAAAAAGAAACTTTTGTCTGGCGGGTCCTGTTTTTAGGATGAAACATCTCATTCTTTAAATATGGCTAGTCGGATGTATTATGGGATTACCTTTTAAACTGATGAAAGTCTTTCTCCCTCACTGTGGTTGTGGTAGTTTCCCAGGTAAAAAAATCAGCAAGAAACCTTAAAAAAAAAACTTCAGGGAAACTGAAGATATTTGGAACTAAAATTACCTTCAGCTTACCTTTAGGTAAAAAACATGTATTTTCCCTTAACCTTCTTGGTTCCAAATACCTGCTGTTTTCCTTTAGGTAAAAAACCTGTTATTTCCCTTCACCGATTTTGGCAGAAATATCTGCAGTTTTCCTTTAGGTATGAGGGGTTCATCTTCCGGTCCCGGGACCTTTTCAGGCCCATTTGTCGACGCAAGGAACCGCCCGTGAAGCAAGCCCCGCGACGCGTCCCGAAGGTCGCCGCCAGACAAAAAACCTGTATCTTCTCTTTGCATTATATCATTGCACCTGCATACAGACAGCCTTCTATGCAAATTCGCATCAGATCAATACATAATAATGATTACATATCCAGTTCGGCAATGATTTGATACATATTATGCATAAAATAAACTTCAAATACTCAAATGAAATTAAAAATTTGTGAAGTTGGTTGATTTAACATTAGCTTTTGGGGGTATCATGTCATGGCTTTGTATAGGCTCGTTTCTGGAAATCAACTATGCTTATAATAAATTGCACGAACAGTGTTGGCAAAATTTAGAAAAGTGCCCCCCCCCGTGCGGCAAAGTGGGGGAAGGGGCATTGAAGGTGCATAACATGAATAAGTGGTCACATGCCTTTTGAAAGATATGTCACATGAGGGGTGTCAGGAAAATTTAGAAAAGTGTCCCCCCCCGGGGGGGAAAGCACCGGAGGTGCGTAACATGAATAAGTGGTCACAGGACTTTCGAACGATATGTCACATGAGGGGTGTCAGCAAAATTTAGAAAAGTGCCCCCCCGGGGGGGGGCAAAGTGGGGGCAGGGGCATTAGAGGTGCATAACATGAATAAGTGGTCAAAGGCCTTTTGAACGATATGTCACATCAGGGATGTTAACAAAATTTAGAAAAATGCCCCCCCCGGGGGGCAAAGTGCGGGTAGGAGCATTACAGGTGCATAACATGAATAAGGGGTCACAGACCTTTTGAACGATATGTCACATGAGGGGTGTCGGCAAAATTTAGAAAAATGCCCCGAGGGGGGGGCAAAGTGGGGGAGGGGCATTAGAGGTGCATAACATGAATAAGTGGTCACAGGCCTTTCCAACAATATGTGACATGAGGGGTGTCAGCAAAATTTAGAAAAGTGCCCCCCGGGGGGGCAAAGTGGGTGTACAGTCATTAGAGGTGCATAACATGAATAAGTGGTCATAGGCCTTTTGAACGATATGTCACGTCAGGGATGTCAGCAAAATTTAGAAAAGTGCCCCCCCAGTGGGGCAAAGTGGGGGGGAGGGGCATAACATGAATAAGTGGTCACAGACCTTTTGAACGATATGTCACATGAGAGGTGCCGGCAAAATTTAGAAAAGTGCCCCCCGGGGGGCAAAGTGGGGGGAGGGGCATTAGAGTTGCATAGCATGAATAAGTGGTCACAGACCTTTCCAACGATATGTCACATGAGGGGTGTCAGCAAAATTTAGAAAAGTGCTCCCCCCGTGGGGCAAAGTGGGGGGAGTACATTAGAGGTGCATAACATGAATACGTGGTCACAGGCCTTTTGAACGATATGTCACATGAGGGATGTCAGCAAAATTTAGAAAAGCGCCCCCCCCATGGGGCAAAGTGGGGGGGGGAGTGACATTAGAGGTGCATAACAGGAATAAGTGGTCACAGGCCTTTTGAACGATATGTCACATGAGAGGTGTCAGCAAAATTTAGAAAAGTGCCCCCCCAGGGGGAGCAAAGTGGGGGCAGGGACATCGGATGTGTATAACTATGAATAAGTAGCCACAGGCTGTTCCGACAATATGTCACATGAGGGGTTTCAGCAAAATTTAGAAAACCGCCCCTCAGGGGGAGCAAAGTAGGCGGAGGGGCATCAGATGCGCATAGCATGAATAAGAGGTCACACGTCTTTCGAACAGTATGTCACATGAGGGGTTTTGGTAAAATTTAGAAAACTGCCCCCTGAGGGGGGAGCAAAGTGGGTGGGGGGGCATCAATGTGCATAACATGAATAAGTGGTCACAGACCTTTCCTACAATATGTCACATGAGGGGTGTTAGCTAAATTTAGAAAAGTGCCCCCTCAGGGGGAACAAAGTTAGGGCAGGCAGGTCGGATGTGTATAACATGAATAAGCAGTCACAGGCTGTTCCGACAATATGTCACATGAGGGGTTTCAGCAAAATTTAGAAAACCGCCCCCTCAGGGGGAGCAAAGTAGGCGGAGGGGCATCAGATGCGCATAGCATGAATAAGAGATCACACGTCTTTCGAACAGTATGTTATATGACAGGTGTTAGAAAAGTGCCCCTCTTTGGGACTAGTATTGTGCCCCCCCCCCCCCCTTTGAAATTTTTATATATTACAAATAATATTTATCGGAAGGCTCTGTAAAAAAATTCAATCTAAAATGATGAAAATACTGCAATAAAAAAAAAAAATCTGAAAAGTAAGACATAATAAAATTCCCCAAAGCAGAATATGATTATAAATGCGCCATACATTGACTTCACAGCAGAACATTTCAAATTTTCATTTTCAAGAAAATCCACCATTCAATTGTAGGAAAAATCGCGAAATTTGTCACTCAATGGCAAGAAAAAAAAAAAAAAAAAAAAAAATCGGCAAACTCTTTAATCGTTCATTTAAAAAGATTGCGAAAATCATCAATCAGTCGCAAGAAAACTTGTGCAATTCGTCAGTCATGGAGAACAATTCATGAAATTCTTTAGCTTGCTGTGGGAAAACATACAAAATTCGACGAACAGTTGCGAGAAAAAAATCCATGATTTTCGCCAATCGGTTGCAGGTAAAAAAACGCAAAATTTGTCAGTGCACCTCTAGAAGAAACAGCGAAAAAAAAACCACAATCTTCTCTAATCGTTCGCAAGAAAAAGCCTCAAAATTTGCCTATGTTACAAGGAAAAATTCGTGAAAATTGCAAATCGGTTGCGGTTAAAAAAAATCGTGAAGATTGTCAGAAGAATCTGCGAAATTCGTAGATCAGTAGCGGAAAAAAACTCACGACTTTCTCCAATCTGTGTCAAGACTTGCTTACTGGTTCAAGAGAAATATCGCAAAATTTTAAAATCGGTCACAGGGGAAAAAAAAAAGCGAAATTCGTCGGTGGATTATCGAAAAAAATAGAATTTGTCGATCAGTCGTGCAAAAAAAAAAAAAAAAAACAAAACAAAACATGAAGATTTGGCCAATCAGTCGCAGAAAAGCGACAAAGTTCACCAGTCGACCGTGAGAAAATAATCACGATATTCACCGATCTGTCGCAGTAGAATGCGAAATTCGTCGATCGGTTGCAGAAAAAAAAGGGTTTTTTACCAAACGTTTACACGAAAAAGAGAAAAAATTTGCCAATCAGTAAAAAGAAAATATAATGAAATTCGCTTATCAGTCGCATGTAAAAAAAAACTCTGAAGTTGTCAGAAAATTCACGAAATTCTTCGATCAGCCGTGGAAAAAACCAACGATTGTTTCCAATCTGTCGCAAGAAAAAATTGGAACATTTGCCAATCAGTCTTCGGTAAAAAAGCATGAAATTCATGGATCAGTCGTGTGGAAAAAAACTACGATTTTCTCCAAAAGGTCAATGAAAAATATCACAAAATTCATCCACCAGTCGTGGTTAAAAAATGCGAAATTCGTCAATGAATTGGGGAAAATATATCAAAATTCTTCACCCAATCGCAGGAGAAAAATTGTGAAATTCAACGATTTGGTCAGAGAAAAAAGGCCAAATTCGCCAGTTGACAGAGGGAAAAATCTGAAATAATTCGAAAATCATCAATCGATTGTTGGAAAAAAACCCCACTAAATTATCATTCGATTAGGAGGGAGGGGGGGGGGGAACTCACAAAATTCACCAATAATTTCATTCGTGTGAGTATGTCAGGGTTTTATGAAATGTCTTTTGCATTTCTATAAAAGATGCAATTGCACTTCTTCATATATAAAGAAAATTTTCCTGTGACTTTTTTTTTTTTTAAATTCACACAGAACATTTGATTAGCTGAAGTACATTGCAGAACATTGCAAAGTATTCAGCTTTGGAAATGAAATTCTTTGATCAGCCGCAGAGAAAATCTGTGAAATTCATTCAGCGACCATATGAAAAAAAAATTCAACTGTTTATAGGAAAAAATGAAGTTTGTTGATTAGCTGGGAAGAAAATCGGCAAAATTCATAAACCGGATATGTGAAAAAAATCACACGAGTTTTGCCAATCAGCCGCAAGGAAAAATGCAATATACGCCAATCGGTATGGTTTAGATGTATTATAATCCCGCATTTGCCATTTTTGATTTTTTTCTTGGATGAAAACTCCTTTTTCGCCAAGTAGTAAATGTCGCCAATGGTTAAATATTGTTGACAGATTAATATAACATTGAAAAAACTGGAATATAATAATTATTATTAATTATTAACTATTAATTAAAAAATTTTTTAATTCACACCAAGAAAAAAATCCAAAATGGCGGATGTGGGATTATAAAACATTTGTTCTGAAATAAAATATTACAAAATTTATCAGTTGGTTGCGGGGAAAAAATTGCAAAAATTCTCATTCAGTCACCTGAAAAAAAAACTGAGAAATTCAACCGTCGATTAATGGGGGTAAAAAAATCTAGAAACCCTTCAGTCGATTGCTTTAAAATATTGTGAAATTCGTCAATTGGTCACAGGAAAACAACATGAAATTCAGCAGGAAATCATGAGAAACAATTGTGAAATTTTACCGTTGGCTGCAGAAAAAAATGTGAAATTCGTCAATCAGTTACAGGAGAAAAACATAATTCGTCAGTCAACAGGGAGGAAAATCAAGAAATTTCATCAGTTGCAGGAAAATATCACAAAATTAAAAAGGTCAAAATAAAAAAGGACTAAATGCAAAATATTTTCAGTGAACAAGGTTCTTGAGTGTTTTTTTTAAGTGTCCAGCTGGCAATAATTTTTTTCTAGAGTCCACACTGTTGAAGGCATTTTTAATATAATTATAGAATAAAATGAAATAAGTGATTACTACTCTATTGTTATTCATACTGCTTAATATGTTTCTGAATAATTAATTTGTCAAGACAGTGTTATTGTGAATTTGTATTTTTTTTTTTTATTATTATTTACATTTGCTTGTGGATATTTCTTTTAAAGGTGATTTCAATATAAAAAAGAATGCAGGTGTGCATTTTTATTATCTTCCTCTTAAATAGGAAAAAAAAAAGAAAGAAAGAAATCTTGTTTTTCACCCTTTTATGATATGAATCCATATATATTAGCATTGTCTAAGCCGCTTTAGCAGGGCGCAGCGCCGGCAGCCCTTTTTCTTTTTTGTGCATGGCAAAGCCCCATTAAACCCTTCTGCTCTTTTTAACACTTCCTATGCTCCCTGTGGCAATTCAACTGATCGTGGGAAAATATCGCAAATTCTAGGGACTCTAAACAAACCAGTTCAAAATATTTTTGTGAATAATGTACAAGTGTGCCCTTTTTTAGAATGGTGTTTCCTTTTTGAAAAATTCCCCGCCCGGCAGTCCTTTTTTCTAGAGTCAACACTGCATATGTAATGTAATATTAATGTTAAAAAAAGGAAGGAGGCACATAATAAAAATGCATACATGCATACTTTTTACACGATTAAATCAAGTTGACAAAAAGATCTAAAAAACACCAACTGACCAGTAGTAGAATTGACATAAAAAAGCCACTGGTCCCAAGGAACAGTAACCATGAGAATTTATTTGTCCGCAGTCATCACCGGTCTGCTACATAAAATTCTATTTCATCCCTTTAATCCTTTGAGTGACAATTAATTACTTCATCTAAGATTTAATCGAATTTTCTTTGTTTTTTTAAATAAAATAAAGTTATGCGATATGTGCTTAGTTGCAGTTTTTGCAGGGAGAAGAAAGTTTACGTTTACCTGTCAGATAGGGGGGAGGGGGGGGGAGTTACTGGTCCTGCAGATTATAAAATTTTTCAAATTAGTGGTCCAATTGAATTTCTGGTGGTACAGAACAGTCCCAGCGAACCCCCAAGGAAATCAAAAGCTGAACTGACAATGAATAATATGACTTTTTAAATATTTACTACTCAAAAACATATTAAGCAATATGAACTGAACAAGCACAGAATGAAATCAGTTATTTCTTTTAAGCCTGTAAATGATAAAAGTAACAATGCAAAAAAGAGAAAATTACACAAATAAAATTTACATACACAATAAAACATGCGAATCTGCTCAAAACATAGAAGATTCTCACCCATTACAGAACAGTCCTTTTTAATAATTGTTTTGTACACACAGGAGGTAAACACAGGGGTCGATTCAGGCAAAATTTGAGGGTTTTTTTAGGGCCCTTTCACAAAAGTCTATTTAATAAAATAGGCCCCATCACAAAAATAAATATTATAAAATGAGCCCCTTCACAAAAATAAATTTAATAAAATGGGCCCCTTCACAAAAATAAATTTAATAAAATGGGCCGCTTCACAAAAATAAATTTAATAAAATGGGCCCATTCACAAAATTCCTTTTAATAAAATAGGTCCACTTCATAACATTCTTTTGCATAAAAACTATTTTAAATATGTAATTAGTAAATAAAACCAGGTCATGCGAAACAAAAACTTTAACTGAAATTTAAAGAAGTTTTTGTTAATAAGTTCTTGATCCGAATTTGAGTAACTGGATTTTAACTACAGTTACAAAATATTACTTTCCACAAAAATAACTTTTAATTTTCACAAAATGGAACCCAAGAATAAAAACTTGCATCGACCCCTGTTTGTTAAAGGCCCCAAGAATCTATAGGGGAAGACGGGGTACAATGAAACAAAATTTACTAATTTTTTTTTCCTATCCACAATTTTGCATGCACAAAAATATAATTAATGCATATTTTTAATCTTGTATTTTCCCCATCTAAATAAATTTTTATTAGGTTCTAAACAATATTTTTATGTATGAAAAATAACAAAAAATAAATGTCTTACAGTGTTTCATTGTACCCCGTATGGCGGGGTACAATGAAACACATACTGGGGTACAATGAAACACTTCAAATGATAGAAGCAATTTTCACCCAGTATAGTTTATTTTATGAAAAATGAGATAAATACAAAAACAAAACTTGATTAATAAGGAAATTGATAAAAATAGTATAATCTAAGATGAAAAATAAGAAAATTCTATTAGTTTAAGAAATACCTTTCATTTTACATTAAATTGGCGCAAGTGAGTTTCAAAAATTAGCATTTCTGTTTATATTTCAGTTGATCCTGAAGGAATATGGGGTGGTAGTTTCAACAGAATGAGTTTTTTTTTTTAAATGTAAGTTTCTAAAAAAACTAGGTTGGAGTCTTTATA
The DNA here is from genome assembly GCA_963932465.1 of Maratus speciosus. Lineage (NCBI taxonomy): Eukaryota > Metazoa > Arthropoda > Arachnida > Araneae > Salticidae > Maratus > Maratus speciosus. The sequence goes on along the minus strand of OZ010790.1, from coordinate 126,009,703 downwards.
TCAAGTATTTCACATGTGACTTCATTTAAATGTATGATTTCTCCAACAGTATATATTTCCTTATGTTTTCATTTATACGGATACTGCTTGTGCCAAACATGTTGTGTGTGAATATCTCATTCTTAGTACCTCGATGACCAGCTGGGCCTGGAAAAAAATCTGGATCATCATCAGAGTCTGTAGAAGGCAGAGTTTGTTTACAAAACAATCCCTTCTCAGCTTTTTTTCTCATTCTGTTTTTTAATTGCTTAACAAGAGCATTTTTTACTGACCTGGTTAGAACAAAACTCTTTTTTTTTTTTCAGTTTTCCTACTCTTACTTCTAATATATTCTATTTAGTACTTTTATTACTATAATAAAACATGTTTCATTGTACCCCGTCTGCAAGTGTTTCATTGTACCCCGCACTGAGGTTACTAAATAAAAATTTATTTTCAAACTTCTAATATTTATTTTTTTTTAGTTTGGTTTTGGAGGTATGAAGACAACAACCCAAAGAAAACAATGTATAGAAAAAATAATTATTACATATAACAACAAGGAAAAATAAACAAAATTACTTTTAGTAAAGAAAGTTACTTTCAATGGCGTAAAAGCAATAATCTTCTATTGCTACTGTTGTAGAAGTGTGAATGTATCCAAATCACATCAGTAATTGGAACATATAGTTGTATAACATACATATAAACTGCAACTCTCTATGACAAATTTGACTGATTTTACAAGTAATGTTTCATTGTACCCCGTCTTCCCCTATATATAATTTTTAATGATGTTACGCACTGTAGAACAATATTATTGCTCTAAATTTGTCTTTAAATGTTTTTTCGTGAAAAAATTACTTTATTTAAAATAATTATACACATGTAAAGAATTTTAAAATTATTTTTCCCATATTTCAAATTCTGTATTATAAATTATTCTACAATATATAATTTTTTTTAAATTAATTTTTATGAGTCGAATATTGCAGCTAGAGACATTAAACCCCGCTAAATGATTTGCCAGAGATATTACACCTCCACTGAGTATTAATCAAGCATCTATGTTCCTAAAAAGATTATAGCTGCCTGATTTTTAAAGAAACCAAATTACTTACACATAAAATGATATTCCAATACAGTGATCTGCTTAGAAAGAACTTAGGTCCTTTAAAGGACCCTTCACAAACTTTTTCCCCTCAAAACAAGGGCCCTTCACAAAACGTTTCCACCTCCAAACTGAGCTTTTTGCAAGTTTAATTATCAAGAAGTAATTTAATCCTTCTATCACTTTTATGCATAATGGAAATATATGCATATATCTCCTTAAAAGTATAAACAAGAAACTGAACATAACGATTCTTTGAAATTCAGAAAATTATGAGTAGATTTTTCACAAAAATAAAAATATCAAAAAATAAAATAGTTCTCTCTAGGATGTATTTGAAAAGTGAAGTGTCACGCCGTTTTTAAAACGGAGAGATTTTTATCGCTAATATTTTAAAAAATAGTAAAAATTCATCTTTAGTCATACACGAAGATTTCGTGTAAAACATTATCCCCATACCACAGTATTTCTATACGTGGCGATCTGGTTTACCGAATGTTCAGCATGAATGGCTGAATACAAAGTGCCAATATCAAGCTAAAATATTAAAAATAAGTATAATACAAGGCTCACTTATACCCCTCTTACGGCTATATGTATATCCATTTAAAAATTAATTAAAATGTGACTAATATACAGATAAAAAGAGCCCTGCAAAAAGGAAAAATAGAATAGCAAAACGACAGCGTAACGACTACTCCCGCATTTTTTCCGAGTGGCGGAAAAGTAAACATGCTTTCTGTGTGTTGAGTTGATAACTTCCTTCTCATTCTCCCATGACATGGAGTCAGAAATACATCTACATGAGGGCTGCTGTTACGCGAGGGCCCGGGTTCGAGTCCCTGGATAAGACATGGATGTAATTGTGTATGTACCATTGTAGTTTTATAATATATATAATGGAAAATAAAAATTGTTGTGACTTGTTGTTGTTACTATGTATAATAAGGATCATTCGAGGCGACAGCCATTGTAGCTATAGGCCCCAAAGCATTCTCCACCTCGGATGTCAAATGACAGCTACATGATCAAAAATCAAATGTTGCAACGAAAACTTTGTTTTTGAAGAAGTAACTTTTATAAAAACTGGAATTCACGCCTGATAGAGGATAAGGGCAAATTATGCATGTAATAACCCCACCTATATTTTTCAGCTTTAAGGGGACAAGGGACCTTAAAATCCTTAAAAATAATTTTTTTTTATTTTTTGTAAATTTCACCTAAATATTATTCAAGGGTACATTATATGCATTATGGCATGTATTTAGCAGAAAAAAAAAAAAAATTTAGAAAAAATTATTTTTGAGAAAAAATGGAATTTTACGCGTCGTCTTAGAAATTTTCGAAATGCCCCCTGCGTTCTCCATATCAATGAAAATCCCCAATATTTTTTATAAAAGTTTGTGTTATATATATAAATAAAATAGAGCATCGAATTTTAAATATTTGAATTTAAAGGTAAAAAAAAAAAATTAAAAATTTTGAAATTTTTTCGAAAAAATTTCAAAAATTTTCAATTTTTCATTTTCTTTTAACTTTAAAATTCAAATATATAAAACTTGATGCTCTATATTATTTATATATATAAAACAGACTTTTATAAAAAATATTGGGGATTTTCATTCATATGGGATGCGCAGGGGGCATTTCGAAGATTTCTAAGACGACGCGTAAAATTCCATTTTTTTCTCAAAAATAAATTTATTTTTTATTTTTTTTTGTACTAAATGCATGCCATAATGAATATAATGTACCCCTGAATAATATTTTAGATAAAATTTACAAAAAATTTTAAAAAATGAAAATTTTTGAAATTTTTTCGAAAAAATTTCAAAATTTTTAATTTTTTTTTTTTTTTTTTACCTTTAAATTCAAATATATAAAATTCGATGCTCTATTTTATTTATATATATAAATCAAACTTTTATAAAAAATATTGGGGATTTTCATTGATATGGGACGCGCAGGGGGCATTTCGAAGATTTCCAAGACAATGCGTAAAATTCCATTTTTTTCTCAAAAATAAAATTCTTTTTACATTTTTTTTTGTGATAAATGCATGCCATAATGCATATAATGTACCTTTAAATAATATTTAGGATGAAATTTACAAAAAATAAAGAAAAAATTGAAAAACTTTAAAATTTTGAAATTTTTTCGAAAAAATTTCAAAATTTTTCAATTTTTTTTTTTTTACCTTTAAATTGAAATATAGAAAATTCGATGCTCTATTTTGTTTATATATATAAACCAAACTTTTATAAAAAGTATTGGGGATTTTCATTGATATGGAAGACGCAGGGGGCATTTCGAAGATTTCTAAGACGACGCATAAAATTCCATTTTTTTTCTCAAAAATAATTTTTTTTTTTTTAATTTTTTTGTGATAAATGCATGGCATAATGCATATAATGTACCTTTGAATAATATTTAAGGTAAAATTTACAAAAAATAAAAAAAATTATTTTAAGCTCCCTTGTCCCCTTAATCGTGGATGCTACCAAAATGAGGAAAGGGGGGGGGGACCCTGCCCCTCCCTAGATTTTAAAATTTAAGTAACTAGATATTTCTTTTTGTTATGTTTTCAAAAACAATATAAAATGTATTATTTTCGAGTAACTAAATTAAAAGAGCCTCTTTTCTTTAATGTTAGTATGTGCAAAATTCTTAGTTCCTCTTTTTTTAAAGAGGTGCTGTTTGTGTTGTTTTATGATGGCCAATTGTCTACACTTAGGATATTGGGCCGAAGGGGGGGGGGGGGTGCCTGGGGTCTTTCAAAGGGAAGCTAATCCGTATTTAAGCAAAAAAATCCAAGGTTCGAAGAAAACCACGAAAAAACTCTGAACGACTAGGCCGACGGGCGCGATTGGGTTCGAACCCAGCATCTCCCGTCTACCAGCTTTGAGAGCAGAACCTCTCGGCCACTGGTGGAGTGGTTTTGAAGAGGAACTAAGAATTTTGAGCTAGGACGACAGGAGTGGCATGGTGGAAGAGGAGGGGGGGGGGGGAGCGGAGTGCATTGTATCCCTTCCTGCATTTTGAAATTTAATTAACTAATTTTTTTTTTTTTTTTTTTTTTTTGTCAGATTTAGAAGAGCACAGTAAAATATATTCTTTTCGAAAAACTTAAAATGGAAAACTAAATAAGACATTTTTAGAAAAGGGAGAAGGGAAATTGAGGGCCCTCGTTAGATTTTGAAATTTAACTAAAATATTTTTTGTGCGTGTTTGAATACGATTTTAAATATTAATGAAAGGGACTTTGAAATAATTTGGAGATTTTTTTTTTTTTAGGGTGCAATTTTTGTACGTGTTAGACTTCGAAGGGTTATTTTTACTGGTGGTAATTTAAGAGAAATTTATGACAAATTTTAGGATAAAAAGGGGACTTTGAAATACTTTCGTGATTATTTTTTTTCGTTTTAGGGGGAATATTTTGAGATTGAAATTTTTGAGCTTGTTAGAGTTGGAGGTGACATTGTTACTGGTTATAATATTAGAAAAAATTGTGACAAATTTAAGGTCAAAAAGGGCTTCGAAAAAATTTCGTGATTTGTTTTTCTTTTTAGGGGGAATTTTCGGGGATTGAAATTTTTGAGCGTGTTAGAGGTGAAATTGTTGGTCGTAATAACTTCATAAATGGGGTAATTAAAAATTTTAACTAGTAGACTCTTCAAAATAATTTCGAGATTTTTCTTTCTTTTTGTAGGGAATTAAAAAATAGTATTTTAAATGGTAATTAAAAATCTCAACGAGGGGACTTTAAGATAATTTTCAGATTTTTATTTCTAGAATGGGATTTTTATATCGCTATTTAAAATGGTAATATTAAATATTAATTAAAAATTTTAACGAGGGGGAGTTAAGAATTTTTGACTGAACCGGTGGAAGACGTTAGATTTCCGGGAATTATCTAATATATTAATTTCGAAATAAGTTTAAAATATTAATGAGGAAATGCGGGCATATCAAAATCTTAGATACCATAATGTGCAATAATAAAACCTTTAAGTAAAACTTTCATGTTACCTGGTAAAGAAACAATTTTCATTTTCCTTCAACATACCTCATGTGATATCACGAAAATCTCCTAAGTCATTGAAGGTAATTTGGAGATGATAACTTACAGAAATAAACCTGTATGAAATCTTTTAAATAGAGGTATACTTCTCTTAAGATAACCTTTAGTTTTCATTTGCCTTAAAGATACCCGTTGAAACCTTCAAAATAGCAGCAAAATCTCAAAATTTTTAAAGGTTTTTCTCTGATTTTTTTACCTGGGTTTTAAAATTTCAAATCGAGGAATATTTCTTACCTCTTGCAGCAACTCAAGTAAGTTTCTTTATAGTAGTAAAATTAGTGTATTTTATGATTTTATTTATTGTACTAAACAAAATCCTGCATGAAATTTAATTAGTTTTGAATCTGTTCGCAAAAAACCCCACTAATTCTAGAAGTATATATTTTTAAACTTATGACGTTCTTTTTTATTACGAATTATATATTCAATGTCAGTTCTTAGTTTCAATGGATAATTTTTATCTCGCAGTAAATGACGGCCACAAGGAAGTAAAAAAAAAAAAAAAAAAAAAAACTTTGAAAGATGACCTAATGCTTTCTTACTTCCTGGCATAAAACCGCAGATTAAAAAAAGATAAATAAAGTAAATGAGACTCGTCTATTATATGAAGCTGCCTGTAAAAATATACATATGTATTTGATTTGCAATCAACTCTAATACTGATTTTTTTATTATTTTTAATAAAAAAGTAATTTGAAATTTATAATGGGAAAAAGTAAAAACCTCTAACTAGATTTCGTATTTAAAATTGTGGTAACTTTATTTATATGCACTTATACGAAAAATACAAAAATGACAGATGTTACTGTATATATTTAAGACGAAAGAAGTTTGGAAATCATAAGTTATTTTTTCCTCATGTTTTTAATATAGAATATGTACTTATTTGTTTTTATTGATAGTTGAATAGCTTTTGTGAGTACCCTCTGATCTACATAAAAACTTGCCCATGTGGAAATATAAATTTTTTAAAAACATAATTTTTATATAAGTATTTTCATTTTTTTTTTTTGGGGGGGGGGGGATTTTGCATGAATTTTTGTAAAGCTGATATCTTAAATCTTGCACTGATTATAATGAAAGTTTTGAACTTTTAGAGTAGGACAAGTTTAAAAACGCAAATATATTTAACAAAATACCAAAGTCATTTTTTCCCCAATGTTATTAAAATAGAATATTTATTTATTTATTTTCATTATTCATAGTTAAATGGCTGTTGTGATTATCAAGTGATGTATATGTAAAATTGCCTATGTGGCAATATATTTTTTTATATTTTCATTTTTTTTTGGGGGGGGGGGGATTTTTGCAATTTTCGTACATCTGATATTTTAAATCTTTTTCCACATTCAACCGAGTATAATAAATATTTTGAACTTTTAGAGTAGGACAAGATTATAAAATATATATATATATATTTATCTATGTACCTTAAATGCCCTTAATAGCGAACACTTCGGGACCGCGGAATTTGTCCAATAATTGGAGATGTCTACTTTTTTGAGGTAAAAATATACAAATATCTATGTCTGCTGATTAAAAAAGTATTCGTTAAATAGAGGTGTTCGCTATTCGAGAATGTCCATTAACCTCCACAACGGATACTCCCGAATATCGGACATCTCAATTTAGACAACTATAATGCAGGGTTGCGTTTTTTGCAAAAGTACTTCTTGATTAAAGAAAGGGCAAACTGGGAAGTGCCCCGTCCCCCTACGACTGTAAGTGCCCCCAAATTTGATGTGCAATATTTGTAAAGCTTATATTTTAAATCTGTTTCGAAATTGTACTGATTATAATCAATATTTTGAACTTTTAAAGTAAAATAAGGTTAAAAACAAAATAAATTTTAAAAAATCTAATATTTAGATAAATATTTTTTGTTTTTTAAACTTGTTCTACTCCTGAAGTTCAAGATATTGATTATAATCAGTACAATGTCGTAAAAGATTTAAATTATCAACGTAACGAAAATTGTATACCAAAACTGAGAGCACCAAAAAAATCAGGCTATATTGGGGGGGGGGGGGGGGGCAGGACCACAGCCAAATATTTTTCCAGGATTCAACGTGGTCAAACATGGCTACGTATGATGCTTACAAAAAAATGGATGCGATTCAGACGTTTGAAGTGTCTGAAATTCAGACGCAAAAAGTGTCTGAAAAAATTCAGACATTTTAAAATGTCTGAAAATTGAACACTCCATTTCAGACACTTAAGTGTCTGAATTTCAGACATTTTAATTTAGAGTGCATTTGTTTGTGAAAAAATAAATTTAAGAGTAAATGTTCTGTATTCATTCGAAACTGGAAAGTCTTCCAAATTAAACCCCTCAAAAATCATTCAGAATATCTTTAAAGACAAATATATGTGTAAATATCTTCTATTATTATAATTAAGGTGTCAACGATTTTAATCAGTTGATTTAAATCAGCGATTAAATCGTGATTTCAATCAATTGATTTAAAATAAAAATCATTGATTAAAATCAAAATTTTTCTAAATGTTTAAAATGACATAAAAAGTATTAAAATCCAAGATGAACATAATTTGGAATGTTCCTACAGGTATTTTGACTTATGAATACACAAAAAAAGCTTTAAATAGTTGTTTCTAAGCTTAATTCCTGACTGTTGTAAAAAGTTACAGTAAGTTTATAAAAAGCCTAGTTTTTATCTAACATAACTTAAAAGGGATTTCATTTTAAAATGATATTTAAATCTAATAAAACTTGCAATGTCATAATTTCCTTTTAGCAATCAAATTATTCATTCTTTTATATAAAATAAGCATAGCAAGTATAATAAATTTTTGCAAGTAAAAGAATAAAATAGCCAGAATCTTATTTTCTCTTTCTATTTGGAATAATAAATTTATAGCACATACTGGAGATAAAGAAGAATTAAAGAATGATATCGACTGAACCGCTATTGTAAAATAATGTATAAGAGAAAAAGAACCAATTGGTATAAAATTTTAAGTACAGCAAGAGCTTCTTCACTAAAGGCTGAAAAATATTGTTGTTTTTTCATTTTTGAACTCATTTACACGAAATAAAAATTGTTAGGGATTAAAAAGGCAGCAAAACTATTTGAAAAACTGAATGCTGATGATCCACACTGAGTGCAAATAATGCTATTGTTTAATGTTTTGAGGATTTCAGATATAACTGGCTATTCCTTATATTTACTCTATATGTGTGTATGAATGGGTTAAAGCATTTCATATATGATATCTGGAGGGTTAGCATATGCATGCATGTGTGTAAGTCTAGATTTAGGCGATTAACAGTATAAATACAAAATGAGCTGCAAATGATATTTGTTAGTTTTGTTATTTGTGCTACTAACTGATGAAATTACTTATTTGCAGTTTTTATTAATTATGTGATTACTTAGTGCTTTCTCTAGGTAATTTTTTTAGCACGTCACAACCTGCCCCTTTTGAAATTGGCAAAATGTACCCTGTCTTTTAAAAAAATAATAAAATTCACCTGTTGTTGTAGGCAGAGATTTCTTGAATAAAACTTCCAAATTCCACAGTATTTCTAAATCTATGTGCCCAAGACCTTGAAAAAATGATAGAACTTTATTTCTTTAGAAAAAAAAATTAAAACATATTGTTATTTAAATGTATTTTTCAATTTGTAATTCGTAAAATTGTTAAAATTAATTACACTTTATTTATCTTACTAAGAAACTATGTACTTTTTTTTCTCTTGTATAATTACTAAACACATTACTAATATTTCCTCATGAAATAGTGCCCTTTTTGGAACTAACATCCTGCCCCTGTTTCTTTCTAGATTGAGTACTAAACTATTAATTATCATTTTAGGAATTAAAGCATAAAAATGTATATTATGTTCCTAATTACAGCGTTAATTGTTTAGTAATTTAAGTGTAAATATCACCAGTATTTAATATAGTTTTACATAATTATTCCAAAATATTAATGTAAGTACATAACATTATTTTATGCTACTAACTATAATGAAACTACTAATTTGCAGTTTTTATAATTTATATAATTACTAACTAAAAAAAAAAAAAAAAAAAAAAAAAAAAACCTAACCCTGTGGCTATACGATGCATGAAGGATCAGGACCTACAGTGTCCAACTTTGTTTACTTGACCCTGGGACCCGAGGTGCTATGCAGCATATGCCAGGTGATCAACCCAACGCGAGACCCTCGGTGTTTAATCGATCCCGTTGGATGAAAGGTTGAGTGAACCTTGCCCAGCCGGGAGCGGAACTCGCGACCTGTAGGGTGGCAGACAGGCGTGCTGATCACCACGCTACTGGGCTTATAATTACTAACTAATAATTATAATTTTATTAAAGTGTTAACAGTAAGTCACAGTAAGTAACAGTACATGTTAAAGTGTTAAGTGTAAAAACACAGATTATGTTATGAATTAGAGTTTTAACTGTTTTGGAGGCCTAAAACTCTTAGTAGCTATTCAGTATTTGAACGCTGGGGAAAAAATCATAAAAATCCGATTTAAATTTTAAAAAAATCTGAAATAAAAAAATCCGATTTTTTTATTTTTAAAAAAATTATGAATTTTCATCCGATTTTGGAAATTCTTCCAAAATAAACCCTTCAAAAATCATTCAGAATATTTTTAAAGACAAACATGTGTATAAGTATTGGATTAATATAATGTTTTACAATTCATCCGAATCTGGAAACTCTTCCAAAATAAACCCCTCAAAAATCATTCAGAATATTTTTAAAGACAAATAAGTATTCGACTATTATAATATTTTACAATTCATCCGAATCTGGAAAATCTTTCAAAAAATACCCCTCAAAAATCATTCAGAATATTTTTAAAGACAAATATATGCATAAGTATTCGATTATTATAATAATTTACAATTCGTCCGAATCTGGAAACCCTTCCAAAATAAACCGCTCAAAAATCATTCAGAATGTTTTTAAAGACAAATATATGTATAAGTATTCGATTATTATAATATTTTACATAGTTATACTATTTTTTTAGACGGGGATAAAAGTTTTGAAATGATAAAATTTATTTTCAAAATGTTATTCAAATATTATATCTTTAAAATATTTTTCATTGTTTGTTATTTTAAAAGAAATTTTTTAGAGTATTTAAATTTAGCAACCGTATTAACATTTGCTGTGCCACATTATGCAAATCTTTAAACTCTACATGTGAATTCATATTAACGAAATTTTATACACTACAATTCATTAGTTAGAATATATTTAATTAAATCACTTAATTTGATAATAAACTATTGAAATCTAATTAATTTAATTTTATAGAATTAATTATAAAATTCTATTAATTATTAAAATATATTACTTATAATAGCCTGCTTATAAAGGCCATACAATCGTAATAAATTTTGTATTCATGCATTTTTGCAGAAGAGTGCAACTTCTATTGCAACAAGGTCTGAATAATTATAAAACGTGTTATAGTTAAACGCACATAATTTGCCACGTTTAACGCAGAATTTCCGACTTGTTATTATTTATTTTTAAGTTTTTCCCTCAGTGCTGAAAAATGTTAGTTTTAGACATTAATTCAAATAAAAATTGCATTAGAAAATACATATAAAAGTTTAAAACAATCAAATAAGATCCCAAACAGCCAATAAATAGGATTTCAATACGAATATGCCATTTATTTATTTTTTAAGTTAATAATTTCTGTAGATCCTTAATATATTTCGTGAAAAAAGACAGCAGATCTTCCTTTCATAAAAACTAGCGCTGCTCAAATTTTATTCCAATCGTTTCTTATTGTCGCCGTGAAAACAGCGTGTCACAAATCAACTGCATGTCACATAAATTGTCACTTACCTACAAGCCGAAAATAAAAGAAAATAAATTTCATTCCATCTAGTAAGATTTGGCAAAATATATTGAAATGCATTAAAGGGTGGCGCAAAAAGAATTCCTTGTGATCCGTGAACTTGCAAGAAACTGTATCGCCACAGCAGTTTAATTTATCCATACCTCTTGCACGGATTCTAACATTGTTCATTCGTTCCTTTTCTCTCCCCTTTTCTTGATAGGATTCAGTGAAAATAAATATACCGAACAGTGTAGGGGGCGTCAATAAATGATCCAATGGATGCTGAGATATAGTCCTTCCATGGTACAATTCAGATTTTTTATTAATGTTATTCTTCTTAAATCAATCTTAACTGCTTACTTTATAAAATGCAGAACTTTATATTTATTTGTTAGAAAAAAAATTGTGGTGAATGAGCTGATTTTTGAATTTATGTTAAATGTCGAGAAATAAATAATGTTGAATTCCTTGAGTTGAATGCATTTGATGTAACGCTTATCGAACTGTGAACAGAATGTAAGAATTAACTGTTGCATATATATATATATATATATATATATATATTAAACGTTGTGGGGTAAGACCGTACAAAAACATTTTTTTTTATTGTTGAATTCAAATGCTTTCTTCTTTACAAAATCCAAAGAAACCTTAAAAAGTTAAACAGAAAATATGCATTTCGAAAATTAATTAAAGAATAAATGTAGTTGCTAAATTCTCAAATGCCTATTAGGACCATTTCATGAAAAACGGATAAAATGTCCTACTCGTGACACTTACATAAATACCAATATCTATTGAGTTATAAGTTGTTAGAATATAAACTATACATTAAAAATTACAAAAAACAATAGATTTTCATATTAGCTTTCATGAAAAACGGACAAAATGTCCTGCACGTGACATTTACATAAATACCCATATCTATTAACTTATAAGTTGTTATAATATAAACTATACATTAAAAATAACAAAAAAACAGTAGATTTTCATATTAGCATGCTTATAAGGGCCATTTCATGAAAAACGGACAAAATGTCCCGCATGTGACACTTACATAAATATCCATATCTATTAACTTATAAGTTGTTATAATATAAACTATACATTACAAAATAACAAGGGGAAATCCAGGACAATTGGCGTGGCTTCAATGTAATCGAAATGGGGAATTTTAACAACAGTAGCATTGAACCCTGCTTTAACGTACAGTGCGGTGCCACCAGAAGAACGGTTGCCATTAGGAGGTATGTCTACATAGAATAACTCTTAGTTGGCAACCTTAAAAAAAGTAACTGTGACAAAAATCTGATCAATAATAGCAGATGTATAGATGAATAGCAAAATTCAAAATAGACAGCGAATAATACTCGTATATAACGAAACTTAATAAAATTATTACGAAAGCTTTCGATATTTGGATGCAGTTCAAGAATTACTTTTAATAGCTCCGACAGCAGGTATCTGCTTTATTTAAAAACATTCTTTCGATAAAAGTATCTTCTCATCTTTAAAATTCTCTTTAGTAACTCTTTTTAAAACCCAACTTTTTTTCGGTACTCTTAAAAGTATTAAAAAATCAATTATTAAAAAAATATATATACTCTGCAACCCAATTTTAATTAGTTCTAGTCATTTTTATACCTTTATCATAAAAAAAAAGGTTAAGCTAAATCTGCTAAATCATTTTAAGGAATTTTGAAATTCATTTAAACTTTCATAGAATCTTATTCCATTTTACAGAAAAATACTATAGATGAATTAAACAGCAAAAATACTGCAAATGCAAATGTCGGGGTTAATAGTTCAAGGTGCAGCTTTTTGGCATATTTTTCCATAAAAAGATCAAACTAAGCAAGATCTTACTTTTTTATAAATAAATTTATTGCCAAATCTTGTTACATTTTAAGGAAATCCTTGATAAAGATTACACTGTCCACTCACGTGAATTGGACGGGATCAAACCACTGAACTTCAATTGTTTCTTTATTCATGTAAGTATGGTACAAAATGTAAGCAACGTACCTCATATGTGAAAACTTACATTATTGATAGCGAATAAAGAAGAAGATGATAAATAAAGAAACGCTTTTTTCATTTTTCAAAGTAAACTAGTCGGAGCATAAACATTTCTAGAGCCCAAATGTGAAACAGGGTAACTGAAAAAAGGAAGCTTCCAGATATTCAAAATTCATGGTTTCTAAAGAAAACTATAATCAAAACTGTTATGATTGCTACCTCAGTTAATTTATGTGCAAAATGTTTTGTCTGATAGATTTTATTTTATTCCACTGGTGTGCAAAGAACCTTCATTATTAAAATTCCTATATAAAATTTATCTTTGATTATAAAGACATATACTGAATAAAAAGTAAATCTTGCACTGTAATTGCCGATGTATAAGCCGCGACTGAAATAAGTCTAATTCAAGCCAGAAATTTAATTTAATAAATGAAGTGAGCACCAAGTAAAATAAAGTTAATTTTTATAAAATAAAATTTCTTGTCGGAAATACATTTATTTGAGCCGCAGCTTATAAGTCGGAAATTATGACACTTTTAGAAGGTTGTCAGGATACATTTAAACAGTTTTACATGAAAATCAGAAATTTTTTTTTAAAAAATATCAGTTACCATGTTTTACACTTGAGCTCTTTAATTATAAAATCAAAATTAAATAATTATTTAATTAAATCATTTTTTTACAAATCATTAATATATTGCGTGGCTTTCAAATTAAGAAGTTGAAATTAATTAAAGAAAAACAATGCTTTGAAGGTATATTTCAACCGTTGGAGTTACAATTAAAGTAGGCCTTCGTTAATTTAAAATGAAAGTGAATGAATAATAAGTGCTTTGTTTCATTATTGCTTCAAAAAGATATTTTCTTACTGTCTTTCATCAATTAAGTAGTACTGACAATTACATGGAAATCTGGAAAAAAAAAAAAAAAAAAAAAAAAAAAAAAAAAATCAAAAATGTCAGTTACCATGTGTTACATCCGAACCCTTCAATTTTAAAATCAAAATTAAATCGTGACTTCCTAATTAAGATGCTGAAATTAATTAAACAAAAGCAATACTTTGAAGGTATATTCTAACCAGTGGAGCTATAATTAAAATACACCTTCGCTAATTTAAAGGGAAAGTCAATGAATAATAAATGTTTTGCTTCATTGTTGCTTCAGAAAGATATTTTCTTTCTGTCTTTCATCAGTAAGTACTGGCAATCAGATCAAAATAAGAAAAAAAAATCAAAAATTTCAGTTGCAATGTGTTACACCCGAGCCTTTCAATTATAAAATCAAAATTAAATCAACATTAGATTGCGACTTCCAAATTAAAATTTTGAAAGTAATGAAACAAAAGACAATACTTTGTATAGGTATAGTGTAACCGTTCGAGTCATAATAAAGATAAGCCTTCGCTAATTTAAAGGGAAAGTCGATGAATAATAAGTGTTTTGTTTCTTTGTTGCTTCAGAAAGATATTTTCTTGCTGTTTTACATCAATTAAGTACTGGCAATTACATGGAAATCAGAGAAAAATCACAAATGTCAGTCACCATGTGTTACACCCGAGCCCTTCAATTATAAAATCAAAATTAAATCAAAATTAGGTTGTGACATCCAAATTAAAATGTTGCAATTAATGAAAGAAAAGATAAAAATACTTTGAACGTGTATGTTATCCATTGGAGATATAATTAATATAGGCGTTCCCTAATTTAAAATGAAAGTCAATTAACAGTAAAGTATCAGATATCACGTAATTAACATTAGGTTGAGACTTCCAAATAAAGATGTTGAAATTAACTAAACAAAAAACAAAACTTTGGAGGTATATTGTAACCGTTAGAGCTGTATTTAAAATAGGCCTTCGCCAATTTAAAGGGAAGTCAACTAATTCATCAACTAATCTCACAAGTACTGGCAATGAAATCAGTCAAATTTACATGAAAATCAGAATAAAAAATAAAAAATGTCAGTTGCCATGCGTTACAATTGAGTCCGTCAATTATAAAATCAAACTTAAATCAGATTTGTGAGTTCCAAATTAGGATGTTGAAATTAATGAAATAAAGGAAAAAATACATTGAAGGTGAATTTTAAACATTGAAGTTATAATTAAAATAGGCTTTCGCTAATTTAAAGTAAAAGTCATTGAATAAGTGTTGCTTCAGAAAGATATTTTCTTACAGCCTTTCATCAATTAATCCTTTATGTACTGAATTGTGAATTCATAAAAATTTTATATTCTACAGTATTTTTCGTGAATTTTTGAAACTACATTAGAAGATTTACATAATCATGTAATAAAATTTAGAAGGATATCAGAAAGACTGAACGATTTAGAAGGATTAATTAAATTTGAATTTATAGGGATTTTGTGCAATATTTATAACCACACTCAAATCTTTTATTTTAAATATTTTTTTAGTATTTTGCAGAATTAGGAAATGCACAAATATAATGTTCTTGCAATAGAAATATAGAAATATTTCCGAATGGAAAAATCCACCCCCCCCCCCCCCACCTCCTTTCAACGCCAAGAAATCTGAAAAGCTGCAAAGGCGAAAGAAATCATCCTTTTAAAAACATTTTTGTTTTGTGTAGCCAATAAAGCTTTTGGAACAAAATAAAGTAATGCATCTAATTTTTAACTATTACTACTAATCGATATTACTACTAAGTAATAATATTGTTATTTAATTTACAGCTTTTTTTTTTTAACATAATTTTCATTAATGCTATTTTTAAATGTTTTCATATAAGACAAAATAGAAATCGTTCATGTTTACTGAATCATAAACTATCAAATGAAGAGCTAAGTGGAAGAACATGTTTTACAAAAATTACATTTGAAGAAATTTGATGTGAAAATTTTTGTTGTCAATTTTAATGATTTATCTTCTGTTTGTGTGTTTAAAATATTAACAGGTGTGAACTCCATGAAAAAATCTTATTCATATTTAATTTTTAAATATTAAAAAATATTAATATTATTTACATTATTAAATAATAAAATATTAAACATTAATGAATAAGGTCTTAAATCTTCAAGGCTAAATAGAATTTTGGTATTTTAGCTTTACTATGTGATAAAATAACTGATAACGCCTTCGTACAAAAGATAAAATAATTTTTAAGAAAATGTAGCATAATATGTTCTTCCACTCAGCTCTTCAAATATGAAATAGTATAGCAAGAACTCATAAAGATTAGAATACTGAATTTCAAATTTGAACTCCAAATTAAAAAAATAATAATAATAATAAAAAGTTTCAGCTTGAGTATTACTACTAATCGACAGTGTTGCCAGTGGGCTACTTTTTTTAAATTCAGATTTCTTGATTGGCACCACTTTTCTGAAATGGTAAAATTCCCCTTCTTTTCGTCTTAATTAATACGTTTATTAAATAAGGCGAATTTTACTATTTCTAAAAAGTGGTACCAATCAAGAATTCTGAATTTTAAAAAAGTAGCTCTCTGGCAACACTGCTAATCGATGTATTAAATGAATTTTATAACATGTTATTTTAATGGTACTTATAAGTACCGTCAGTAGATAAAGGGTTATTAACGGCACAATCTAAAATAATTTTTATTTATTAAGTTAAAATTTTGATTTTTTTTTTATGGTTAACCATGTTATTTGTAAACAAAATCACATGATAAAACTTTTCATGTATATATTTTTTTAATTTAAAAGTCATTAAAAAGTGGGGTAATTTATAATCGTCATAATTCGAAATATTATTAGTAGAATTTCAATTTTTTTTCATTTAAATAAACAGAAATATATAAGTTTTAATTTAGATTCAGCATTTTTAAAAATATTAATTTTTAAAAAAATTAAAAGTATTTAAAGTGAAAATTTAAAAAAAATGGTGTAACTTTTTTTTTAATCATATTTTCAAAAGTAAATATTTTTTTTCTAATTTGCTGAATCAAAATTAAAATGAAACAATTGAAAAAGACATGTTCCAAGTTTGAACCAATTATCTTTAACGGTTCTTGACTTATAACGATTTAAACACGAGAAATGGTGAAAAAAAGCCATCATGAAGAAAAAAGTTTTTTCACAAGAAATCGTTTTCATGACAACCATTGCTTGAAAGCTAGATTTTGAAAACAAACCAAAACGAAAAATTTAATATTTTCTGTTCTAATTAAGATAAAAACATAATTTAAACGTCATTTTAATCAGAAAAACACAGATAAATTTTTAATGCAATAAAAGTTTTTAAGAAAATTTGGAGATTTTTGTGTCCCGGACCCCCTTAAGTGCTAACAGTAAATGCAAAATGGATGCATTTCCTTATACGAATGAGTGTACCGCATCATTCTTATAAGGCCGTGCCAAGAAACCTGTTTTACAGGCAAGATATCCGTCATAGAGAAAGGCACATTAAAGTTGGAAAACTTGTTCAAACGTAAGATGTTGTTTGCTGGACTAATAAGTAAATGAATAAAATTGCACTGAGTAAACTTTTTCCTATGCAGTACAGTACAGGGCTTTCACTGGCTATTATTTATTATTATTATTATTATTATCATTGTTATTTTGTACTTCTCAAAACACAAAATCTTCGTTGTAAATTTGGACTAATCTTCAAGATAATTATTTTTGTTTAGAAATTGCAGTAAACAAAATTTTTAAAAAAGTTGTCAGTAGCAGCCCTTTATTTGTTACAAAAAAATTACAGTATTAATTATCAAAATAATAGAACTGGTAATGTCTTATACTTTTTGCTGATAATTTTAAGGAATTCAAAAATTACATATAATGAAAAATATTTAGCAAAAGACACCTTTTTAAAAGGAATTTTGAAAATTACAGTTTATATATATATATATATATATATATATATATATATATATATATATTCATTGATCTAAAATCACAAACTCATTGAGATAATTTTGTAGGAAATAATTGTTACATAGAGCCAACGATCTATAATTATGTATCTTTCTATTCTTCTTTGAAATTTTCAAATACAGTCAAACCTCGTTAACATGAACCTCAAGGGGAATGAAATTTTTGTTCATGTTATCCGTAGTTCATGCTATCAGTATCAAAAATTCTTGGTTAAAAATTTTTTTAGAAAAATATATAGAGAAGAGACTGGGGGCTAATGGGACATGGGAGCTAACCGGACAACAGCGTTTTCTCATAAAATATAACAGTAAATGTCATTTTTAGTATTATACAAGAACATACATTGAACCATTTTTTTTTCATTAGCTATTTGCAAAATAGGAAACAAGATATATTTAAGATTCAAGATGAGTTTTTTTTAATATTTAATAAATATTTGTTTTGGTCAACGATTAAATCAGTTTTTAATAATAATACCTTTTATAATGAAGCTTTTATACAATGTTCATTTTCAATCATATTTCGTATCAGAGATAAACAGTTAATTTACAATAAGCTTAATTGCAGTGGTAAAGGATTCATGGACAAATGTGGATTTCACATAGGGTCTAATGGGAGAAAACTTTGTTTTAGAATTGAGACATTTTTCTATTTTAATAATTAAACTATTATATTTTTTATTCATTCATAGAACGCTTACTACATTTCATATGAAAGTTGCAATACTAAACAGTAAATTTTCCACGTGTGAAGAAAGAAACAATACATAAAAATACTCCCTTTAGGTAGCACCCTTCCCTGATATTGGTGACATGTAGTTGGTGACACGTATTGTATTGTCCAAAATTGAGAACATTCTAATGGCACGTTTCTATCGCTCTAAAGAATAATCATTTTCATGAAGCTCTGACCCATTGTTTCCCAGGGAAAATGAGGCTTTCTCATTTTTCTAGGAATTTTCGTTCACGTTAAGCGTCAAAATCTGTCATGGGGGCGTCGAGAATTGTTCATATTTAGCGAAATTTCACGTTAACTGTGTTCATCTTAAAATGAGAAAAAACACTAGAATTCGTATTCCTTTTGACGGGGACAGTGGGAACTGTTCATGTTAAGAGTAATTCACGTTAAGCGTGTTCACGTTAACGAGGTTCGACTGTATATCATAATTAAAGTAGGATTGCATAAGATAAACTCACAAAATATTAATCGGCTAAAATTGTGGCATAATAAGTCTCCCATATCACTAAATATCTCTCGAATTACTGATTAAATATAATAATTATTATTATTTAATTTACAGCTGTTTCTGTAAATATAATTTTCATTAATGCTGTTTTTAAATGTTTTCATATAAGAAAGAATAGAAATTGTTCATGTTTACTGAATCGTCAACTATCAAATCTGAAATAGTATAGAAAGAACTCGTATACATTAGAACACTGAATTTCAAATTTGAACTGTAAATTAAAAAAATAATAATAATAATAATTTTAAAAAAAAGTTTCAATGTGATAGTTTAAGCAAGCGAAAAATTCAAATATGTCTGCAAAGATTCCTAATTACGAACAAATATTCATTATATAGGTATATGTTATACTAGATCCTAATACTGCGCCAATATATCCTTCATCGAAATTCTTTCGGAAATATTTCAGAAGAAATACCAAGAACTTTAAATACTGTCTTCACATTTTAAACATTCATAATAATCTGCACTAGTGCAGATATATTGGTTTTCCATTAGAGAAATTGATAATAAAATGGCGAAATATTTCTCACCAATATTGGTGCAATATTTTGAAAATATAAACATTTCAATATTAGAACAATATTTTATGCCAATATTGTCCAAAACAATTGTATCATTGCAATCAATATGGTTTTGGTGCTGATTTTAAAATTGCTCTTGAAGAAATGTAGAGACAGAATAAAGTCTAGGACGAATTTAATACACTTTAATAAATTTAAGTGTTTCAAAATTATGACTCTGGACATAATATTTCATTTTTTACTCCTTTTCCCATAAAAATGTTACGATCGAAACAAAACTCGAAAACATTTTGAAGACGAAAGAGAACCAGTACTTTAACACTTGTAAAAACTGCTTTTATGTTCAACCCCACACCAATAAGAACTTGAGTATTGCGTCTAAAATTAAAAAAGAGAAAAAGTAAAACGAAAAACTTTACATAAAAAAGCTAAGAATTGCTTTTAGAAACAGTTAGCTCTCTCGACTTGCGCATGCTTCTTACCCAAAAAGAGGAGGTTTATCGTTTTTTCTTCCAACGAATCGTCTGTACTGAGAGGGGGATCGTCTAAGATTGCAGACGACATATGTGCGCTCCCCAACCCTTTATAGAATGAAAACTCGTTATCACGGTAATTTTCAACTCCCCGATCGGCTGTGATTTCAAACGAGTTGACAGGATCGTTCTGCCAAAATTATCATCTGTTGGGGGCAAAGCTGAGTGAAATTATCGTCAATCGGGGGCGGTTGAGGGGCCGTTTGAAGTGAAATAGTGCTCTGGGAGACCGTATTGCATATATTAAGAGGAATCTTGGAGGTAATGTTCACTGCGGAAGTTGTTTATCAAAACGAGAACGATACAAATTGTAACCTGGTTGCCAAAGGCTGAAAATTTTAATATTGTTGAGTTTCAAAGCGCTATTTTAACAATTCTTAAAAGAGTAATTCTGATTAATTTTAGTTGAGTCTTGAATACTGTAAATGATATATAAACTTTTATGCATTATAATTATTTCATTTCCACGAAAGAAAACAATTACATATTATTTAAGCATTTTTAAAAATAAGCATTTTATTATCAAAATATTTTCTGACTAAAACAGACATCAACTATAAACCTGTTATTTATTAGAATTATTTCTTTAAAAGATATTAAATTTATAGAATCTTGTTTTTTGAAATTATCTGTATTAAGTTAGTAAATTTTTGTACTTAATTGCGAATACCAGCAAACGATAAGAAGCAATACTTTTAAACAATTGCATTTTCCCGAAATCAAATATCTCCAGTTTTTAAAGTAACAAATGACATTGATGGCAATAAAATCATTTGTAAAACGTATCCCTTTAATAACTTAACTATTGTATTACTGTAATGATTTAATCCATGATTTGGCTTTTTCTCTAAAACGTAAACGAATTCTTCGTCCATTTGATAAAGTGTCTGCAATTTCTCATTTTTTGTGTTTTATTATACTTTCCCGTACCTGAATTTAGCAACAGTTTGAAAACAACGGACGTGAATTATTCTTGCACATACCATCCTTCTCTATACAGATGCCGGTGAGCATGAAGGATTTGAAGTCTCGAACTTCATATTTTAAGAAGTCAATGAGAAACAAAAAGGCTTTATTAACCTCACTGACTCCTTATTAGATCGTGATCTGAATGCATTGTCGGTGTGGTCGGTCCTGGTTTCCGTATAATATGCTTAGTTTAATTTACTGATATCTTCTTGTATTCTTTCCTCAAATGTTCTAGCATTTTTAATTGTGAAAGTAACACGATCAAAATGCCAAGTATCTGGTATTTAGAATAATTCCTGTCTCTCGTTTATTTTCTCTCGCACCACCATCCACCGCTGTCTGCACATTGACGACAAACTTGTGATAAAATCTTTATCATGCAAAATGTGAACCAAAAATATTTTTCTAACAGTATTTTTTTTCCGGGGTGTTGAGTATTCTTAAACTGTCAGAAATCTAATTAAAAAATTTTTTACTTATATACAGTTTTCGAGCATTAATATAGGAGTATTATGGGATTATATTAATATAGGATCTGAATAATGTTATATCTTTCAATTCATGCATTTATTAAAATTTTCGACAAAATTTTAAACAAATGATTCAAGTAGTATAATCAGTGTACATTTCATTATACATTTAACCCTCTTTGATTTAAAAACAGCATTATGTTTCTATGTAATCACTACAATGTATTTATTTAAGCGACTGAGTGATTGCTACTTTTATTATTAGTTGTAAAGGCGTTGTTAGTAAGATATATAGAGCACTCCGATTATGGAACATTCCACAATTTAAATATAGATTTATTAGTGACAGACTGCAATCTCTTTCAGACAACGGTCAAAGCGCTGTTTACTATTTCTCTCGTATTTCTACCTTGATTTTTAGCCTCGATTTCGATCTCCAATTGTATCGTTTCATCATTCACAACATCTTATTGTTAAAAAACGACCTTAAGTCCACAGCTGCCACCTCGCAAAAATAAAACCTCGAAACCTCTCCGCCCTTAGGGGGCACCACCGTCCTTCTCTCCCCATCCTCCGAGTTTTCATAAAATATTTACGCAGTAGCGGCAGCAGCCTTCCCAAATAAATTAAGCCCGCTGCGCTTTAGCCACTGATAACATGAAGCCTCCAGAATTTACCCTTTATTTTATTTTATTTCATTCCCTTTTCCCCCCATTTTTTTTTTTTTTTTTTTTTTTTTTTTTTTTTTTTTTTTCACTATTCAAGATTGAGACATGGAGGAAAGTGAGGAGGTGAGCTTGGAGAGAGAGTATTCCCTGTTATTTTTATTTAGAAAGGCAGAAGTCGGAGAAAAAGAGGCGTTGATATTTTCTAGATTATTGCAATTGTTGCTTGGAAAAAGCGTTGTTTTCTTTCTTCTTTTTCGTGTAGCGTCTTCTTACGCGTCTTTTCTCTAAATATGCGGTGTGTTTTTCATCTCTCACCTTTATTTTATTTTTTTCTTTATCATTTGTTTGTGTTTTCGTTTCTATTGTGAGCGAGAAAAAGGGGGGAGGCGTTGTCATGAACAAGGGCGTCGGCACAAGCCTTTCATTTCGTTTTTCACATCTCATCGTTTCCTTTATATGTGTTAGTTGAAGATGGAACGATATTACATGAAAGAAACGATCCCAAACAGTCTGTGTCAGATTGCTGTACGGTTTTTCAATACTGAACTCAAAAGTTTTCGAGTTCTAATAATATGATAAATAGAATTGTAATCAAAAAGTATTGGGAGTTTAATTAAGAGAAAACTTCAATGCATTTTGTTTTTGTGTCATATATAATGCTGTATGTTATCTGCCTTATGAGTTTGGACTGAATCATTCAAACAGTTTCATTTAATAATTTTTTAGTAGCCTTCTTATTTTTTGGAAAAAAAGATTTTACAGCACTAGGCAAAATTACAAATAAAATGAGAATTAACATATTTTTGTAGCTATATTCGTTAGTTAAAAATGAATTTTGGGTTATGTTTATTTGAAATATCTGTAAAAAGCATAAAAATATTAAAACATATAAAATCGAAATAAATTATTTTAATTTACTAAAATGATACTAAAAGTAGTTACATGTGATTTAAAAGCTTAAAACCTTCGTATATATGGACGACTTAAAGATCTCCTCATTCCCTAATTAAGACTGTAATAACAGTCAAAAGCACTCGGGAAGTCAATTGTAACATCATTTTCGTATCTTACAATATTTTTAAGCTTTTAAAACCTATGTTACTACTTTTTGCAGATTTTTAGTAAATTAAAATAATTTATTTTGATTTTATACGTTTTTATACAGCCTCAAGGTAAACTTGACGTTCCGAAAATATAATATATTTTAATATTTTTATTTTATTTAACTGTAAAAAGCAATCAGTTATTTTCAAGAATTGCCAATATTAACTTTATTCCTACATCCCCCCCCCCCCCCCCAGTAAAGAGTAATGTTGTGGTGAAGAAATAAAAGAAATGGATTCAAATTAAAAGAAAAATAATAATAATATTCATAAATAAGTTTTCGAATCTCTCAAACAGTTCTGATTCGAAAGTTTAAAATACCGAATTAACCGAAAAAAAAATTATTAAAATATTTATATACAATTTTTATTATATACTAGCTGTTTAACCCGTTCTACGCATGGGAATTCATGAATTTAATTCTAAAACCAAGATTAAAAATATTTATTCGATTTAGAAAAGTATTTTTCTACTACTGTGCATTTTTTTAATGAAATTTAATTTACCATGTTGCTATGACAGAAGACGATAAAACGATATCTTTGGAATAAGGGAATAAATAGAATTTTAAACAAAATTGTTGATGTTTGTGATAAAATGTTTTTCTTTATTTAAAAAAAATGTAATAATTAAGCACTCTAATTATTTGCAAGCGAGGTAAAAGAATTAACGAATGCCCACGACAGTTTCTTAGTATTGCAGGGTGGCGTACGTAATATGTATATCTCACATTGTAGTAAACATTTAGAACTGGTTAGAACTTGCGCGATTACGGGTTGAATATAAAAAAAGGCAAAAATTTGTCCAAGAACATAAAATAAAAAAAGTCTATTTAAAATTTTCGAATTTTTTGCCCCAATCGTTCATGGGCCCCTTACCAGCAAACCGTGTGCCAAATTTCGTAGCCCTGCGCCTTGTGGTTTCCTAGTTTTTAAGGTTACATAGATACGCGAACGAATTTTAATAGGGTAGATTATAGATTTAAAATATATATATATATTTATTAGAGTTTTATAAAACTTTACTGAGTGAGCTTCGTAATTTTTATTCAGCCTACAATACTTCACATGTCTTGAATACATTTATCTCAAAAATATAATTAAGGAAGAAGTCGATAATACAATTAGTCTATTATATATTACAATCACTAGAAAATGCACCTACACCCAAACTGGAGCCAGAAAGAGGAATTTAAAAATTTCATTGTTAAAATAATTCTGCACTAAAAGTATGCTGTTGGGAAGCGCTTATATACTTGCGAAATCAGTTTAATTTTTTAATTAAATATAAAAAGGAAAGATTATGTATTTCTAAAATTTAAGAAAGTGAGAGTTTCTAATTGTGATAGAAATAGTAAGATTTTATGTAAATCATGGGTGGGACAATAATTTTTTTTTCCTCCACCATAAGAGCAAGAAAAAAGTGAGGTTGAAAATATGAGTAACTTAATAAATAAATTATAAACCTGAAGAATTGGTTTACGAAACGTTGTACTAATACTTTATGGAGAGGTAACATAATTGACTAACAAGAACATTTTGCCCATTGGTATAATAAATACTTAACACATATTAATAATAAAAAGGTTTATGTTTTACTTAATAATGATTTGCTTCTATCTTTAAAAATTCTGTATGTCTTTAAAATAAAAATGCAATTATAATAATAACAATAACAACAACAACAACAACAATTATAATAATAATAATAATAATAATATTAATAATAATAACAATAATAACAATAATAATAATAATCGATCCACGTGAAAGTAGAAAAACATTTGACCTAATTATTACATGCATGAGCTCAACAAAGGAGTCGAATTTAGGTGAAAACCACTCTCAGAATACTGAAAACCTGTTTTATACTTATACAAAAAAAATACACTTGTTGGTCTTTTTATGGATAATCATAGTTTAATAATACTTCTACATTAAATAAAGTTATAGCAGTCAAAAACTGACTTGGTGTCCTTTGAACTATGTTATATCCGCTATAGTTATTTTGTTGATTGTGGTTTCATCAATTTCAGTCCCCTTTTTATAGCATTAAATTCTCAAAATTGGTAGTCATCATCGGCATCTTATTTTTCTAAGGTGTTTTGCAATTTTAACTAATGACGTATGAAAATCCAAACTGAAACAGACCCTAAACTTAAAATGAAACGTAACAGTGCCTCGTATGCTTGCAGAGGAGAAGGAAGAACCGTCTCTCTTTGTCTGGATTTTGAAAATTTACTTTCATTTTGTTTATTTTTGGTAATGTCAAAAAAAAAAAAAAAAAAAAAAAAAAAAAAAAAGGCGGAGTTTTTTCCAACAAATTTCTTTTTTTTTCCGAGGGGGGAGGTGGCGAAGATTTTAATTAAGATCAAAGGATATTTATATATAATAATAATCATCATTACAAAGTTATAGCCAAAAAAAAAACTACTTTCCGTTTTTTACCTATGCTTCTTAGCTAGTTTCGTATACACAAAAATATATATTAATTAATTCCTGTTTCAATATGTGCTAACGGAATTTCGCTTCTAAATTATTCAGAAATTGTACATTCGTGTGTATATTCGTACGCTTGCAGAAGACAAGAAGGGAGGGGAGGGGGTCTTTCTTTGTTTGAATTTCGCAAATTTTCTTTCATTTTGTTTATTTTTGAAGATGCCGAGGAAAAAGTGGGTTTTTTATACCAACCAAGTCCTTTTTTCCCGGGGAGGAGGAGGGGTAGGGCGGGGATTTTCATTAAGCTTAAAGGATTTTTATATGTAATAACCTTATCTTTATCCTTTTCTTACAAAGTTCTAGCCTCCCCCCCCCCCCCCCGGATAAAAACTTACCGTTTTCTACCCTATGTTTCTTCGCTGGTTTCATGTGCAGAACTATATTAATTAATTCCTTTTTCCAAGGTTCGTACGGGTCCCGTTATTTTCCAGGTGAAATATTAGTATTTTTTTTTATAAGAAAATAACTAGAGTTGAAACGCGCGAAATTTTACATTATTTAAGGAGAGATCTTGTATAAGAAAATGCTGGTACCTAAGATTTTCTAAATCTGGAAATTTCAGGAGCCGTACGAATCCTGGTTTCAATAAGTTCTAACGGAAATTCTCAAAAAGCATTTGTAAATTTATAAATTATTCAGAAATAGTATTTTCTTTCTTTTTTTTTTCTGGAATAATTAAAATTACTTATTTTTTATAACAATAGGAATGATAAAATATAAAACACCACCAATAAAACAACATTCCTATAAGAGATAGCAGCAAAATCTCTTTGAATGTATAGTATATCTAAAATCTCTGCTACGATAATTATTCAAGGCAATAAATTCTAATAATTTCTCTTTATTTCGTTTCAATGACACTTTACTTCACGTTACTTCAGAGATTTCTTTGTAAATGATATGTAGTTCTGATCACAACAGTCTTTTGTACTGTTTTTTGGTAATAAGTTGGTAACATAAAATCTCCCTTTTAAAGCGAAACATTCATTTTTCAATATAAGTGTGTTTTGAAAATTTAATATCTCTCATATAATGCCTGACTGGCTAGAAATAGATAAATTATTATAAGAATTTTCTCTCTAAACTTACAATTTAAAAAATAAAAAAATCCCTGCATTATTATGAAAAATGAATCAGCAGTATGAAAAAATATTATATGTATTATGATCAATTTAACGTGCTTGAAATTTCGCATTAAATTTATTATTGAAAATATCCCCAAAGTTTAAAGAGTTATTTGAACATAAAGATATGCATTTCAATTGTTTGAAACACTTATTTTGAGTTTAAAATATAAGCAAAATAAATGGACGTAAGCAAAATGTGTAAGAGAAGGTGAGAAAAGCAATCATAGCAAATAAATACAGTAAAAGGAAGTAGTTTGAAAGTAAATTTAATTTAATATTGCTCTCCTATGTTAGTTGAATAAAAATACTTTGTCTTAATTTATCGATATGTCCGAAATGTAGGCGTTTATGCATGAGAACGTGAATTATTAAATAAATTACCCCTATAAGCAGTGTTCCTTTTTATTTAAGTGCAATTCAAATTCTAATAATGAAACTTAAAGAAAAATTGAAAAGAGATTGTAACTCAATTATAATATATATTGAAAATGAAGAATAAGGGCGAAAATAAGGTTTCGCAATTGAGGTACCAAAAAAGAAACAAAAAATGTGTTGAAGAGAGACGACCTTCCTAATAAAAAGGTTTCAATGACCGAGGCACATCTTTCACTAATTAGTTACATGGTTCTTTTAGCAATAATACTAGACTTTAAAAAAATCACAGGAGGGCAAAATACTAGATCATAAAAAGTATAGAATATAGGAGACCCCAAAAATATGGATAAATCTTTCTTTCGAAGTGGAGGGGGGGGGGGGGGGTCTCAAAAATGTGATGTGAATTGAGAAACGCAGAGGGGGGGGGGCAGAACGCCCCTTGACTTAAATCCGCCCCTACCCCCCTTTTTAGGAGAATCTGTGTGAGCTCTTGCACCCCGTTCTTTGGATTGGCCGCGTTCCGACCGTACTCATATGCATGCAAAATAACGGGAAAGGCAAAGGGGGTTGGGGTAGCGCTCTCTCTCTGTGAAGAGTGTATATGCATCTGAAAGAGTCTCGTTCGAATTTATTCCATAAGCTGGGAACAAAATTGAAATTCCGTTGTCGTGCATGTGAGATTCCAGGATGCTTTTCCTCTTTTCCATATTGCTCGGCTTTGCACCCCCACCGGGGCCCTCCTTTTTTTTTACTTTTTACGACAGACAGGAACCTGTGCGACCCTCCCAGTTCGCACTAAACTAAAAAATAAAATTGACAGAAAAATAAGTGAATTTCTGAGCAAGGGGGTGTATGAATGATTGAGTGAAGTTATATGATTACCACTGCTATTTCCTCAGCGCTGGCATGGATATGTGTGTATGTGCT
Source organism: Maratus speciosus (assembly GCA_963932465.1). Lineage (NCBI taxonomy): Eukaryota > Metazoa > Arthropoda > Arachnida > Araneae > Salticidae > Maratus > Maratus speciosus. The sequence goes on along the minus strand of OZ010790.1, from coordinate 125,981,368 downwards.
TTAACATATATATACGGGACGTAAGTTATATATATATACTTATATTTTTGCATCTGAAATGGATCTGAGTTTCTCGTGTGACGCATATGTCGAGACATGTAGACAGGTGATGCGAATACGTTTCTTCGACCAGGCTAAAAAGAGTTTCAAAAAGTTTGATGTAAATCTCTCCTTCTATATTTTATTATTTTAGAAACATAAGATTGGAATTTCAGGCTTTTAGCACGAATTATTGATAATTTCGTTTATCGCACAATTAGCATCTGAATAAGAAAGTTTATAAATATAAAAAATAAAATAAAATTACCACAAAAAAATATATTTATAAAATACATCATAACATATAATATTTATGACGTACTTAAAAAGGTTTTTTTCTTAATAGTATTGAGCTTTATATTCATTCAATATTTAAGAAATTTTCTTGAAAAAGAATATTAACCCATTGCGCTCAGTCGCTGTTAGCGGATGTACGTCACTTGCCACCAATGTTGCCACATAAGAAAGATTTTTTTTTTTTTTTAGATCATTTTGAATTCACACCACAAAAATTTAATTGATAATTTTGCTTTACTTTATTTATGGGAAATCCATCGTTTTGTAAAGTAAAAATAAGAGTTAAAACTTTCTGATGAGAATGTCGAATTACAAAAATCAGCCAACGTAATAACGTAAATAACCAAAATAGCATGACGTACGCTGCGTACGTCACAGAGCGCAAGAGGTTAATACCGGGTGGCCACTTACTCTGACCTCCCTGTATATCGTACTACTCAGTGTAAAGGCTTCAAGACATAATATTCAAGACATGCTATTCAAGACATAATGTGGAAATGGATTACACACACACACACACAAAAAAAAAAAAAAAAAAAAAAAAGTTTCAGAAACCCCGATGGTGGCACTTTACAACAGTAAAAAAGGAAAAAAGACAAAAATAGTGATAAAAAACACATGAAAAATAAACTTTTTCGGTTTTAATTTCTATTGCCTTAATAGAAAAAAAAAATAAGCTCAAACTGCCATTGTAACTGCAATTTCACTTTGTAAGCACTAAACTTTCCATAAACCCAAGGTTTTCAGCCATGTTCTGGTACAAAAGAGGATAAAATCTGGGGAGAAGGTTATTTCTCCTGCAACATTTCAATAATGACAAAGCAACCAGTCATGCGTTTCAGACAACCTGGCCATTTTGTTCTCCGGATCTTAATCCGTGTGATTTTTTCCTGTGGGGCACTTTAAAAATTTTGTTTATCGAGGACTTGGCATATCTGAAAGAAGTTATCACTCTACTTGTGAGAAGCATCTCAGTCGATTAGTTAAGATCTGCAGTTGAATAAGCTGTCCACAGACTGCAGATTTTACATCTTCATGAAGAAAACCACGTTAAACAGCATTCCGTACGTAGATAAGGCCCTTTTTTACGTGAATACATAGTAAGTTCAAATAAAGTTTGTAGAGATGCAACTTTTCAGCGTATGACCAGTTGTAGATCGCCATCTATCGATGTATTCTGAAACTTTTTTTTTTTTTTTTCACGTAATTCGTTTCCCCATGACTTGAATAGCATGTGCACAAAATTTGAAGGTCATACACTGAGTAGTTCGATATATAGAGAGGTCGAAGTAGTGGTGTTTTAATTAGGGCCACCTTGTATACATCGGGTTTCTAAAATGAATTGATTATTTTAAAATTGAATAACAAGCTAAAGCTAACAGCTATCAAAGGTATTCTTGCAGTTATTCATGTGCGGAGTTTCGGTAGTATGCTTCCCTTATTTAGTACCAGATATCACCGACAGATGACTCTTTGCTGTCTCAAACTGTAAATATGCTCAAACTAATTAATAAACATGGATAAAAACCCATTCAGTTTTTACCCTTCATTCTTATTAAATGTTGAAGCAAGAAAAAAAGGATGTCTGTGTTTCGAAATTATCAAGTTATAAGTTATTTTAAATTACAGTTTGAAAGTTATTATAGGTTGAAACAGTTCAGCGCCATTTGTCGGCGACATTTGGAACTAAGATAAGAAGGAATATTAATCAACAGGAAGGTATGTAATATTAAAAGGAAGAATTTTTGAAGGAAATATAATCTTCTTTGATAACCTGTCACATGATAAGTAGTCAACAGCGACATGTGGTGTTTCCCGTGAAAAGATAGGGGAGACCCCGGAGATTGGAAGGAAGAAAGTGTAGTAAGAGGGCAGGGTGAGGTTGAGCAGAATCTGTTGAGAGTTGGAAGAGAACAGTGTTGTTCGTGCTGTGAGCACAGTGTGTTTTTTTAGAGAAGCATCTTGTAGTTGAAGCCTATTTGTGTGCCGAGATTTCGGATGGACCTGTGCGGTCGTAAGTATTGGATTATCCGTGCTGTGTACGGTCAAGAGAGACGGGTACAGTGTATCATAGCGTTATAACCTAGTGCGTTGATAGTATCTCAAAGTGTAATTTGAAGTAAGTCTGCTATATCCTTGTCTGTAAACGGGAAGGATTTTTTGAAATATGTAAATGTATCATAAATAAATGTTCAATTCAATATTTATTTTAAGTGTCCTAGTGAACTCATTCTCGAACTGACATAGCGCCCGGTATCACGCTTCTATACCGTTGGTGACAGCATATCAGTCAACGATATAAAAAACCTATACACTGTAAAAAATAAAAAATAAATAAATAAATAAATCTCTAATTCTACAGATGTAAAGTTAAAGAAATCTGTATGCTTACTAAAATTTGATATGTACACTGTAAAAAAATAATGTAAAACTACAAAACTAGTTTTTGTAAAGCTACAGAAATCTGAAAGAATCTACTAAAATTACTGTAATCTTACTAAAATTTTATCTGTAACCCAGGTTATAGTTACATAAAAAATTCTAGGCATCCCAGTTTCCTAAAAAACTCTTAGTAACCTTACATATCTTTTTATTTATGGTGCAAAGGTGTATCTGTTACATGGATTTTTGTTGTTGCCGTTACATAAAATGTTCTAGGAATCCCAATTTCCTAGAAAAATTTGAGTAACTTTACAGATTTTTTTTTTACTGTGTAATATACACATTTACGTGTTGTGAAGTGGAAGTGGAGTAATATATATCACAGACATTATGATTGAAACGGATTTTTTTTTCTTTTTATATAACTTTACTTTAGGTTAATTTAAATTTACATAAATTTTTAGTAGAACTCACGGGTTAAAATAAATGGAAAGTAACATTCATAATTTGAGTATTGTAATTTGAAGAAAATTGTTAGTGATCCTCGGTTTTTTGGAAAACTGTATAAAGCATCTATAAGGCAAATAGAATATCTATGAAAAGAAAGAAATGAATAAAATTATAAGTTACTCTGCCGAAAAATAATAGAAGTAACTTTAAAGCGAAGAAAATTTCGGTAAGTTTTAGAAAAGGTTTATTATCAACTTTTTAAACATTATGACAGAAGCGAATTATTATTATTATTATTATTATTGTATAATTTTACTTTGGGTTAATTTAAAATTACATACAATTAAACTTAGATAAAGTTTTAATAGAATTCACGGATAAAAACAAACGAAAAGTAATATTCATGAGTAGTATAATTTGAAAATAATTATTGGTGATCCTCAATTTTTGGAAAACTGTATAAAGCGGCCATAAGGTAAAGAGGGCATCTATGAAAAGAAAAGAAATGAATAAAATTATAAGTTACTCTCTCGAAAAATAATAAAAAGTAAATTTAAAACACCGATACGAAGAAAATTTCTGTACGTTTTAGAAATAAAAACAGCAAAACGACAATTTGTGTGGAGAACTTTTTTTGTAGTCAGAGAATTTCGAAGTAAAGATAATTTACTTTAATGCTTTAGCTTGAATTCAAAGAAAGGACTGTTTACGACTGCAAAATATCAAACAAAGGGAATTTTTTTCAACCTCCTTGAAACTCATTTTCAGGTTTCTGCAAATGGAAAGAAGCAGGACAAAGCGTATAGTAATGGGGGGAGACGATGTTTAAATAGAAGTAAAGAATTTTTAGTTCTGGGTGAACAGTCAATTAGATGGTTCGGCGAGCTGTGTTTAATGAGAATTTGTACAAAGGAAAACGGTGTATACATTAGTGAAGAGGAATTCAAACGTAATGTGATCAGAAAATTCTTTTTGTAAAATTAGATGAAAAAAAAAATATACAAAATATATATATGGAACGTTTGGCAGCATAAGATAACGATAATTTCATTCAACTAAAATTTTTGTAGTTTTTACAGAATTTTTTAAGTCGTGTAATTGTATTGTAGACAAATTCTGTGATTTTCTTTACAATGTTTCATTAATTTCTCTTTTTCAAAGAGGAAAAAAAAAAAGGGAAATAAAGAAAAAAAAAAGTTGTTTGACTAATTTTAACTAAATTCGTTTACTTATAGTATTCCATACTAAAAGGGGGAAAAGGTATATTTTAAAGACAAAAGTTATCCCAAATATTTATTTAACTTTTCTTTTTAAATTATAAATTTGTAAATCAAATATGTCAATTTATTTTAAATCATAACACATGCAACCTGAAGGAAGGGGATTACTTTGCTAAATAAAAAAAACAAATACGTATTTCTATAGAAATGAGATTTATTTTATTGTGATATTTAGTTTCAAAATAAGATAAAAGTTTTCAACTCATTATAATTTATTTATAATTTGTCGCAAAAAGATATAATTTCACACGTATGTAATATAACACCTTTATGGATGCATTACAATTCAAAATAACGTGCATATATCGAAACGCATAGCAATTATATGACCTTTATATTTTGGGTTTCCAAGGGCAGCAGCAACGCGTATTGACACGTCAAAGAAATAATGCCGAATTTCTGACATTCACTGATGTTACAGGTATGTCTCAATGTTATGATCAAGACATGATGTAGCATGATAAAAATGTACCTGTCAATATGCTAACTTGAAGAAGGCTTTACTTCTAGGTCTGATTAGTGTTCCCAATTGGGCGAACCTTTTTTTTTTTTTTTTTTAAGATTTTGTAAATCTATCACTTAAAACAAAAAAAAAAGACAAAAAAACAAACAAAAAAAAAAAAAAAAAAAAAAAAAGCGATTTATTTTAATAACAGATTAGGCACGAATAAAATAAGGAGAGTGAATATTACAATTTCACAAAAGCAATAACAAACATGTAATCTGAATTTTTAAAAAAGTGATCCAACTGGCAACATTTGCTATGATAACAAATATATGAACGCGAAACTTAATCCCGTATAAAATAGCTTTTAATCAAAAACGTTATTTTGCTTTAACGCAATTTTTGTACTGTTAAAAATTATTACTATAAGTGTTGCATATTTACGCTACGAATTTATGTAACTCCGTAAACTGCATTACGACTCAGGAGGACGACTCGAGCAAAACTTATTAAAGGAGAGAGAGGAGGGTGAAGATGAAGAAGAGAAGGAGAAGGAGGGAGGAAGAAAAAGAGCACCATCGAGAAAGGGTGGTAAAACTCAAGACTTCTCCGCAGGGAAGTGGGCGTCAGGCTGAATCTTTCATACCTGAAAAACAATAGTTAAGGGTCCGACACATATTCTTTTATCTTCAAAATAGATATTACAGCTTAAAAAAGATGAACACCTTCCGTTAAAAAAAAAAAAAAAAAAAGTCTTGGCTACGGTCTTGTTAAAACTGTAGTCAATAAAGTAATAAAAATTTGCAACGCTTGCCCTTTCAAACCATGTATATCAAATAAAATCACGAGTGTAGAGATAAATTCATTAAAAATTTTCCACGTGTATTCATCATTCTCTCCGCAAGCTACTCCATTGACTGTAATGAAAATATCACCCATCGTTATCTCGGCAGTGGACTCACTCCTCTCACCAACCCCGCACAATCAATCACAATCCTCTCGCGAAAGTCAACACCCCCCAAACCAAAAGCCTCTTCCGTGGATTTAGTCACTATTTCCCTTAACCCCTCTTCTCTGACGAAATAATAAAAGCGATATAAGCCTATTATATCCCCCCCTCCATCCTTAATCTCACTCTTCACTTCACTCCTTATTGGACTCCCTCAGGGGTTTAAACAACCTCCCCCCCCCCCTCTCAAATCCATTCATTTAAAAATATCACTAATACGTACCCCCTATTCCCCTTGAAATGAAAATGTTGATAAAAAGTCGTTTTTGATATGTTATTCGATGTGTCCGCTTGGCAGAATAGATATGGAGGGGCGTTTTATTAATTTTTTTTCTGCAAACAATTTCTCATTTGCTTATAATTTCAAGGTAATTGTGGTGGGCTACAATTATGATTTACTGTATCATCGAATTCACTTTAAAATTAATTAAAAAAATCAGTTATAATTAGTAAAATTGTTAATAATGAATCAGAAAAAAAAAACTATACAACGAACAGTGGAAATTGTCTGTACTAAACAATCACTTGAGGTAAATCACGTTAAATACTGTTAGTCGTTCTAAAGCAATTAGAAAAGCAAGTAACACAAAAGTTGAAATACATCTTGTATCTAGATGAAATGTAGAATTTAATTAATAAATAATATAAATCGGTGTCTTAAATCCATTCCAAAATCATTCTATTATATTTATCGTTATTATTCAGTGCTTATACAGAGTAGATGGTTAATGTGTAAAAAGTATATTCAAAAATCTCTTGAATCATCACCATTAATGTTTACTAGTTTCTGAGTTTTAAATATTTCTTTTTGTCCCTTGCGGAAATGATTAGTTGAAACTTCTTTAAACTTAATGCTGAAAATTTATTAAGATTTAAAAAATATTTTGTGCTGACAAGCATTAATTTATTCATAGATTTTAAGGGTGTAGTTAGTAAATAAATATTTAAACGTTGAGATTTATTTAACAAGCTATTAGTTAGCAAAGGGGTGATGGAGGAGGTAGAACGTGAAGTAGCTTTGATCGTTTGTAACCTTGGCATTTTATTATACTATTACTTTATATAAAGAAACATGGTTATATTTTTACACCGTAATGTTTTTACAATTTTAAAGATTATGGTGATGTAGTTAAAAAGTACTGCAATAGCAGTACGAATTAATTAGCTTTACTAAGAAGTTTTCTCTTTTTGATTGCGTGATCATTCATCAGATTTCTCCATCGTTTCACAAGGGAAGATAATCAAACGCAATAAATCATTTGCATTTCATCAAATAAAAGTATTAAAAAGCATTTCCTCAAATACACATAATTTCATCTAATCACAATTTTGGAGGCGACAGTATATTTTTTACATAAAACCTATCGAATGCTAATCTAATGAAGCATCATGAATAAATTTGCAAAGCAAAATTTTTTGAAAAATAGAGTAACCGCATTTAATGACTGTTTAGGATAAGCAAAAGTGACATTACAAACAAACGCTATGCGATGATTTAAATTTTCTTTTTGATTTTATAGAATAACAATAATTCTGCTTGTCGTTCTGCATTTTCGTAGATATTCTTTGAACATGTTTACTGCTAAATACTCTATTTAAGTTGTCCCGCAACAATACACTGACACGAGATACCTTTTTTAGATGTACCAGATACCCTTTAATTTCTATAGTTTACAAAAAAGCATCATTTGCTGACTACATGAATAAGAGTTTTATGAATGTTGTCAGCGAGCCTCGCATACACTATAGAGTTGCGTGCGATTATTTTATCCCGTTGTAGCATGTTGAAAAACCCGAAAAATAAAGATCCGGATTGGAACATATGTTTTTATCGTGTAGTCTACTATTCGTTCGTGCAGACTTATTGTCAGAGCCTTGTTGAGTCAAAAAGCACGTTTCGAAGTCAGCATTACTAAAACTGTCTCCTAGTAATCAAAAGCATAATGGTAGTTTCGATCATTGTAAGTCCAACGATGAAGTACAGGTGTATCTTGTCCAATAATGCACCTCGCTAGATTCTGAATGCTAAGGCATGATGTAATGTCTTTGTATGTGCTTTTGGTAACTTCTCTTGTCATCAAGGCACAATGACATGAACAATATAAACGAGAGCTCTATCGTTGTAGAACATTATAAACACTGAAATATACTGAATGGATGTATTCATCGTTAAGAGATAATGGGCAAAATATATTGAGAGAATGCAGGGCATTTCAATGGGAGTAGAGGAATCGATATGGGAACAGAATGTGGTGAAAATGGATTTTCGGTGTGACTGTGTTCAATTAAGATATTTCTTTTTCATGTGCGGGCCGTTTTAATATATTCGCTTTAGAGATAATTAACAGTATTATATTACTGTAGTGATTGCTCTTACATAAATATTACAAATGTGATTTCAATCAATAGGCTTTTATTTGCGAACCTTTCAGAATAATTTTATTAATAATGGAAGAATCGACAAATACTGTCAAATGGATAAATGGAAGAATCTGAATTAAAATTATCAGTTGCATTTATACTTCGAACTTTTTTTTTCCAAAAACCATGCGTTATTTGGAGGAAATGTTGGCTAATAATCATAAAGGAAAAAACTATCATAGAATGAATTACGTTTTACAAATTAAATGTAAAGAGATTTTCGTAAAAGACTTATAAACCAGTAGCAAAGAATAATGTAATCTGAACTAGTCTGAATTTGTACAATAACCTTTATAATGAGTTTCTGAAAAAAAAATACTTATTGAATGAACTTATTGAGCAAAAAGAAAAAATTTCATAAAATTCAAAAAATTTAAATTCTATTTATGTCAAAAAGAGCGACCCCCCCCCCCCCCCCCCCATAAAAATACTATTATTTCATTATATATGTTTAGAAATAAAATAAGAATCCTTTTTTTTTACGATTTTAATTTCTCATTATTCCAATTTTAGAAAAAATTATAATATATACCGGGTGTCCCAAAAAGGACTGACTGATTTTAAAATTCAATAACTTGCAAACGGTGACAGATATTAAAAAAATTCTTGCAGGAGGGTTATGCATAAGGTCAAAAGTTTTATTACAGTGATTTTCAATTTTAGTTCGATTTACAAACAATAGATGGCGCTGTACGCAATAGTCGCTAAATACAGGCTCGATCTTTGGTCCTTTATCTTGCTCCATGCAGAAAAAGGAGATGGAAATGTATTATCCGGGCCACGAAATACCAAAAATCGACTCTAAATTTAGCGACTATTGCTTACAGCGCCATCTATTGTTTGTAATTCGAACTAAAATTGAAAATCACTGTAATAAAACTTTTGACCTCATGCATAACCCTCCTGCAAGAATTTTTTAAATATCTGTCACCGTTTGCAAGTTATTGAATTTTAAAATCAGTCAGTCCTTTTTGGGACACCCGGTATATATATACATGCAATAAAAATGCAAAACTATCAACGTTAAAAGCACTAATAATTTTAAATTTTAACCATACCGGTTTCGGTAGCATATAGCATACCGTCATCTGTGGTCAGGATGGCGGAAATTTGCTCACATATATAGGAGAGATAGGGATTGAAGTTAAAGGTTTATTGATCAATAGGAAAACAGAGGATTGCAGGTAACAGATAATAGGAAAATAGATGGGAAATGGAACCGATGTACACTGTAAAAAAAAAAACGAAAATACTATCGGCAATCTAGACGCCAGTACTATTCCCGTTTTTTTACGGTAATTTTTACTCATAAATTACAGAAAAATTTCCGTTTTTAATCAGAAAAACGGAAAATTTTCTGTAATTTATGGGTAAAAATTCCCTTAAAAAAACCGAAATAGTACTGGCGTCTAGATTGCCAGTAGTATTTCCGTTTTTTAGTCCTTTTTTTTTTTTTTTTTTTTTTTTTTTTTTTTTTTTTATACAGTGTAGGGAGAATCAATTGTGTGCAATTGTGTGTTAAGGATATGCTTATGCTTAAAATTTAAAATTATTGGTGCTTTTAACTTTAATATTTTTACATTTTTATTGCATTGCACAAAGATCCGTCTTAATAATTATATATATATATATATATATATACCGGGTGTCCCAAAAAGGACTGACTGATTTTAAAATTCAATAACTTGCAAACGGTGACAGATATTTAAAAAATTCTTGCAGGAGGGTTATGCATAAGGTCAAAAGTTTTTTTACAGTGATTTTCAATTTTAGTTCGAATTACAAACAATAGATGGCGCTGCGATCAATAGACGCTGAATTCAGGCTCGATTTTTGGTACTTTGTGGCCCGGATAATACATTTCCATCTCCTTTTTCAGCATAGAACAAGAGAAAGGACTAGAAATCGAGCCTGTATTTAGCAACTATTGCTTACAGCGCCATCTATTGTTTGTAATTCGAACTAAAATCGAAAATCACTGTAATAAAACTTTTGATCTTATGCACAACCCTCTGCAAGAATTTTTTAAATATCTGTCACCGTTTGCAAGTTATTGAATTTTAAAATCAGTCAGTCCTTTTTGGGACACCCGGTATATATATATATATATATATTATATATATCACCTTTTAATCAAAATTTATCTTACAAGTTCGCATAACAATTATATATATATATATATATATATATTTCGTTATACAAGAAGAGTAATTTTTAAAACTAAGAGAATAATTAAAAAAATATGTTTACAAACCATTTTAGATATTTTATTCAATACAAATATATAAATATTGATATAAATCACAAAGTAAAAATTACGTTATTAAATTCCTAATATGATATTGGCTATTTGCATAAAAATAAACTATTTTATTTGCAGTGCTTTAAGAAAATCACAATAATATCGAAAAAATTTCCTAAATACTAAAACGCTTATGCGTTTCTACAACGCTTATGCGTTTCTAACCTTCATAATTACCTGCATTTGAGATGCTTTTTCTTTTTGTCAACTACGAACAAATTAGAGTATATGAAATCACAAATGTACTATTGTTATATTTGACAAGGAGTTGGCACAAGGATTCATTTATTCTAAACATTTTAAATTCCGGTTTTGTTATTAAGATAATAATAATAATAATATTTACAGTTAAAACTACATGGGAAACGCTTTACAGAGATTTCATATTCAAAATATAACATATTAAAATTGACGTACAAATTTCAAAACATAAAGTAATTACTGTCATTTGCATTATTTTTCGCAACATTATTAAACTGTCTCCGTAGCACCATGCTTATGAAAATCTAACAAACGAGCCTTCATCATAAAACCATACTCAGTTTAGAAAACTGTTTTGCGATATATATATATATATAAAAAACTAGAGAACAGGAATTCTGCTTTTTCAGAATTTAGTGTCTCCCCCGGCATTTCCATCACTTCATTTTCTTCTGCTGGACTGGTGGTTTCTATTATTATGAAACAGCCATTATAAATGAAGCGTTTAGGTGAAGATGAAAGAGCAGCCGTAAAAAGTTAGAACTCTGATTTTCTGGTCAGAATGGAAAAAAAAAATTGGCCATATTTTTTTTTTTTTTTTTCAAAAAATGGCAATTTTTTTTCAGCCATTTATAATGGCTGTTTTATAATAATAGAAACCACCAGTCCATCAGAAGAAAATAACTCTGTTAAGCGGGACTCGGATAATCGGAACTCTACTGCAAAACATATTTCAATTTTAAGACTTAAAGCACACGCTTTTATTTTATGTAAAATGACGTCATTTGCATTAACAGAGATACTTAAAATTAAATATAGTTTATAATAGCTCCATGTTTTATCATAAATCCTTCATTTATATTTTTCTCAAAATAGCACGTATTTTAATTAATTTTTTTTTTCAATTTTTATGAGAAAATGGCAACAAAGAGATATAATTGCTATTTTTCAACAATTTTTTCTTTACTTTCTACAGAAATGGAGTACTTGAGTTGCCAAAATGAAACAAAGGTCGCTAAAAACTACAAAAAATTAATAATTCAAAAACAAATGAAGATGCAGTTTTCAAACAAATTGCATTAAAAAGTACTTTTTTTCCCCAATACGACGGTATAAACATTGAAAATGTGCGATACTTAGAAGTTTTAAAAAATGTTGTAGAGTATTTAATCGCACAATGAAACATCGGCTTTTGTTTTACGGCTAGCGCACACAAGGTAACGTTATTTATTGGAGACAAAATAAGCTGGGAGAAAGAAATAGCATACTGGGCGCTAAAAAAAAAAAAAAAATACACGCAATCGAAAAGAAGTGTAAATAAATAGAAAATAAAATAAGAACAGTAAGAAATACAGCATATTTAATCTTTCAAGAAGTTCAGCGAACCATGAAGAGGCCAGAAGCAGTGGCAGCGATTGTCCAAAACTAGAAACTCTGTGCGTTTGTCATCATACTCTCAATTTTCGAATCCGAAAAAAATTAGCCTTTGTGCCGTGATGTCTTGCTTCTTAACCCCGTTTACAGAAGGCAAAAAAATGCAAAAAAAGAGTTTTATATCTCTCTCCTAGCTACATTACATACATGCGCCAGTGGACGACTGAAATTGGACACCGTGCCAAACACGTGGTCTATTGTCCCCTTACTTTTATTTATGGTTTGGAGTTTTATATGTATACGAGCATAAAGTGTGTATAGACTAAGATACCGGTCATTTTGAGAGTTGGAATAAAATGCTTTTTTACTGTCACTTTTATGGCGGCAAACAACTCATGGACTAGCGGGGGTAATTTTCTCTTCTCTGCTTCCAAAAAGGAAAAAGACAAGGAATAATGTGAAGAAAATGGGGCAGACCCTTTGTGACTCAGATTTATACATCGTTCTATAATAGTGAAGTGTGATTTCCGTGTTGCCCTGGAATATACTTGTATACATTTTGAATGAAATTATGACAGCAGAGTTTGACATATTTACACGTATGAAAACAAGCCCTGTCACAAACAGATTATGATTTGAGAGACATTGTTATCCTGAAATGCCGTTCATTTGATCGTCATTATTTTGTAAAGTAGAAAAAAAAATGTAAAGCAAAAATAATAGCAAACTTATATTTTGATATGACAAAATTCCTTATCTCTAAGCATTTCTTATAATATATATATATATATATATATATGTATGTATTTTTTATAGAAACAATTACAATCTTCTTGCAAAAATATATAGCATAATTTTAAACTGCCCCTCAAGAACTTTACACTGTTTTGCACTGTTTACACGACAGATTTTTATTGATTAAATAAGAAAGTTAAAGAATGTGTTCTTAACCCTTATCGGCCCTATGTTACTTCCCACGTGACATCGGTACTTTGTCGTAACGGTCGTATGGCACGTGTGAGGTGACAAGATTAACCCGTTCGCAATCAGCATATCACACACAAATTTTATTTGGCTGGCACCGCTTTTTTTAGGTATAACTCCTAATTGTACTTTAACAACATATGCAAGAAAAATATACTGCAGAATTTAATTTTAAAATGTAGTGGTGTAAATAGAATTAAAAAAAGAAATAGTCGTCTGTGATAGCCCTGCGAATATTCACTGAATACAATTACAACCTAGTGACGAATCATGTATGAAAAGCTTGCGTCCCATACGGGTTAATAATTAAGTTTGTAAAATAAATATTCAGTAAATTGATAATTTTATCCAGAGTATCTTATTATTTTTGGCACAAATAATCACCATAAGGTCTCTTGATCTATTAGAACAAAAGATTAGCCAACAAACAGGTTTTCTCTAATTTTATTTTATAATTCAAAAAAGCAAAATAATACTACTGGTTTTTTTTTTCTATTTTCCTTTAGCATGTTTTTTGTAGGTTATCAAAAACGTAAAATCTACAACATTGATCAAAATCGTCATTATAGCACACATAAAATTTCAATCAATAGAATTGCTGTCTTCGAATTATAAAATGCGCAAACTGTGTACCATTAATGATTTATGAGATATTTCTACAAGACAGAATTTATCATGAAAGCAGCTGTTAAGACCCAAGATTTAATTTTAAATTAATTGAAAGATTTATAAAAAAGTAAAACAGTACAAAGAAAACCCTATAATTAACGAAATTCTCAAAATAAAAACAACAGTAATGTATTACTTTCTAAAACCATATTTATTTTTGAAGCATGCTAGACATTTAACTTCATAACTTCTTTAGTTTCAGATAAAACTTTATAAAAAGAAAACTTACTACCTAATGCATCGTAAGACTTAAACCTTCAAGCAATAATTATCAAGGTAGGTTTATAACTTGAAAATTAATTACCAAGCCATTAATTAATTGATAACTATTACAAAGAGTACACCTTAGAAGCATCTTAATCCATTTTCTTTTCGTCCAATCTCTTTCCTGCTAAACTAGCCTAAATTAAAATTATGCTATCCTGCATGCTGTCGTTGTTCCTGATCTCCGGAAGTTTAATAGAAATTTGCAAAACTCCTAAATACGGTCACCTCTTACAGAAAACATAATTAATGAAGCTAATCCTCCTCAACAAAACCAGTAATTAAGTCTGAAACTGCACATTTCAAATTGGTGAAGCCGATTCCTGTACGGCGAGGCCCAGGCTATTTAAGATTTATCCATTCTGGAATAACACAGCATTGGAGACCTTGATGAATTGATCCTTAAGACACAGGGTACTCGAGAGAAGAAGCTCTTTTGTTTATGCTAGCGGTACATCGAATGAATAGAAAGAGGTCCGAGAGTTTTATTTCAATAACTACACCCTATAATGGGAACATCAGTAGTGAGGGAGCATTCTTTTAAGCCCTCCGAGGATTTATGACAAAGTCATGAGCCATTAATCAAGCCCGGCGTAAAGAAACTGTGTATTTTCTCTTCTCGCTTTGCTTAATTAAGGCTGAAAAGGCTGAGCTATCGTTTATCATTACCTAATCAGGGTGATTTCGGAGCTGCCGTTGTTTCTGCGTGTCCCATTGTTTTGTTTGGAAAAACAGTCTTCCCTGCCTGGCGCAGATTACGTTTTAATCGCCACAGCAGAAATTAATTTTTAGGGATCCCTTGAGATGGCCTGAGGTGCTGAAGGAAAGCAAAGAACTGATATTTAAGAGGAATGGAGTGTTTTGAAAAATTCGGTGTGCTTAGATTTCAGCAAGTTTAATGTTTGTCTTTATCGGAAACTTAAGTGAACAAGTATCAAGTGGAAAGTTTTATCAAAAAATCTGTGCCACCAAATAAGTACTCTTGGAAGCGGTTTAACAACGCCTTAGGAATTAAATTATAGAGTAGTCAAAATCAATCACGAATTATTTTAGCATCACTGATGACTGATGTAAAATCTAAGGGATTAAAATTCTAAAATTACAAGCGGGAATTTAAAAAAAATCCTTTAGTAATTTAAAATTAACACTAACTATATTCCAATCATATATGTATTATCATTGCAGATATAACTCGATATATCCTTCATCGTTTTAATCAAAAAACTGTATTCAATGTACGGCAGATTACAGCAACCCAGCGAGCAGTAGCGTGTGATATATATATTTTTTTAAACGGCTAACTTTTAAAAACTTCGGCACATACAGCATATAATATTCCCACATCCAAAAGCCATATGAGGTCCGTTTCATCCGGCTGACCAAGATATTGGAAATGACGTGCAAAGTACTTGCTTTTCAATGAGCTTAGCCAGAATATGCTTGGTGCAGGTAAAGTGGTGTAAAAGATTGCTTCGCCTTGCATAAAAATTGTGGTGTGAATCATTTCATCTGTTGAAATGATAGAACTACAAATTTCTCTATCATATCTACGTACTTTCATCAACCAAATAAACTATATTCATCAACCAAACATGTCTTTGGCTCTAAGGCCTCGTTTTCTTTTGGAAAGTAAGGACCAATGATTATCAATGACGTAAAGACATACCACACCGTTACCTTTGAACTATACAACGGAATTTTTTGGTAAAAATGAGCCTCGTTACTCCTCAAAATCAGCCAAAATATACATTATCCAACGTCATATACGCCAACAAACAGTAAAGTAAATGTTTTTTGTACATCGCTAATAACAAAAAGCAATTTGTGAGCTTGGAATTGTATGGCTATAAATCGCAGGATATTCTGTCGAATTTGACATGTCTACATGCTTTCATATCGTATGTGTCGGGGCAATTTGTACTACCATATGCATTTGCTATTACCAGTTTCACTACTGTCGTTACATATGTATATATTTTTTCCTGTTTTCCGCATTCACTTGCCAAATTTTAGGCCAAAAATTTCGGTCTCTTCGGAAGCAAGATCATTTGTCGAAATTTGTATTTGTTAGAAAACCTCTACGCAAATAGTTACCTGTCAAAACGTCTTGCGTGCTGCAAAAGCATTGCTGATTCTTTGCCGAAACAGTTTAACAACTAAACGCACGATATGGTAGAATGAGTTAGAAGAGTCGTCATGATCGGTAGAACCATCTCGCTATTTGGTGCGAAAAGAATTCAGCTATTTTCTATATTATAGAAGTTTCCTGCAACATAGCATTTTTCATCTTATCGGTATGTGAACGAATTTCCTTCTTCAGAAATAGAAATCACATAGGGTAGTTTATATACGAAATTGTGTTGCGGATTTTCGAAAACTCAGCAGTTTTTATATCAGAGATGACTCGATAGCTCCATTATAATTTCTTTGCTAGCCCTCATTTCATAAAAAGCAAATAATAATTGTTAATAGCAATGTCAAGTGAATTAGAGGACAGTTACAGTACGGAAAAACAAAGATAATTGCATTCGTTAAATCTTAATTTACATCAATTAATATTACTGATTAATCAAGTAATAAATAAATCTGAATTGAAATCAAGTAATATTACTAACCATTTTAATCAAGTAATAAATCAAACTATCCTTCAAATTATCCTGTCCGATTATATAAACTGTACATATGTAATATGTCTGGCAAGCTTCGCATTATTTCTGCATTTTGATCTTAAGAGTTTATTAGTTTATGTGAGGATGTAAACTATTTCTTCGTGATAAAAAGAATCTAGAATAAATCATAGAAAAGAACAATGTCCCTTCGAAAGAATTAAATACTGTTAATCATTACTAGAAAGAAAAATTACTGAAAAATATATAAAGCTCCATACAAGCCTTCTGATCAAAAAACAAGCCTCTAGTATAAAAGCAAACGACTAAGATGTCGTATAGGTTCCAAATCAGAAACAATGACTATCGGCTTAGAAAAACTATACAGCATCACTCCTTTTCTGTCTAGAAGAAAATTAGAAGAAGTTGCTGAAATTCCCCGTAACACGTGTTGAGAAATTTGTACTGGCTGTGCCGAAGATAAAGCCGCCAGTGATTGCCGAGTTTCTCAGCAATCAGTTTAGAACTGTGACAGTCTTCGCAATATCTCCCTCTTCAGTGTTTAATGGCCCCTCTCATAGAGCCCGTTGCGGTTTTTATTAGGGGCAGAAGGAGGATCGTAAATTGAGTCGGCCTGGTCCAAATCAAATTATTTTCTTCTCCTCCCTCTTGTGCTATTGCTCCCGGGCTACCATGTGAGTACTTCTTCCGGAGAAGCCGGAGAATGACTATAATAGCCCTGGCAATGGGGCGATAAAATGAAAAGGGGCAATGAAAGTCTTTTGCAGAGTACGCCCTATTTTTCTACACCTAGTTACACAAGGATGAATGAGGTCTTCGCGTTGCTGGAAAAAGATGATGCTTCATTTGTAAGATACTGTGTTGTTTAAAACTACAATTTCGATTATTAATTAAGTATAAATGTTTATTGTAGAAATAAAAAAATCTTTTAATACTCGTGTTCAATCTTTTACTGCTTGGTGCATTATACTCTACGTATATCAATAAATGTTTATATCAATATATGCTAAAATGAATATCTGCTAATAAAAGATTAATATGGATTGTAAAACTAAATTGTAACTTATAATGAATTAGCAGAGATAAACTAATATCTATAAAGTATCAAATAAGAAATTAATGAATAATAGTGTAGTTATTTATCATATTATATAGACGTATGTCGTAACACATGTTTTGATAGCATTTAATGCATTAGAAAACGATAGAGTTTAATAAACTTAATAGAGGATATCTCTATAATTTTCTTAATTAAGAAAATTAAGTATCTAGTCGCGGCATAATTTCGGTCGTATGTATTATTACAAATAGCAACGAAATCGGGAATCTCATACGAAAAAGCATAAATAATTATATAATTTTTATTAACTTACATCTTTCTTACCTTAGTTTATTTGTTTACATTTTTTTTCTGTGTAAAATTTCTGGTGATGACTTTTGTTGTTTAATGAAAAAAATGTAAAAATGTGTACAGTGATCGAGCACCTAAAAGTATATTAAATAAATATTTAGACAATGTTCACAAATACATAATATGAGAGGTATGTAATATTTTCTTTTCTGCAGAAAAACATCACCAATCAAACCTTTAAGGCACGTAACAGTTTAAATGATGGTCTGATAAATATACTTCTTACAGTCTGTGGTTAAGCAAATGTTTTGTTTCAAACTACACATTAAATATCGAAATCTTACAAACCACCTTCAGAGATCGGCTGCTATTAGTCTCTGCTGTCACGCACATGCGAGAAGAAGCGAAATGATGAATGTCAAAGAATACAAACGACGATTACTTCAGGCTCTACTAAAACAAATGCGAATTCGTGCATGCATTCGAAGACATTATCACAGAGAATCCACAAAGTCTATTTGTAGTTCAATTGGGCATACAAAATCACTAGGTTACAGAAAGAGTTTTTTGGACAAAATGACTCAACTCACGAGTGAGAATGTAGTTGATTCTCTTTCAGTGTGCATAAGCCGAAGACAGCAAAGATTTTATTTAGGATAATCACATAAAAAGGATGATTTTCTGTTTAAATTACTACATACATGAAGATATAGATTATAGATTTTAAAATCAACTCTTGTTTGTTTTAGTAAAGTAATCCTCTTTCAAAGAATTTGAATTTCATGCTGGAAATACCTGTCATGATTACTAATCGAAAAATGAAATAAAAAAACAATTGAAAAAATCTGGAAATCTATGATTAAACGGAGAAGCCTAATTTAGTTTTAATTTCACAGTACAAGTACAATTTCATCCTCACGCGAGTTATAATAAGATAAAAAGGTTCGTATATACAGGGTGTCCATAATTAAACGACCCTACTTTAAAGCTGGGTACAGACAAAACTATTGTTCATAAAGTTGTGAAATACATAATAAAGGGATGGGAATTTGTTTAAGCTAAAAAATATATAAATAAAAATAGTTCAAAATTTCGCCACTAGAGAGCGATTTTTAATAAATTACACATTTAGCATTACGATAGTTTAGAAATTTTTTTTACAGGATGTTCATAATTAATCGACCCTATTTTAAAGTTGCTACAGACGAAACTATTGTTCATAATGTTGTGAATTTTTTTGGAGGATGGTACAAATATATGGGAATTTGTTTGAGCTAAAATAAAATTAGGAGGCCATTTTTTAATCACTTACACATTTAGCATACATTTACGATAGTTTAAAAAGTTTTGTTATAACAAAACACGTTCTGCATGACTTTCATCATTTTTAGATATCATATGGAATCTTAAGATAGCTTGTTCCACAGGTTGACCGCAGTGTCTTCTAGGAAATGCTAGAAACAAGTCGTGAAATGCTGTCTTTAGAATAAGGTTAAGCTAATAAATAAAATTTCTAAACTATCGTAATGCTAAATATGTAATTTATTGAAAATCGCCCTCTGGTGACAAAACTTTGAACTATTTTTATTTATATATTTTTTAGCTTAAACAAATTCATTATGTATTTCACAAAATTTCGCAACTTTATGAACAATAGTTTTGTCTGTAGACAACTTTAAAGTAGGGTCGTTTAATTATGGACACCCTGTATTTATACATACGTTTGAAATTAAAAAATGACTATATAGCAAATTAACACCTTACAAATTTCAATTGCCAAAAGGTGTAAATTAAAACTTTAAAAGCAGTAAAATTAGGTTTATTCGACTGTTTACATGTTTCAACTCTACCCGAATCATTTTCAAAACAAATAAATGAAAATAATCCAAAATTGCACCGTCTAGTTCCACTCCCAACCCTTCACTCCCAGTCAATACTATCCATCCATCCATTATAAGAGAAGCCAAAGAGATTGTATCACGCAAAAATTCAATATGTTAGGATGATGATTTAACTTACCAAAATCATGGCTCAAGCTACTCAATGGTTACGAAAATAAAAATAAACGTCCAAGTAAAATATAAAAATAACATGCATAATATGAAAGACTACACTGTAAAAAGAAATCTGTAAAGTAACCTTACAGATTTTTTTTTTTTTTTTTTTTTTTTTACAGCGTATAATAAAAAATTGAAGGATGGCGTTTCATAGACCCATAGGTGCCAAGTTGCCACTAATCCTCCGTAATATGTGGATTAATTTAACCCTGGTTTAACACATTTCGTACCGGAATTTTTTTTCAGAGATGAAATTAAATAAGTTCCACGTAGAAAACTGGAATTAAATAAATAAAGATTCATCAAATAATTTTTCTGGTTCGAAACTTTGTTAAACTGGGTTAAATTAATCCTCGCATTACGGAAGATTAGTGCGAACTTGGCACCTCTGTAGACCATGCAGTTTTAGAATAATTTTATTTATTTGTTTTGAAAATGACACGGATAGATTCGAAACATGTAAACAGTCGAACAAACCTAATTTAACCGTTTTTTAAATTTAAATTTGCATCTTGTAGCAATTAAAGTTAGTTATAAAAAATAACTTACACGATCGTATAACAAAAATGATCGAATCTGTTATTTAAAGTTATCTCATGTAACAATATTTTACATTATGTAATTTAAATGAAATTGCATGTGTAAAAATAAATCTAAAAATAAAAGATAAATAATATAGAATGAGAGAATAAAAGTATAAAAATAAAAACTATGAATGTGATGCGGAAACGTCAGAGGAGCATGATATTGATACATCACAGTGAAGATATGTTATTTCATCGAATATTGTAGACATAACGTCTAAAAATAACAATATTGAGCTTTTTATAACGTACCGAAAAAACACAGGATAATTGAAATACAGGGTATACATAATTAATGTTCATCTACTCAGAGATATCTGTAATCGAGAGTAATTCATTAAAAAAATATGAAATATAGAATGCGCCTAAATGAAGGAATACGAAAGACCATTACCTTTTAAAAAATTATTTCAAAAATGGCTACCAGAGGGCTCTTTCTGGTAAAATTTCGGAATATAATCAAATTTTAGCAACCACGTGATGCGTTTGCTCGCGCACCATGAATAAGTTAAATAAACAGACGCAACGAATCTCTTTAAAAAACATTCGGAAAGGTACAATGACTTCAATTGGATTACGAAAAATGATTAGAAAATTTGAGGAAACTGGATTGTTGAGTGTCCGTCCTGGAAGATGATGAAAGCCCGTTTCCACAGAGTAAATTGGTGATGTTGTTCTTATGGTGCAAAAGGACTAAGCTTCAAAACTCAGCGGGTAGTACGAGCGTTCGCTACCTTGCAGCAGCGTTAGGTCAGTCGACTTCTACTGTTCAAAAGATTCTTCAGAAAATTTTGCAATTTTACCCGTATAAAATGTCACATGTTCAGCAGTTTTCGCCAACAGATTACGCTGCATGTCTAACATTTTCATTGAAATTCCTTGCTCTCTGCCAGGTAGATGTAGATTGGCTTTGGAACATTCTATGGATCAAAGATGCTCATTTTCATCTGGATGGTAAAACGAAAACACACAATTGCCGCATGTGGTAGAAAATCCTCGTTCGATTCTTTAAGTTCCACTACATTCTCAGAAGGTTACAGTATGGTCCGGATTTACTCCAGAATTTATGTTCTGTCCGTTTTTCTTCGAAGAATTAACGCCGAGAGGTCTGATGATATGCTCCATAACTGGAAATCGTTATGCGTCGCTGCTAGAGGGTGGCATTGTCCTGTACCCTCCAAGATATCAGTGCTTTGACACAACAATTTTAATGAAGGATGGAGCTCCTCCGCACATTACCACTTGCATTAAAAAATTGCTTTTACAGAAGATCGTGTCACCAGGCAGCATTTTCGTCAAGTCTGGCCTGCAAGATCCCCAGACCTCAATCCCTGTGATTTTTGACTCTGGAGCTTATTAAAACAATTGGTCGATCATGGCAAAGCACAAACATTGTGAGAAGTCAAGGACAATAAGGTGTGTCCCAACGAAATAAAGCCACCGTAACTGTGTGCCGTAACCGGGCACGAATAAAATAAATAAGATTGAAACAAATATATTAAGAAAATCTATATATAAATACATATTAACAAGGATTAACTCACTTCCTGCTCCACCTGGGCAGGAGAAAAAGATGAATGTGTAAAAAAGAGGGGGCAAAGTGTCTCGCCGAAATAAAGCCACTGCCAATATTAGTATTTATTGGTAACTACCGACATTCGAGCTGCTGAGTTCAACATGTTTAAGACGTCAGGAAGTTGTCAAATACTTGTTCGGTGCCAGTGGAATTTTGTGCAGGCTTTAAAAGGTTGTATTTTCTATTTCTCCTGTTGTATTGCAATGAGAAAGAAAACCCAGCTATCAAAGTTCCAAAAAGGACAGATAACAGCTTTTAAGGAACAAGGTCTTTCACATGGACCAATATCTAAGCAAATCAAACGATCAAAACCCGTAATAGACAATTTTGTCAAGCAGAGCAATGCGTACGGGTATTAAAAAGGAGGTGTGCCTGCAGAAAAATTACTTCCAGGCAGGCACGAGAAGTTTTACGTCGTCTTTCAGGAAGTGGCATTTCTCTAAAACAGTTGGAGAAATAGGATAACATCCCTGTGACAAAATAAACCCTGTTACGAATTAAAAAAGTACAAGCAACTTATGATATAAGAAAAAGAAACAGCAACACGTGTTTAAAGCTATCCACGTGCAAAGGAGAGTCGGCTGGGTCAAATATAATCAAACCTGGAAGGGCCAGTAGCATCGTGTTATAGTCTCAGATGAGAAAAAAATTTAATCAGGAGGGGCCAGACGGCCTTGCTTTCTGTTGGGATGACATGAGGAAAGAAGAGGAAATTTTCTCCAAAAGACAGCAAGGTGTAGGCTCATTAATGGTATGGGGAGGCTTTGGCTTTGGAAGTAAACATAACCTGGATGTTCTCTCAGGCCCCATGAAAGCTACCGATTACCAAGAAATGCTAAAAAACCATTTACTGCCATTTTCAAACAGAATTGGTACACTAAGTTGGATTTTCCAGCAGGAAAAACCTCCATTCACGTTGTAATATCATCCTGGGAATGGTTTTTGGCGAATCGAGTGCATGCCATGGAATGGCCTGCTCTTTTCCCCTGGTCTCAATCCCCAAGAAAATGTGTGAGTTATCCTCAACAGGGCTATATGTGCCAATAGCAGACAGTTTCAATCTGTGGCAAAATTGAAGGTCGTCAACATTGAAGCGTGGGAGAATATTGATGCTACTGTCCTCCAAGGAGTATTAAATGGTATGACAAATCGTATATTCTAAGTCATATTTAACCAGGAAGGATATATTGTCTATTAACAGTAGTGGCTTTATTTCGACGGGACACCTTTCCCACCTCTTTTTTAAAAAAATATTTTTTTCTTCCCTGTCCAGGTAATGCAGGGAGTGAGTTACTCCTTGTAAATATGCATTTATATATAGACTTTCTTAATATATTTGTTTCGTTCTTATTAGCCTGTTTCTTGTCCAATTACAGCACACAATCACGTTGGCTTTATTTCGGTGGGACACACCTTATTTTCCGTCACGCCCTCAGCATTTTTAGAATTTTAGCATTAGTGCTTCGTGTGGTTGTTGCACTTTTTACTTTGCAATTTCAAACAGAACTTGACAACAACAGTCAACACATTGAACAGTATTTGTCTTGATCCATTTCTATGGAGTATTATAAGCTTGCTTTTTGTTTAATTATTGAAAAATCAACAATGCTCATTTTTTATTTTTATTTTTTCTGAATGTCTTCAGACGCATTCGAAACAGCATTCAATTCAGATGCATTTTGTGATGAATAGATTCGCCTGCATACAACTCTGAGTAATATTATGTACACCTGGTACATTAAGATAACATATAAATAAATGAAAACTCAACTAAAGAAGGCAGAAATTAAAATAATAACAAACAACTCAGCAAGAAAAAAAATGACAAAGATTCAACCGAATTCATACTGAAACAATGTAGTATGAATTAGTTAAGTAACATGAGCCAAAATTATGAAAGAACAAAAAATAATAAGGACACGTAACGTTTTGTAAGGTGTAAACGAAAATAAGTTTAGTGCACCAGGCGCAAAGCAGCTCTTATATGCACACAAACAGTATAGTTTTTAGCCAAAAGGGTATAAAATTTTGTGAAAAATCTGATGAAAAGAGGGTGTAAAAACAAGATAACATTAAAAAGCATTAAACAATTGAAATATATTAAACAGTTGACACACACACACACACATATATATATATATATGTATATATATATATATATACAAAGAGAGGCAAATGCATATAATGCCAATGTGAGACTGTTGCGTTAGAATGCTGTTATGGCAAAATCTTGGTGTGATGTGAAACTTGAAATGTATATTTTGTATATGGAAACGGGAACCAGCATTTAAAATGTATAAATCTAAAGTAAATTTCCATGATTCAAACATTATCCAGTTCTTACTCTCCCATTTCGTCGTCATCACACGATGTTATAGATATTTTTAGTGGATAAAGATTCTTTGTGGATAGTAAAAAAAAAGAGGGGCGAGGATAAATAAAGTATGCAAGTTTATTAATTATCTTAATAGTTACAAATTTATTAATTATCTATATAATCTAAAATAATAATAATGTAATTTTTTTTCATCACACCAAAATTTAAATGCAACATTCAAATTAATAAATTATGCCAAAATTCCACAAATGGAAAGCAAAAATGTGCCTGAATTTTCGAAAGTAATTTATTACAGAAATACATAATAATATGTATTGTAAAAAAAAAATATATATATAAAAAAGAACAAAGTTATAATAACAGTAAATTTGTTGCTATTGTAATCATATGCAATGATACTTTCACATTCTATAGATACTATTTCCTTTTCTATTTCAAAATATATCAGCATTATAAAATGTTTGTACATACAGATTAGTATTAAAAATGTATTACAAAAGTCTGGCTTTGAAGTATCATTTGGAATTAAAAATAAAATGCCAAATGGACAAAGTTTATATATATAATACCTTTGAAAATCAAAAGACACAACTAATAAGTTCTCTTTAAAAAAAAATCTGACAAAAATCTCTAATGTTATGATGACACATATTCAACTTATATATAGAATACCTAATAGGAAGTTCAAAAAACTAATATATTCCAACAATAAAGCGACAGAAACTCCAAATTTAGAGATGCCAAATAATAATCCATAGAATTGTCGCAGGAAAAATTAGAAAAAGTCATATTAAATAAAACCCACTACTAAATTCTAATATTATAGGAACTAAAAATATATTAAATCAGATAAAATGGAATTAAATATAATCTAATGTATGTTTGTATAACAAATGGAATTCATAAATCAAAGAGACATGTGGATGTCTAATCGTCAGCCGGCAGGACACCACATGTCGCAAATTAATATATATATATATATATATATATATATATATATAATAAATATGAAATCACAAATATATGAACAAATGGTAAAATTCTAAAGATGAACAAGATATGAACATAGGAGACCAGTATGTAAAATAAGAAACTATAAATAAGGTTTAATCAGGTTGCAGGTTTAATTCATAGTGAAGATGGGTTATATCATCCAATTTTGTCGGCATTAAGCCTAAAATGGCAAAATTTAGCTCCTAATAGCGCATCATAAAACAGAATAAATGATAAAAAACCAAGAGATCTAAAGAAAAATAACCCTCACACAAGATATTAAAAATTGAAAAATGATTAAAGAACAGTACCTCAATTATAGACAAGAATCCGAGACTTAAGAAAGTTGACTCACAATATTGTTACATTTGATTATATATCAATAATCAGTTTTTCTGAATATTAAGTTTTAAAGTAGCTGTAATACAATATCATTATTAGTAATAAAAATTTAGTATATTTTCTTTAACTCGGGTATTTTAATTAATTCATACCATAACGTATAGACGAATTCATAATTTTCAATATCTAATCGCTTAATTTGTATTTATCGAATGTATTCTTATTAGTGTGTCAAAAACGATCTACTTGACATACAAATGCTCCAACAAGTTCTGATTTACAGTACGTGCAA
This sequence comes from Maratus speciosus, assembly GCA_963932465.1. Taxonomy (NCBI): domain Eukaryota; kingdom Metazoa; phylum Arthropoda; class Arachnida; order Araneae; family Salticidae; genus Maratus; species Maratus speciosus. The sequence continues at coordinate 125,955,091 of OZ010790.1, read as the reverse complement.
TGTTTGCTTAAAGAACGCTACACTAATACAATACTATATTCAGTCTTAATCAACACCTCATGAATAAATATCTTGGAAGAAAAAACAATTACGTAACTTACAAAATAATTGAAAAAAATATTGCGAAATTTTGTAAGCAAACACATTTGTTTAAGTGTTGAAAACAATCGACATTTAGGATAAAATATTTCATGAAGAAATAAAAAAAAAGAAGTCTTATCTACACAAACGTTAAATTAAAAAAAAAAAAAAAATCTTCACAACACGGTTTTTCTTTCCTTTCATTTCACACCCAAGTCGTGTTATTTGTTACATTTGAGATATAACAAGATAATTTTACAATGAACGTCTTTTGTAATGACCTAACAACAGCTTTATTATTCAAACGCAATTCTTGAGCACGATAGTTCGACAATTAATAATTATAATAATTATATCTTCATACGTGAAAACTGTCACTTACATTAATTAACACAGAAACATGTACAGAGAGAAGGGGTGTGGGATAGATGTTTTTAATTGCTGTTTTTATCAACTGAAATAGAACTGTATTGAGCCATGAATACGAAATTGCTGCAACCATTGAAAAATAATTACTGCCGTAAGGTGTGACACACATAAACAATAAAAACGTGCACATCTAAAGAAGTATACGTGAGTTTGAAAGCTATTTTATAAAATCATTCGTGCATTATAAATATATAAAATATTAAAAGATATGTGCAAATGAAGTTATTAATTTATCTTTCAGGTTGATCCATGATAATTAATCTGCTTACAAAAAGAGCTGATGATATTGCAAAAATGGACTGTTATAACAATTATTTTAAAGATTTGGCTTTGTTAAGTAGCAATCTGTTATGCAGAGACATAAGAAAAACTATAAGGCGAAGAAGATAAACGATCAAATTATGACTTATACAATACTTTTCTAACCAACTACAACGTAAATAAAGTGTTTTTAGCTTTAGTATACAAATTACGCATATTATTGAATAATTTTCCATGGGGGTCATTTATCTTTTATTCGATTTTTTGAGTTGATTTAAAGCGTATGCCCACCTAGTCCCAGTCCCAGTCACATATTTGACTGTTACTTGAAGATTTTCTGTAACTTCTGAAAAATATAAGTTTTTTCGTTTCTTCTAATAAAGATTTAAATTGTTTTTTTCCCCTTAGATTAGCAGTGAACACTGTTTTAAAAAATTAAATGACAAAAGAAAATTTGCCAAGAACATTAATTTTAGCTATATTTACACGAGTTATTGTTGCTACCAAAACAATTATATTTAAATTTCGCATAAATTAAAACTATGCTCCGCAGATATGACATAAAGCATTCTAAATATTTTCTTTAAGTTATAGGGCAACCAAGATTAAATATTATCAAGTAAAGAGGATCAAATCTCTTTATTTTGCAATATCAATACATTGCGAGGAGCCAGGATCTCCTCATACAACATTTGTTTTCCTGCAAAGTTATATTTACGAGGGAAAAGTCACTTTTACAGCGCGAGGAAGAGGGGGAAATTTCCAAGCATCGAAAGGTTTCCATTATTTTATCATGAGAAGTGCTGGACTTTTCTAATTGTCATTGAAAAAATCATTCACAGTGCAATTGTACTTTTTATTTGAGTTCTGTTTTATTAACATGAGACAATCAATAGCTTCGTTAACGTAAAAACTGGAATGCAGTTGAATTAAAATGAATTTCTTATTTAAAATATTCTCGGGTATAATTTAGTTAAAATAAAACGCGAGGAATGAATGCCTTCGTAATTTTTCTAAAAAGAGTAGTCTTCTTATTCAATTTAGATCAAAGAAACTGTTGAGAATCTACTTCGTTATTTTATTAGAATAACGAGAATTAACAGGAAATGCTAAACTAGCAGTAAATGTATAGAATTTATTCCATTATCAAAATAATTTTTGGATACATTTTATTATATAACTATGTTGTTTAGCAAACTGACACTATAATGACACTATAGCAAAAATCCCAATTAGCATAATACAGTTTTATTCCATAATAGTTTCTGTGTTATTATTTTGTTATTTTTTGTTGTTTGGATGTTTGGATGAATTTTGTTTTTGTTGCTGCCCCTGTTTGTTTTTAAAATTATAATATCATGTAACAATAACCATTTAAAACCGATTTTGGTCTCCATTATTAGGCTTGTGTGAAATACCAATAGAAGTTTTTCTTTATAAAGGCTTAATAAAAGTTTCTACATGTTAGAAGAACAAGTTATGTATGGAAAAGATAATTTTATTAGGGGCTACGATCATTGATAAAGAATTAATTGCCGTAAATTAATAATTTCTTCTGTTTTAACCTGGCTTGCTTTTGAGAGGCGATCAATAAAACAGGCACGTGTTTTTTAGTTTTATGGAAAATTAAGCATAATCAGCATTCATTACCTTACATTACCATTTTTATATAAGCCTTTTAATAACATCATTACTCTCTTTGGGCACGGCTTATCTATATTATAAAGGACAAACATATCTGTGCGTAACGCATACGTCATTTTGCGAATGGCAACACTTTAAAATTTAAAATAAAATTTTGGTTTTGCAATTTTCTTTACTGCAAATTTTTAAACTTCTAACCGTCGCACATTTTAAATTTTTACACCGTTGTATGAGGGAAAAAATGCTCTTTTAAATGCAATTTGTTTGAAAACTGTATCTCAATTTATTTTTGAGATATTAATTTTTTTGTAGTTTTTAATATCATTTTTCTAATCGTGGCAGCAAAAGAACCCCATTTCTATTGAAAGTCATTGAAAGTAAACGGAAAATAGGAGATACTGTATATTTTGTTGTCATTTTCCCATAAATCCTGAAAAAAAATTAAATTAAAATGCTTGCTATGTCAGCGATTTTTTAAATTTCTAAATATCGCGCATTTTCAATTTTTACGCCGTCAAATAGAGAAAAAAAACCTACTTTCAAATGCAATTTGTTTGAAAATTATATCTTAATTGACTGAGTTATTATGGTTTTTAAAATAACTATTCGCCCGTGGCGACCAGTTTGGTCTCCCTTAAATGTATCCTAGGCATTGTATCATGTTACTTTTATTCATAATTTAATTTACTTGCTCGATCCTTCGCCAAAGAGGAAGATTCTGATAGAGAAATCAAGAACTCGGTATTTTTATGTTAGTCGGGCACAGGTGATAAATCGCCAAACATTGTACCCGTTTTTTTTCATATTTCATGATTAAAATATAATCCTTTCACTCCTTTTATTTAAAATGGATAGTTTTAATTTAAAACTGAAACGTTTAAAATTCATGACTTTCACTTAAAAAGAAAATCTTTAAAAAAGAAAAAGAATAAATAATACCATAAACTATTACATTTCAACATCAAAGCATTGTTTTAATTTACCCCTCGAAAAATAAAAAAATGTGCTGGCGAGTTAAAAAATGCCATTGGCGAGAATTGCGCCCAGCTAACATTAAAGTACAAACTCTTTCTGATCATGGCAACTTTTATGTAGTTTTATTCGAAAAAAATATTTTGATTAAATAGGTTGCCAGAAAGTACGTTGCCAAACTTCTTTCCTCGCCATGGACCTTTTCTCTATTTCGCCAAGTACCTATACTGGAAAAGTACCTTTATTTATTTATTTATTTATTTATTTATTGTATTTTAAATGAGATGAAGTCATATGTTTGTTGTTCGATAAATAAATAAATAAATAAGTAAAAAAGGGCACAGATGTCATATACGCACCACGTTGGCGCGATTTTTTTCTGACGCCAATGTCATATACGCACCGGGGTACTTAACTGGCGCCAAAGTGTCGTTATTTTGCTTGATAGGGTAACCCGGATGTTGTTGTTTATTTATTAATAAATTGTTTATTTGCTTTTATTTTTTTTATTATATAAATTGTTTTTTCTATAGTTATTAATTAAACTTTTTTTTATTTATTGTTATTCCCTTTTGAAAACTATTACACAATAACCAATGAGATGCGTTTCATTCGGGGGTTGCCATTAAACAATTAACAAATAATTGAGATTTCTATGCCACGTGCGATGGCGTAATATATATAGAGAGAGTTAGATTTTCAAGCATGAATTATTTTTAAATGTATCTCTATCACGTGTAGCTCGATTATGAAATATTAATCCACTTGCCATTAAAACAATGTAAAAATGTCAGCATTTGTTTCCGTCTGATGTCCCATAACAAAATTAAAACTTCCTCTATAGAAAAATAAATAAAATAATGTAAATAAGAAACAAATTTAACAAACATGGGATTGAACCACGCGCTTAAAGCAGTGAAATCATCGGAAAGACTGCCTTAAGTCGCAAAATCTTGGGCTAAGAATTCCTGGCATGTGAAAGTAACGCTTTTAATAAATTTTAAAACTTTATTTGATTGCATAATTGATATTTTTCATATAAAAATTCTTTTTTATGTTAGTGGACAATCTAAAATATATATTACATGTAAAAAAATAATATTTAGACTTTAAAAAAAAAAAGAAAAAAAAGAATTTTTTTTACCTATACTCTGTAACCCGAGGAGCTCGGGTTCGATCCCCTAGTGTTTTTAATGAAATTTAAATTGTATCAAATTATGTAAACCGCATAGTTCATTACGATAAATGTGAAATACTGCGAAAAAGCAGTATTATGTTAGTTATATAAACACCACTCACCTCAGTTGCGACACTATCACACATATATCCTAAAATTTCCTTAGGTCAAATATAACTAACATAACACTTTTGGCCTAATGAAATGTTAAGATATATGTGTGATAGTGTCGCGACTGAGGTGAGTAATATTTATATAACTAACATAATACTTTTGGCCTAATGAAATTTTAGGATACATTTGTATGATAGTGTGACGACTGGGGTGAGTGGTGTTTATATAACTAACATAATACTGCTTTTTCCCAGTATTTCACATTTGTCACAATGAATTATGCGGTTTGCGTAATTTACTACAATTAAAATTTCATTACAAACATTAGTCGTGGCCAAAAAAGCACAATAATGATGTTATTAAAAGGCTTGTATAAAAATTGTAATCTAAGATAATGAATGATGATTAGGTTTAGTTTTGCATAAAACTCAAAAACATGTGTCTGTTTTATTGATCGCCTCTCAAAAACAAACCAAGTTAAAACAGAAAAGGTTATTAATTTATTGCAATTAATTCTTTATCAATGATCGTAGCCCCTAATAAAATTATCTTTTTTATACATAACTTGTTCTTCTAACATATAGCAACTTTTATTAAACCTTTATAAAGAAAAACTTCTATTGTATTTCATCCAAGCCTAACTTCATACAATACTTTACATTCATTAATTATACAACATACAGAACCATCAAAAACAAAAGGAAAAATTAAGCTGTTTAACTGCTCTGTGTAGAGTAATTACTTAATTATTATGATGGAAATTTATTTGCAGCTTCAGATTACAATGCTATTTAAGAATGAAAATTAAAAGTCTCCTCCCTCCCGAGCACTCGGAAATTCCAGCTTAAAAGAACCAACTTTTAAGAACTATTTTGCATTCAAAAGAACGCTGATTCAAATCTTCATTTCTTAAACCTTCTTTTAATTAAAGTGAAACACGCATACACATACCAGGGACGCGCTAAAACAATGTCGAACCAATTAATTTCTTTTTGCTGGAGTCTGCTAATTCAGTCGCGAAAAACAATCGGTTAAAGAAGAGCGACACAATAGCTCTTTCGCCGATATTATAAAATCCTCACGCCTCCATTTTAATAGCAGCTACGCGTTCGCCTAAAGCAAGCACCGGCCGTAATCGATTATTGGCTATCAGCTTTCGTGACGTCAAAAGCGGAGATGATTCCCGTTGATTGTTTCATCAGCGCCATTTTGGATGCGCCGCCTGTCATTTTGGGGTCGAGAAATAAAGCGGGTTTTATGGTTTCCAGATAGTTCTTTTAGTTTTACATTAAAGGACAAAGATACATTATTTAGACAAAATGATTTTATATTGTATTTTATCTTGTTAACCATATTTTATTTAGCCTGTCAACAGAAAATATCTTTGAATTTATTCAATGAGAATCTGGATCAGAGTTTATCATTTAAAAAGGCAAACTGTAATTTATTTGTTTCAAATACAAAAATGATTTGTTTTAAATTAGCAAAATAAAATAAAATAAAATAATATATATATGTATGTATGCTGATATGCAGTAGTTTTGACTCTTAGTATGTCATTCAGGTAATGTGCTCTAATAATTTTCAATATCCTGTATGAGGTGTATCTTTCTTTGGATCTCTTAGCTTTTTATTATCTATTTTCTGTAATGTTTGCGTTATAAGGAGCTAAATTTTGTCATTTTAGGCTTAATGCCGACAAAATTGGATGAAATAACGCATCTTCTATGAATGAACTCACAAGCTCCTCTGATGATTCTGTGAGTCATTCATAATTTCTTATTTTACATACTGGTTTCATATGTTCATTTCTAAATCATCTTTAGAACTTTATCAATTTCTTCATATATTTGTGGTTTCAAATTTATTATATATATATATAATAAAGATGAAATCACAAATATATGAACAAATGGTAAAATTCTAAAGATTATACATTTAAGGTAGTTCCTGAAGTGTTTAAACTTCTAAATCTGGAACTTTTCCTATATTTATGTTTAATTCTTTTAAAGAAATTTTTTATAAATATGTTCGAAAAAGGCAATAGTATTATCACATTTTAGTACTAAATTTATACTAAATTCTTGCATATTTACTAACACTTGCCTCTGTTCCAAATAATCCACATAAATGTAAGTGTGATATATAATTTTTAAAGCTTAGATTAGCAATTTTTTCCCAGAAATTCTTACAAGTTTAGCTTTTTTTGTATTATTATCATTTCATGTTTCTTTCATGAGAGTTTAAGAATTACTATATAATGGCGTTTTATTGAAATATTCAGGAGTCGCAGCGCTCTCTATTTGATTTATATTTGCTACCACTACTTCCGGAAATTTATCTTCATACATTTATTTGTTGTGTGCAATAGAAAATCTATCACGAGAATTAACATTTTGAAAAAGTGGTACTAAGTATGTACAAAATATGGGGCGCTGTATGAGTGCCGCATGGAAATTACATTAAAATGCTTAATAATTTAGTATGGCATACCTGTAAACAAACAGCACGGATATCTATATACGTTTCTTTTAAGAGAAAAAAAGACAGGGAGAGAAACCAATAAGCTATTGTCGTATTATACAGGGTGATTCATAAAGATGGAGCCTATAGACTATTTCCTTAAATACTGCCCGTAGACACATACTTCTAATCGCAAAGTTTCATAAAAAAGGTGCAAAATGTGACGGCATAAGTTGCCCCTGATGGCCATCGAATATTATATAAAATGTGTAATAATTTAGCACGGCATATTTGTAAGCAAATAGCAATGATATCTACATACGTTTCTCCTCAGGGGAAAAAAAAGACAGGGAGAGAGACCAATAAGCTATTGCCGTATTATACAGGGTGATTCATAAAGATGAAGCCTATAGACTATTTCCTTAAATATTGCCACTAGACACATACTTCTAATTGCAAAGTTTCATAAAAAAGGTACAAAATTTGACGGCATAAGTTGCCCCTGATGACCATTGAATATTACATTAAAATGTATAATAATTTAGCACGGCATATTTGTAAACAAATAGAGGTGACATCTATATACGTTTCTCCTCAGGGAAAAAAACAGACAGGGAGAAAGACCAATAAGCTATTCCCATAATATACAGAGTGACTCATAAAGATGAAGCCTATAGCCTATTTCTTTAAATATAGCCTCTAGACACACACATATTTCTAATTGCAAAGCTTCTTAAGAAAAGGTTCAAAATTTTATGGCAGAAGTTGCAACTCCCTGACGGATCTATTTGAGAAAATAAATAAATTAAATTTTATACGGCCCCTGTAGAATAAAATTTCCAATTGGGAAAAATTCTGATATCTGAAAAACTCACAGAGATATTAAAACCCGAAATTCGTGGCTTACACCACACCAGTTAAGCATACCTCTGAGTGACCTGATATTGATGCATTAAGGCAAGATATGGAAGTTTCAACCCCCTGAGGGATCTATTTGAGAAAATACATAAACTAAATTTTTATACGGCTTCCATAGGGTAAAATTTCTAATTCGAAAATTTTCCATATCCATTCCTGAATGAAAAACAAAAAAATCCATCTTGATATCTGCAAAACTCACAGAGAATTAAAAGCCGAAATTCGTGATTTGCAAAAGGCTAAGCGTACCTCTATTGTTGTTTGTTTGCTATAATTGTTGTTTGTTTGCTAAGCGTACCTCTGAGCGACGTGAAGATATGGATTACACCTAGAATTATATGTTATTTAAATGACCCTGTGAGTTTTTCCTGTTTTTCTATGAGTTTTCCAGATATCAAGATGTATTTTTTTTTGTTGTTGTTTGTTTGCTTAATTCAGGAATGGATAAGGAAAACGTTCCCAGTTGAAAATTTTACCCTACGGGGACCGCATAAAAAAATTTAGTTTGTGTAATTTCTCAAATAAATCCCCTGGGAGTTTCAACTTATGTCATCATATTTTGCCCTCCTCTCCCCTTTTTTTAATTAATCAAACTTTGCAATTGGAAGTATCTGTCTTAGGGCAATATTTAAGAAATTGGGCTATTGGCTCCATCTTTATTAATTACCCTGTATAATGCCTAAGTATAATGCCATTCCAATGAACACATTATTAGTTAATACATGCAATGAGATATTAAATTACAGTAATCGATTACCATACTCTTTATGCATATAATTTCTTTAAATTTCATAAGGAAATTTTGATTTTTTGTAAGAATCTCATTATTACATTTTAAATATTTTATAACTATCTTTTCGGGAGAAAAAAAAAAATTATTAAGGATAAGTAACATTATATTTGAAAAATATATAATACAGTCGGTTAATAATAAAGCAATAATCATATAATTTGTTTTAAGGAAAAAGGAAAATTATCATTATTAAATTTTGAATATTTTATAAGTAATCTTTTTAGGAGAGAAAAAAAAATAGTAAGGAGAAGTAACATTATATTTAAAAAATATATGACACAGTTGGTTAATAATAAAGTAACAATCAAATAATTTGTTTAAAAAACTTCATTATTAAATTTTAAATATTTTGTAGCTATATTTTTGGGAGAAGAAAATAGTAAGGAGAAGTAAAATTATTTTTCAAAAATGTAATGACACAGTTCGTTAATGATAAAGTAATAAACATATAATTTGTTTTAAGGAAAAGGGAAAATTTTCATTATTAAATTAAAAAAATTTATAATTATCTTTTTGGTGAAAAAATAGTAAGGAGAAGTAATAATATATTTGAAAAATATATGACACAGTTGGTTAATAATAAAGTAATAATCTTATAATTTGTTTTAAGGAAAATAGAAAAATTTCGTCATTCAATTTAAAATATTTTATAACCATCTTTTCGGGGAGAAAAAAAATAGTAAGCAGAAGCAACATTATATTTGAAAAATATATGACAAAGATGGTAAATAATAAAGTAATAATGTAAAAAAAAAAAAAAAAAAAAAAAAAAAAAATTAAGAGGCCCTAGTACTGAATGTGCACTAGTTTTAGATTCAAAGCTGAAATGACAAGTTGTAAGAAAAAGCGATCGATAAAGAAAATGTTTAAAGAAGTTGGATAAAATTATTTTAGACAGAAAGTTCGCACTAGAATTCAATGGAACATACTAGGAAATATGTTTAAAATGTGTAGAATACGAAATATTGTCTTCAGTTACTTATGCAATGCATAAATTTCTTAAATTTCTGGATGTTTTCCAGCATTTACATAGATGAATTAGAACTACACAACTTCGTTCGCATACATTTTAACGGAAGTATCTTTGTTTTTACAGCTCACTTTTCAGTTTCTTGCATTTTTAAGAATCTAATAACTCAAAAGGGTATGGCTAGAGTTTTATTCAAATTGCTCTAGGTTATGAAGATTACACGTTTTAATCTATTTGTTGGCTAGAGTACAATAAATATGTTATGCACATAAAAACTGAACTAGTAAAGCTTGTAAATATTTAGCATTTCAAAATTAAAGTTTTGCCATTCAGTGTTAATCTAATTCTTTCGGTAATCCACATTTCAGCATCTATTTATTTTCTGAGATTTGTAGTATCCAGTTTTGACATTTCATGTATTTTTTAGGTTAAATGTGCAAGGCAGACAGTTTTAGATATGCTTTTGGTAGTTTCATAGATAGAATTATTTCATGTGATATTTTGCAGCAGAAAAAGAAATACAAATTGCATTTAAAAAATAGCCGGATACAAAAAAGCATAAAATCCCAAAATACAACAAAACACAGAAAAATTACGTGGATAATTTCATTACAGAAAAAAGTGTCTATTTTTTAAAAAACAATCCTTATAATTCTTCGGATTGCTGAAGTAAATTTGACCTTAAATCAAGACTTTTTAAACTGAATAAAAAAGTTATCTCCCCCCCCCCCTTTTTTTTGTTTAAATTTGCATGTATTACCTGTAGCACAAGGATGCGCTGGGACCTGATAAAAAAGTATAATATTCTTTTAATTATAAAACTTTAAAACAAAATAGTTACAAAACAATATGCTTAGAACATTAAATATTCATGGCGGCGGCTAGGTTATCAAATTCGAATGTACACACAACCTCTAGCGTCTGAAGAACATCGGAGAAGTGTTCCAATTCTTTTCAATTATCGTCTTCGAATAAAAGCGATCAAATAATAATAATAAAAAAAAAAAACATGTCTTTCGCTTCGCCACATACCTTTATTTTTACACAAAATTATTCAATAACTTAATAAGGAATTGGAATATTTCTGAAAATAAAATTTATATTAGTTTATTCGGTATATTGCTAATTACTATGGCTGTATTTTTCACTACTTAATACCCTTTTAAAATGCATTCTAAAAGGATTTAAAGGAGTAAAATATTTCTATTTTATCTAATACTTGTAAAAAACTACCTAGTTTATATTATTGAAACAAAACTGTGAAAAAATGGCAAAATTTATATGGTATTTGAGAAATTTATTAATATTTATATCTCTAATTTTATTTAAGTCAATATGAAGTCCATAAAAGTCTATAAATCTACATAAGCGTAATTAAGTCTGTTTAAGCTTATAAATTTATTAATATTAAGACCGTATTTTTACTACTTAATACTTTTTTAAACTACATTTTAAAAGAACTTTGAGTAAAATATTTATATTTTATCTAGTACTTGTCAAAAGCAAGTTTACATTACTAAAACAAAACTGTTTGTAAAAACGCAAATTTTCTTCTGCATCTGTAAATTTATTAATATTCAAAAGCCTCGCGATTCTTTGTCATTTTTTCTTTGTTTTGTTGTATTGTACTACTTTTATTAAAACAAAATACTACTTTGCTTTAATACCTTCCCACTGGCGTGGTGTAGGAGTTTGAAAACCTTTTTTTTTTTCCCAAATGTTGATGCATCACTAGGGAGAAACTCTTTTACAGATAATATGCATTTTAACCCATAAAGGACGAGCCTTTTTTACACTTCTTTTAATTCATCGACACCAGTTTTTTTCAGATTGTAATTTTGAATTATTTAATCGCTTAAAATTTGAGATTAGACAATGCGGAAATTTCCAAACTAAAATACTGGTATTCAAAATTAAAAGTTTTGTTCGCCTTAGATGGCAAGTTTTCTTGCCAACCGTCTTTAATACCTGTTAATACCCGTTGATTTTTCATTACAATCTTTTTAAAACAAAGCCTTCCCCAAGGTTTATGATACTGATATTATACTAAAATATAATGCATTTTAAAAATTCTAATGAAACACTCATGTACAGTTTAAAGGAAATAGCATATATGCCTCGCTGATTACATTAGTCTTGTTTACACAAACGTTTTTCTTCCTCAAGGACATCAGCCTATAGCCGCTATATTTAAGTATTGCGCGGCAGCGCAATAATTATTTATTTCCAGTATCACTTCTCAATGTTAATTTAACATGGAAAAGTCTATGGAGATCACAACTTTTTCAGTTCTTCTTCCCACCTTTTTGTCCCTGATGCCACTCATTTTTTTATTCTTTAGTAATTCTAATGATTTTATAAATTTAAAGTGTAAAAACTTTTCCTGACGTCAGGGTCAAAAGGAATGGGAAAATGCCTTTGCATATGGGTAAATTATAACCCAGAGAGAAACATGGCCCAATTTTTTTGATATTATTCAAATATTTTTCTTAATAATTCCAATTTTCGCTTTTTTCATTGAAAATCAACGGACATTTTTCATAGAAAATGTAACTTTTTTACTTCATTGTTGCAAAAATTTCAAAAGCCGTAATAATAATTTATTTCTTTTCAGTTGAAAGATTTTCACGTGAAATATTAAATTGAGATAGTTTTTTTTTTTCAAAAATTAAAAAGGTGAATATGGCGTCATAGTATAAATAAAAGGGATATTTTCAGAATACGTTTTTGCTTTGGTCAAGTTTATATTTTAGTAAAATGTTTCTAATGAATAGCTATTTTTACGCAGGTAGCGAACTTAGTCGGGAATTACATAACTTAAATTTTAAAATGTATTTTTTTTTTCGAGATGAGAACAATTTATACCCCAAGTTAAACTTAGATAATAATTTTCTGATGTGTTTACATCACCCCTTGGGAGAGAATAAGATTTAAAAATCTAAGTAAAACTTTTATTTTTTACTGTACCACAGCTATAATATTGTTAAATATTAGCAGTAAGGATTCAACACAATTTACATTCATAGCGTTCCTGAATGGGAAATAGAGTATCTAAATTTAAGTGAAGTTAATTTTTTTATGTTTTGATTATAGATTTTTTACGTTCAGATTGGAAGTTTTTGTAAAAACTACCGCAACCTGCATTACTACAGTGGTGAAACATTTTGAATTACACATTGGTAAACTGCATCCCACATTGTGATGCAATACCACATACATCAAAGCCTGATGATGATGCTCTCTATTAATTTTGAAATGCGTTCACCTGAGTGCAGTAGTTATTAAAAGAACTTGACATATTAAACAAAAACATAATTTGAAGAACAAATTTAAAAAACAAAATTTATTTCCTAGATTGTTTAAGTCCGAGAAGGGACTGATATTAAGATATTTCATTCAATTAGTTCTACATTTAATGTTAAATTTTTGTAACAAATTAGTTAAGCCAATTGAAGATTGAAAAATAAAAATAAAATTCATACAATATGACACTTAAAACACCCTAAAAAATTAGATTCCGTTCAAATGAAATGGAAATAAATCTTAGTCTTTTTTTTTAAGTTTTGTATTTTGCATGCATCTTATCATTTTATGCACAATTGTCATAAACATAATACAGAATCTGCGATGCAATTATTTTCAATTAAAAATGGAAGAAGTCTAAGACTTATTTCGATTTCATTTGAACGGAATCTAATTTTTTAGGGTGTTTTAAGTATCATATTGTATGAATTTTATTTTTATTTTTCAAACTTCAATTGGCTTAACTAATTTGTTACAAAAATTTAACATTAAATGTAGAACTAATTGAATGAAATATCTTAATATCAGCCCCTTCTCGGGCTTAAACAATCTAGGAAATAAATTTTGTTTTTATAATTTGTTCTTCAAATTATGTTTTTGTTTAATCTTTTTTAATAGGTGACACTGTTGTATCTATGGACAAAAATTATAATTTAATTGTTTAAAAAGCAGTTTATTTTATTTTTATTGTAAACTAAATTTAAATTTTTACACTGCAAATCCTCTCAATGAAGACGCTATTGGTAAAGGGAAATTTTAAAGATTTAATTGGGGGAAAAATAAAATTATTAGACCCAATTTTTGTCAGTATGTACATCAGTCCGATAAACGTACAAGCATATGCTGATATTCCTAATAACACATTGTGTTAAGCAGGGCTGCCACTGATGACTATTTTTTATTTTTATTTTGTCTATTACTATTTTTAAACTAAAATAAACTGCCTGGAATTGCGAGAAATTTACCAAAAAGAATTTTGTTTTAAAATAGTGGTACACGAAAAATACAAAATAAATAGATAAATAGTCACCAGTGGCAGCCCTGTTATTAAAGAGTTTCTGGGACGATGGGGAGGGTGGGGTGTGAGGAAACGTAAATATTGTTCAATTTATTTTGCTTTTAATATATCGAAATAACAAATAATTGAATATTGAACTTGACAATGTATTTCTCGACATTTTTTTCATACACATTAATAATTTTTTGCTCTGATTAGGATAGCAGAACATTTTCAAAGACTTAAATCATGCTAATGAATCTTTCAAAAATGAAATAATCTTTCCGAATTCCAAGTCAATTGTAAGATTCACATTTTAAATAAGTATCTCCCTGTTTACGTGAAAAGTCGATAAAACTTTTAACTAGTATCATCTTGTTCAAAATCAATACAATTGCGATGGGCTTGAATTGAATTCTACAACATCCACGCAAGACGTGAAAGAAAGAAAGAAAGATAGAACGTCTCTGTGCGTGTCACACGCTATTATTTCTAAGCAAACATGGTGTGTGGAGTTTTATTTAACGATACTTTTGTTTGAAAACGTGACTGTTGATAGTATTTGGTATTAGGAAATTATGAAAATGTGAAAGTATATACGTGTTTGCTAGATAGAAAACATGGCAAACTAACACTAGATTCGTGATATATTTTGGAGTGTCAGAAAATAGCTTCTAAATGAATTCGTTCGGAATTCCTATTTTGTTTTTCACACGATCTCGTGTTTGCAGGACTAAGAGAATAAATTTTAAAAACATTGCACGGAGCTATGTAACAAACCTTATTGTAAATATTTGACGATGGATATGCAAAGATTGAACAAAATTATCGATACCAAATGGCGAATAAGTAGATTTGACAGATATGTGATCATAGGTTTCCGTTTTCAAATATTTACAAAGTTAGTTTCCTAAAAGTTTGTACTTTTAGAAACGATTTTCCCTGTTCTTTTCTATTCAAGTAGACTTAATATTTAATCTCTGTTAAATACAATGTTACAAAATTACTGAAATTATTTATATGGCTGCTTTTGTGGCTTTTATTTATTTGTTTTTGTTTTTTTTTTTGTACGAAACTTATTGGTTATGTTAAATATTTTTTCTAAGCCATTGAAAATATGGCATATTTAATTATGTTTTTATTTTATTTTTTTAGGCTACTTAATGAAGTTCACCAATCTTATGTATTTAAAGAGGGGATTCTTCAATTAAAAAGAAAAGACAAAGGTGATTTCAACAAATGCAATACATACCTATTACTTAAAACATGTACTACTTATTTTTCTAAAAAAAAAAAAAAAAAAAAAAAAAAAAAATTAAAAAAAAAAAAAAATAAATAAATAAATAAAATAAAAACTGCAGAAATGTGAAGAACCCTAAATTTAAATGAGTTCTATATTCTTGATCACACGTTTGATAATGTTAATGAATTAAATATACAGGGTGTCCTACAAATGACTGACTGATTTTAAAATTCAATAATTCGTAAACGGTGACAGATATTTAAAAAATCCTTGCAGGAGAGTTATGTATGATGTCAGCAGTTTTTTTTTTACCGTGATTGTCGAATTTAGTTCGATTTACAAGCAATAGATGGCGCTGTAAACAATAGGCGGTAAATTCAAGCTGGATTTTTTTTATCTTTCTTTTCTCCCATGCCAAAAAAGAGATTAAAATGTATTGAGTGGGTCAAAATTCGGGTCTGGATTTAGATCATGTTGTTCGCAGCGCCATCTATTATTTGTAATTCAAACTAAATTTGAGAATCACAGTAAAAAAACTCCCGACTTCATACATAAAGCTCCTGCAAGAATTTTTTAAATAACTGTCACCATTTGCAAGTTATTGAATTTTAAAGTCAGTCAGTCTTTTTTAGGACACCCATTAGGTTTTTATTTAAGGCATTACACGAAAAAATTTACTATTGAAAAATTATCCAACTTTATTTTTGGTGTGTATTATTTTATAAAGTGGTACCAGAAAAAAAAATAGCAGTATCAAATATATTATTATTATTATTATTATTATTATTATTTTATAAAATGGTCTGATTTTCTTTAATTTTTTAATGTTCGTAAGAGAAACTCGTAACACCCAAATTGTTACCATTCTTTAAACGTCTTTAATTTGTTATTATTGTTATTGTTATTACAGAATTCTTTAAAGTGGTTATCTTGCAGTACGCAACACCTCTTACATACATGGCTTTTATTTACTTAGAACTTGAAAAGAAATTCCGAAGATGATATTCATTTCACTCATATAAGTAACTATCGATAAATAACTTTATTAAACTAGAAATATCAAAACATACAAAATTATTCCATATTTTATCAATTATTCTTCATGTTCTACACTTAATCTGCTTAAGCGTCATGAAAACCAGAATTATGAATCTTCGAATTTGTTTCTTTTCCCTTTATTTATTTATTTTATTTTTTTTTTTTAAGGAATTTTTCTTCTCATTTATTTTAAAGGAATAACAGTTTGACGAGAAATCGAACCAGCTCGGAATAATGCGGATCGAAAAAATAACATCAGTCGGAAACACAAATATTCCCAGAAATCATTGGGAATATTTCATTTCAATAGCCGCCCATCCGAACGTAACTGTTATAATAATAAAATTAAAAACGCCGAATGATTTAATGGCAAGAAGGAACCCGGAATGAAAGGAAGGAAAAGCTGACTGAAGATTCAAATTTATTTCAACCGTTTGTGAACTGGGGAAGACTCAGCATAAGATTTTTTTATTTCTATTTTTTTTTTTTCCAAATGCAGACAAAAGGGGGGTTTTCTTGGAAGACGAATTGACACTATAATAAGATTTATGTTTGGAGTTCTTTTCTATATTTTCTCGGTGAATACCTTTTTAGATAGAATTTATTTGAATCCAATAACAAAAATGTGGAGAAAAATAAAAGAAATAACCCTTCTGGAGGTTTTATTAGCATTATCTGTGGTGTGTTTAATTTGACAATGGTTCGGGAAATCACACTCTATGACCTGGCATTATGTTTTCATTCGTTCCAATAAATCCATTTTTATGCGATCGTGTTTGTCAAAGATCATACTATGTAAATAGATTTTTATTTCTTTGGGTGGTAACAAAAGAGAAGAGAATGGATGCATTTGATAAATGATCCGTTTGCTATTTAAAAGATGAGTTTAACATTCTATTTTTGGTTTTATTTTTTTTTCTTCTAGATTTACTTTCTTTGAAGCATAAATGCGCTAATCTCAAATAAAATTTCAATCCAAAATCTAAATTCATGGGAGGGAATTAAAGGATTGTGCTTTCTATTCACCTTAAAAACGAACGGAAAACTTCCTTTCATGATAAGATTGTTCGAAATAATCTCCTAATGCTGTATGAATGAATAATGCTGCATTTCATTTGATATATTTTTTAAAATCTTTTCTTATTCTAATCCCTTAGCATTGAGTTAAACTGAATCATTAACAATGTTTAAGTGATTATTACTACGTTATTGTTGTAAAGTGCACTTTAAAAAATTTTCAAAGTATACAATTTTTAGAAATTATAATAAGAAATTTAATACGAAAAATGAAATATTAGGAGTAACAATAAATATTTATATCAGCCAGAAGTTTTTACCGAAATTATTAAACATAATTTGACTGCATACATTTTCATTAAATAATTAAATATGTCATCTCATCAAAGCACCAAATTTGTATTACAAAAATTGAGCACGTAGAAAATATGCATCATCAAAGAAAATTAGTTACCACTAAAATATAACAGATGCAAAACATGTATAATGTAAACATACAATACACAAAATTTTAAATGAACATAAAATAGCTTCACAATGTACAATGACATCTCCACCCACATATAACTTTTTATTATATAAAAGTTCATTATAAATGAGTATATATATGAAGTTTTGAAAATGCGCTCAAAAAATATTAATAGAAAAAAATTCAAAACAATTAAATTTCAATTGAGTTTCTAACTGTAATTCTGTCAAAACATATTTCTTGCCTTCATAATAAGATTGTTTCACATATTTCTCAATACCATTCTTTAATGCATTTTCCGTGACAATGATTTATTCATTTACATGCAGGATCATATCAGAATTTCATAGTCATCAATCTCAAAATATAAAGTAGGCGGAGCTAAAGGATATCGCTGAAATTTCGGTAAAATGACATGCAATAAGTTTGTGAGTGGGCGTTAGGGCCAAGGAAAACTTCTTGCAAAATCTATAGCTTTCCCCGCCTTTTTTGCTAATGTAACAAGCTTTATTTTATTACGACACTTGCCACTAACAGGTGTTAACACTCATCCTGAATGCGTAGGTGTTAGGCACAAGACTTTGAGGAGGTAAAACCTGAATTAGAAGTTTTTCCTAGCGATTTGGTTCTTTAACTGTTTTTTAAATAAGTTCTAATGCGGGTTGATTGAATGGGATTTGACAGTTGAAGTGTTTTCA